>CAUYUJ010021281.1:0-32500 GCA_963575745.1 Prorocentrum cordatum
GGGTGGGAGTGCCGGAGCGTGGTGGGGGGCGCGGTGGGGGGTATCGGTCGGTTTTGGGCGAGAAATGGTGGGGTGAGGGGTCCCAAGAACAGAGGTTCCATGGGGTGGGAGTGCCGGCACGTGGTAGGGAGCGCGGTGGGGGGTATCGGTCGGTTTTGGGTGAGAAATGGTGGGGTGGGGGGTCCCCAGAACAGAGGCTCCATGGGGTGGGAGTGCCGGGGCGTGGTGGGGGGCGCGGTGGGGGGTATCGGTCGGCTTTTGGGCGAGAAAGAAATGGTGGGGTGGGGGGGTCCCAAGAACAAAGCTACATGGGGTGGAGTGCCGGGAGCGTGGTGGGGGCGCGGTGGGGGTAGGCGCGGTGGGGGTATGGTTGGTTTTGAGCGGAAATGGTGGGGTGGGGGGTCCGAAGAACAGAGACTCCATGGGGTGGGAGTGCCGGGGCGTGGTGGGGGGCGCGGTGAAGGGTATCGGTCGGTTTTGGGGGAGAAATGGTGGGGTGGGAGGTCCCAAGAACAGAGGCTCCATGGGGTGGGAGTGCCGGGGCGTGGTGGGGGGCGCGGTGGGGGGCATCGGTCGGTTTTGGGCGAGAAATGGGGGGTGGGGGTCCCAAGAACAGAGGATCCATGGGGTGGGAGTGACGGGGCGTGGAGGCCAGGCGCGGTGGGGGGTATCGGTTCAGAGGCCAAGAACAGAGGGCTCGGGGCTCCATGGGCCGTAGTGGACGGGCGTGGGGGGGGCGCGGTGGGGGGTACGGTCGGTTTTGGGCGAGAAATGGTGGGGTGGGGGGTCCCAAGAACAGAGGCTCCATGGGGTGGGAATGCCGGGGCGTGGTGGAGGGCGCGGTGGGGGGTATCGGTCGGTTTTGGGCGAGAAATGGTGGGGTGGGGGGTCCCAAGAAACAGAGGCTCCATGGGGTGGGAGTGCCGGGGCGTGGTGGGGGGCGCGGTGGGGGGTATCGGTCGGTTTTGGGTAAGAAATGGTGGGGTGGGGGGTCCCAAGAACAGAGGCTCCATGGGGTGAGAGTGCCGGGGCGTGGCGGGGGGCGCGGTGGGGCGTATCGGTAGGTTTTGGGCGAGAAATTGTGGGGGTCGGGGGTCCCAAGAACAGAGGCTCCATGGGGTGGGAGTGCCGGGGCGTGGTGGGAGACGCGGCGGGGGGTGTCGGTGGGTTTTGGGCGAGAAATGGTGGGGTGAAGGGGTCCCAAGAACAGAGGCTCCATGGGGTGGGAGTGTCGGGGCGTGGTGGGGGGCGCGGTGGGGAGTATCGGTTGGTTTTGGGCGAGAAATGGTGGGGTGGGGGGTCCCAAGAACAGAGGCTCCATGGGGTGGGAGTGCCGGGGCGTGGTGGGGGCGCGTAGGGATTATCGGTCGGTGTTGGGCGAAAATGGTGGGGTGGGGGGTCCCAAGAACAAAGGCGCCATGGGGTGGGAGTGCCGGGGCGTGGTGGGGGGCGCGGTGGGGGGTATCGGTTGGTTTTGGGCGAGAAATGGTGGGGTGGGGGGTCCCAAGAACAGAGGCTCCATGGGGTGGGAGTGCCGGGGCGTGGTGGAGGGCGCGGTGGAGGGTATCGGTCGGTTTTGGGCGAGAAATGGTGGGGTGGGGGGTACCAAGAACAGAGGCTCCATGGGGTGGGAGTGCCGGGGCGTGGTGGAGGGCGCAGTGGGGGGTATCGGTCGGTTTTGGGCGAGAAATGGTGGGGTGGGGGGTCCCAAGAACAGAGTGCTCCATGGGGTGGGAGTGACGGAAAGCGGTGGTGGCGGGGCGCGGGGGGGGTATCGGTTGGTTTGGGCGAGAACTGGTGGGGTGGGGGTCCCAAGAACAGAGGCTCCGTGGGGTGGAGTGCCGGGGCGTGGTGGGGGGCGCGGTGGAGGGTATGGGTTCGGTTTTGGGCGAGAAATGGTGGGGTGGGGGGTCCCAAGAACAGAGGCTCCATGGGGTGGGACTGCCGGGGCGTGGTGGGGGGCGCGGTGGGGGGTGTCGGTCGGTTTTGGGCGAGAAATGGTGGAGTGGGGGGCCCCAAGAACAAAGGCTCCATGGGGTGGGAGTGCCGGGGCGTGGTGGGGGGCGCGGTGAGGGGTATCGGTCGGTTTTGAGCGAGAAATGGTGGGGTGGGGGGTCCGAAGAACAGAGACTCCATGGGGTGGGAGTGCCGGGGCGTGGTGGGGGGCGCGGTGGGGGGCATCGGTCGGTTTTGGGCGAGAAATGTGGGGTGGGAGGTCCCAAACAGAGGCTCATGGGGGGGAGTGCCGGGCGTGGTGGGGGCGCGGTGCGGGGTATCGGTTCGGTTTTTCCGCGAGAAATGGGCGGGTGGGGGGTCCCAAGAACAGAGGGCTCCATTGGGTGGGGTGCCGGGGCGTGGTGGGGGGCGCGGGCGGGGGGTATCGGTCGGTTTTGGGTAAGAAATGGTGGGGTGGGGGGTCCCAAGAACAGAAGCTCCATGGGGTGAGAGTGCCGGGGCGTGGTGGGGGGCGCGGTGGGGCGTATCGGTCGGTTTTGGGCGAGAAATTGTGGGGGTCGGGGGTCCCAAGAACAGAGGTTCCATGGGGTGGGAGTGCCGGGGCGTGGTGGGAGGCGCGGTGGGGGGTGTCGGTCGGTTTTGGGCGAGAAATGGTGGGGTGAGGGGTCCCAAGAACAGAGGCTCCATGGGGTGGGAGTGTCGGGGCGTGGTGGAGGGCGCGGTGGGGGGTATCGGTCGGTTTTGAGCGAGAAATGGTGGGGTGGGGGGTCCCAAGAACAGAGGCTTCATGGGGTGGGAGTGCCGGAGCGTGGTGGGGGGCGCGGTGGGGGGTATCGGTCGGTTTTGGGCGAGAAATGGTGGGGTGGGGGGTCCCAAGAACAGAGGCTCCATGGGGTGGGAGTGCCCGGGGCGTGGTGGGGGGCGCGGTGGGGGGTATCGGTCGGTTTTGGAGCGAGAAATGGTGGGGTGGGGGGTCCCAAGAACAGAGGCTCCATGGGGTGGGAGTGCCGGGGCGTGGTGGGGGGCGCGGTGGGGGGTATCGGTCAGAGGCCCAAGAACAGAGGCTCCATGGGGCAGGAGTGCCGGGGCGTGGTGGGGGGCGCGGTGGGGGGTATCGGTCGGTTTTGGGCGAGAAATGGTGGGGTGGGGGGTCCCAAGAACAGAGGCTCCATGGGGTGGGAATGCCGGGGCGTTGTGGGGGGCGCGGTGGGGGGTATCGGTCGGTTTTGGGCGAGAAATCTAGTGGGGTGGGGGGTCCCAAAACTAGAGGCTCCAGAGGGTGGGGATGTCGGTCGGTTGGCCCTCGCCCAGGAGGGGGGCGAGGTAGCGAGGTGGCGGAGACAGCACTTGTCGCGTGGGCAGGGCGTATCTGTCAGAGGCCCAAGAACAGAGGCTCCATGGGGCAGGAGTGCCGGGGCGTGGTGGGGGGCGCGGTGGGGGGTATCGGTCGGTTTTGGGCGAGAAATGGTGGGGTGGGGGGTCCCACGAACAGAGGCTCCATGGGGTGGGAATGCCGGGGCGTTGTGGGGGGCGCGGTGGGGGGTATCGGTCGGTTTTGGGCGAGAAATCTAGTGGGGTGGGGGGTCCCAAAACTAGAGGCTCCAGAGGGTGGGGATGTCGGTCGGTTGGCCCTCGCCCAGGAGGGGGTGCGAGGTAGCGAGGTGGCGGAGACAGCACTTGTCGCGTGGGCAGGGCACGGAGAAAAGTATGGGTCCATGTTGGGGAATGTTGGGCAAAGCTTGTCCCTTTTCCTCACACGCCTCTGGGGTCGGCGGATTATGTTGATGATGATGCTGATGGTGCTGATGGTGATGATCACGCTGATGACGATGAAATTGGTGGCGGTGATGGGGATGGTGATGGTGATGGCGATGATTATGCTATTGGTGATGGTGATCAGGGTGATTATAATGAGACTGCTGATGATGACGATGACGATTGTGATGATGATGTTTATGATGATGATGATGCTGATCATGATGTCGATGCTGATTGTGAGGGTGATGATGGACAGGAGGAGGAGGACGACGATGCTCATGATGCTGCTGCTGATGGTGGTGATGATGATGATCATGACCATGGGCATAATCATGATGATGCCGATGATGATGATGCTGATGATGACGATGATGATGATGGTGCTGATTCATGATGATGGCGATGCTGCTGATGATGATGATGATGATGATGATGATGATGATGATGATGTTGATGACGCTGATGGTCAATTATTATCATGATGCTGTGGTCGATGATGATGAGGAGGATGAGGAGGAGGCGGAGGAGGCGAAGGGAGAAGGGAGGAGGAGGAGGAGGAGAAGGAGGAGAAAGGAGGAGGAGGGAGGAGGAGGAGGAGGAGGAGGAGGACGATGAGGAGAAGGAAAGGATGGCGTGGTTATGATATGTTTACAGAGTGACCTACAACGAAGCTTTTTGCATTCGTTGCGGGGTGGGGGTCGTCCTTGGGATGTGAGGGGTGGGAACCCGCTACAAAGGGAATTCTTTTGTATTGCACCACAAAAGAAATTCCTTTGTATTCCACAACGATGGGAACCCCTTTGTAATCCGCCACAAAAGGAATCCCATTGTATTCCGCCACAAAAGAAATCCCTTTGTATTCCGCCACAAAAGGACTCCCTTTGTATTCCGCCACAAAAGAAATCCCTTTGTATTCCGCCACGAAGGAAATCCCTTTGTATTCCGCCACAAAAGGAATCCCTTTGTATTCATCGACAAAAGGAACCTCTTTGTATTCCGCCACAAAAGGAATCCCTTCGTATTCCGCCACAAAAGCAAATCCCGTTGTATTCCGCCACAAAGGGAATCCTTTTGTACTCCGCCACAAAAGGAAATCCCTTTGTATTCCGCCACAAAAGGAATCCCTTTGTATTCCGCCACAAAGGGAATCCTATTGAAATTGATAGAGGTGCTGGAACCATTGTGTTTTCACAGCTTTTTAGAGAATTTCTATTAAAATCATTAATTTCGTATGTGCCTGCACAGAGATTCAGAGAATTTTGATTGAAAATATTGTTTTTTTTTATGGCCAGGCACAGAGATCACAGAGATTTTTAATGATTTTCCAACTATGGAGAGTGGTTTTAATGAGAACTCTGTGAAAACACAAGGTTTCCTTTGATTTCTGATTAGAAAAACAATGGAACCCTTGTGTTTTCACAGAGCTTTCATTAAAACCACTCTCCATAGTTGGAAAATCATTGGAATCTCTGTGATCTCTGTGCCTGGCCATAAAAAAACAATAGTTTCAATTAAAATTCTCTGAATCTCTGTGCAGGCACATACGAAACTAATGATTTTAATTGGAATTCTCTGAAAAACTGTGAAAACACAATGGTTCCAGCACCTCTAGCAATTACAAAAGGAATCCTTGTGTATATATATCCTTTTGTATATGAATACATAAGGAATTCCTCTGTTGCAGAATACAAAAGGATTATCTTTGTTGCGGCAGACAAAAGGATTCTATGTATAGCAAATACAAACGGATTCCTTTTGAGGTAGAATACAAAGGGATTCCCTTTGCGGCGGAACACAAAATAACCGACGACTACTACGAATAATAATAATAACCCCAACACTACTACTACTATTACTAATACTACTATGAGTGGTTGTCTGGTTGTCTCTCGGAGAGTGTCGCGGGCTCTCCGCTCTTCAGTCAATCGCAACGCAATAGCCCTCATGCAATGGCAATGGCGAAGAGGGAAGGAGGAGGAGGAGAAAAGGGGGAAAAGGGAGGGAGGGAGAAGCAAACCTTGAAGGCGAAGAATGTCCGCGGCGCCAAGGCGAGAAGCGCAGATTGAAAAACCAACCGCCCTCTTTCTTTCGTCTCTTCCTATATCGTGATCATGTGTTCCCTTTTTTGTTTCTCTCTCTCTCTCTCTGCCTCCCTCTCTCTTGCTCTCTCCCTCTCCCCCCTTTTGCATTTGTCCGTGCATCGCGTCGCGCGTTGCCAAAAATGGCCGACCAGCCGTTGACACTCTATACAGGTGCGCAACAAACGCAGAGTATTATCACGCGCAACGCAGGCATGATCGGTCAACCATCAGTTGACATATGAATGGAACAATACACAACAGAAGCTACAGCGGAAACAGACGCGGACAACCAGCAGTTGACACTCAAATGAAATTGTGCATAACGGTAACTACAGCGGAGACATAGTCGGTCAACCATCAGTTGACACAACCAACAGCAAGCTTAACGATAAGAACAGTCAACCAGCAGTTGACAACACTGAAAGCCACAACTCATTATCCCATCAGTCAAAATCTCAACTACACAAAGGTACGAAATTAGATCATAAAGTGCAGAGTTGTCAGCAAGCAGCCGACTTCAGATTCGCATCGCGGAGTTTGAAAGTTTGTGCGAACCGCTTTCAATGCAAGATGCATTTCTTACATGCCCGCCTGTTGATGACCAAACGGGTCCTCTTCCCCTTCGATGTTGCCTGGGCGGGAACCCGCAGACATTCCCGCGTTGACACGAGACTCATGAACAGTGCGGGCCAGTTCCTCCCTGTCAATTTCCTGCCACGCTCTCTCCATGTCCGCATCTTCGTCGGCTAGCTCTGCCTCGGCCGTGTTCTTCTCTTTCTTGGGTGCGCCAGGACACTCTAGTCCCTCTGCCTTGTGACGCTTCCTCTCGGGCGTATCAGCAGTCAGGTCAAACTCGCATCCGTTGTGAGGCTCTGCCTTCATTGCTAGAATGCGCTGCATCTCTTGCACGTCCTCGAGGTTACCACAAAACGAAATCGGAGCTGCATTCGCGCTGCGATCCACAGAGCTAAACCCGGCATTTGTTAAGTAAGGATGATCGTATGACTGAGACGACATTGCTGGATCATTGAATAATCCTCTGGCACCCCGCGCAGATGCAGCCCTGATCGTTCTCGACGAGGGAATCGGCTCGCCCTTCATAGCCCGGTTCAAATATTCCAAAGACCACTTTACATCGTCATGGTAATTCGGCGGAACCTCCTTCAGTTGTCCATTTTTCCATTTCTGCATAAGGATTTTCACCTCCGGTTTGAATATATCCATCCCTTCGCCGTTCGACCAATGGATAACGGGGACGTCCACTAACTCCTTGGTAGCATTGCGGTGGATGATGCCGTCGCGAGTGACGACGATGGTGTGGAAACAACCCCTGAATGCTACCCAGTCCTCTTCGTCTGCTTCTTTATCAATTGACGGCATAATAAGCTTCTGCCAATCCTTGTCGGAGATCTTATCTTTCCGTGCAAATTTCCTGGCCAATTTGCTGTCGAATTGTTGACTTACTGCCTGGCGGCACGAATACATGTCGAATCCAGATCCACCCCATCTGGCGTATAGGAGGGCGTCTACCTCCGCGGGGTACAACAAAGCTTTCACAAGATCGGCGCCGAGCTGATAGAACTTTCCGTCACTAAATATACACGGTTTGAACACGGTGTTTCTTTCGCCTCTGAACATATCAATAAATTTGGCCGTCGCCACAGCAGGTTGCATGTCATCCCTTTTCTCTGTCGCTATCCAATGATTGGACACCATGAAACCGTGTGTCCTTGAACACAAGCTTTTACCGCATTCCGAAATTCCGATCCATAGAATTCCATGCTCTGTATGCGTCGCAATCTTATCTTTCAGCACCAAGTCCAAGAACCACGGTTTCAAATCCTTGTAAGTGGTGAAATTGAAGTCAATCGTCCTGGCCGTGGACACGCCTCTCGCACAACATTCCAAAAACGATCTGCACTTTGCTTCTGACCAATCCAAGATTGGGCTCTCTGGCTTCTTGGTCCAGATGTCCACCCACTCTGCGAATTGCCCTTCGTTGTTTGAGGACGGCCTCATCTTTCGCATAAACGCATAGCCGGCTGCGATTTTGCTGAAATCAACAGGCTTCTTCTCGTCACTATCTCCTGCCCATTTGCCGTACCGAACCTGGAACCCACTAAGCCCTTCGAAGATTTTCTGGAATATCTTTTTCGTGTTATAAGGGTTGTGAGGCCACCACGAATGGCAGTATACAGAGCCACACGCGAGTTCTGCTTCCACTTTCACAAGCTTCTGTAACTCGTCGAAAATGAGGCGTTTGACAATGTGCCACTTATCGCCGGCGGGCACAATGGCAAGTTGCATTGTGTACGCCACTTGCCACGAGCTCGACGGGCCGAACGGTTGTAGTAAGTTTTGGTAGTTGCCCGTCTCCATCTCTTTTGCTATCAATCCTTTCACATGGTCATTGTACTTGCCGTCCCAATGGTCACTCCAATCAGTGCTTCCGTTGAAATTATTTGCCAAAGTCTTTACAGCTGTAAGATCATTGTCGTTAAACGACCCGTTCCATTCGAGCACGCAATCAAGCACCCATTTGTTTCTCTGACTAACGTTCGATGGTGGAAATGCGTACATGGGTAAGTCCGCAATTTCGTTTAACACAGGAGCGTCAAATTTGATGATTGGCTTTTCCGTAAAATACTGCAACTTCTGATTGCTGACTTGGGCGTCCGTGTCTGCCAGGGTTTGTTCCGTTTTCCATGCGAGCTCCAATGTAACGCCTAATGTCTTCATGCCGCCACATATTACGTTAGCCATCAGCTAACCTATTAGTCAACAAGCAGTTGACTAGATCTCTCGGCTTGTAGGTTTGAACCACTCATGGCAAACGGCGAGGACGGGGAAGAGGAGAATAATGATAATGATAACGGCTATGAAGAATATGATAATGATAGCTGAAGCTGGCTCACAATCCAGGCACGGCGCAGCGGCTGTCCCGTCGCAGAAGCTGTTCCACAACCCAGGCACGGCGCAGCGGCTGTGTCCTCGAGCAGAGCGGAATCCTTTCCGCCTCGATGTTTAGAGCTGAGGCTGGTTCACAACCCAGGCACGGTGCAGCAAGCAAAGCAGGGGGAAGCGAAGAAGAGAGAGGCAGGAAGAGAGAGAGGGGAAGAGAGGAAAAGAAGAGGAAGAGAGAAGGAACGGGAAGAAGAGATAACGAGAAAGAGAGAGAGAGAGAGAGGGAGGGAGAGAGAGAGGCTGTCGCCGTCGTCGCCGTCGCCGTCGTCGTCGTCGTCGCCGTCGTCGTCGTCGTCGTCGCCGCCGCCGCCGTCGTCGTCGTCGTCGGCGTCGCCGCCGTTCGGGTGGCGCTCGCGCAGAGCGGCGCTCTCTGTCGTGCTGCTCACCGCGTAGCCGTGGGAGCGCTCCTCAGTGCGGCTCGTACTTGCTGCCTCCTCCTCCTCCGTCCTCCTCCTCCTCCTCCCTCCTCATCCTCCTCCTTTCCCTTGCTATTCCCTCCTCCTCCTCCCTCCCTCTCCCTTCCCTTCCTCCTCCCCTCCCTTCACTTCCTCCTCTCTTTTTCTTTTTCCCTTCAACGGTGAAGAGACGAAAGAGGGTGGACGACCCCCCACCCGACAACGAATCTTTTCAGATTCGTTGTCACTTTCCCTCTATGTTTACCACCTGTTTGGGTGCCTCTTGGGAGTGAGGGGGTCCTCGTTGCCACTGCCCGGGCCCCGAGGTCATGGCCCAGGGATGCGGGGGGGGGGAGGGGGGGATTCGGAGGGAGGAGGAGGAGGAGGAGGAGGAGGAGCAGGAGGAGGAGGAGGAGGAGGAGGAGGAGGAGGAGAGGAGGATGAGGAGGAGGAGAAGGAGGAGGACGACGAGGACGGGCGCGAGGACGAGGAGCACCAGCACGAGCACGAGGACGAACACGAGGACGAGCACGAGGCACAAGGATGAAAAGTGCGATGACGAGGAGGAGGAGGAGGAGGAGGAGGAGGAGGAGGAGGAGGAGGAGGAGGAGGAGGAGGACGAGGAGGAGGACTTAGACGAGGACGGCGAGCGCGGGGACGAGGGGGGGCTGGAACAACTCAGACCTGGCGTCCTGCATCAATCTGGACGGCCGGTTGTTCTTTCTTCCGTGTTCGGGCATCGGGGGGCACGTTCCCAGACCCCCGACATGACTTTTGCCGGAGGTCTCGGCCCATTCCTCGCGACTGGCTTCCCATCGCGGGTCGTCTGTTGACGGACTTGGGGCCCGGCGAGGGCACTCAGAGTCCGAAAATAGTAGAATTTCTTGCCGTGATGTTCGTCACGACGCGAACGGGCTCGTGTTCCTACCCCGCAGGGCCTATCGCCAAAGATCGGTCCGGGGCGCGAGGTCCACTCATGCGAGAAGTGGGGCCGGAGATTCCGAAGAAGTCAGGGAGTCGGAGGCCTGGGGGGATGGGGGATGGGAGGAAGTCTTCGGTCCACAATCTCGGGGAGCGCGAGACGTGAGAGGACGTGGTGTTAGTCTGGCGGCTCGTCCCGTCTGGGAGGGTCGGGTCGGACGATGGACGAGGTCCGAGTTTGTCTGACGTTTTCGACGGTTCCTTGTAGATCTTCATCCTCGGACAGTTTGTCAACAGCTGCGCCTCGCCTAGGACGTTCCAGGGGTGCCTCGATCGTCCCCATCGGCCGCCGGGGATCCGATTTACGTATGACGCGAAAACCCGACGACGACAATTTCTTGGAGTGGGGGCTCTATTGTCTTTCTCACTGGATGCGTGGGATGATCACTGCTGGTTTTGCCTGCATGCTGATGATCACTGCTGGTTTTGCCTGCATGCGAATGAACGGGAAGGAGGACAAGGAGGAGGAGGAGGAGGAGGAGGAGGTGGAGGACCAAGACGACGAAGAGGAGTACGAGTAGGAGGGCGAGGACGCGAAGGATGACGAAGAGGAGAACGAGGAGGAGGACGGCCAGCAGGAAAAGGAGGGCGAGGAGAGAACGAATACGAGGAGGAGGGGGAGGAGGAGGAGACCGAGGACTCCTGCAGCCGTTTTGAGATCTTCTTGAGGTGCTCTGGTGGACCTCTTGGGACTCTCTCGCGGCACTCTTGGTGCCCGTCCGGGGCTAGTTCGGAGGGCCTTAGGGGTCCACTTGGGTCTCTTTGGGGGCGTCTTGGTGCGCTCTTTGAGCCCTCTTGGGGGCCTCTTGGGAGCTCTGAAGGGCGTCGATCAAAGAAGGGGGCTAGCCCCCCGCCCCCTTGGGCCATCAAAATCAATCGCCTTTGTGGCCTTTTCGGGGCCCTCTTGGGACGTGCCTGGGCGTTCTTGAGGCCGTCTCGGAGGCCTCTTCGGCATCTCTTGGAGCTCTCTTGGCCGTCTTGGGGCCGTCGTGAGGCTCTGAGGAGTCATAGACGCATTGGAAGCGAGAAGGCGAGAAGGCACACATCAGTAATTTCCGTTGGGTTTTGAAGGATTGTTGTCTCTTGTGGAAGTCTTGATGGGGGCACGAAGAGCATTTGGAACCGTCTAGTGGTCCTCTTTTGGCCTCTTGGATCTTAGAAGCATGTCAGATGCCACCTCGAACAATCTCCAACTACGTGTGTTGTGCCATGTTGGGGACCATCTAGGGGAATCGGGGGCCCCTCTTGAGCCATCTTAGGTCATGTTGGGCGCTCTGACCGCTCGCGGACCCCCCTAAAAACATCAGAGAGAGTGGGAAAAGTACCCCGTGCCACTCCCCAAAGGGAAGAGGGCGTTGGAAAAGGAAAAGGAAAAGGAAAGATTTAGACCGTTCGACCGACTACACCCTAGAGGTGCTAGTGGGATTGGGCCACGTCCCTGGTGGAGCCTCCCAATGCTTGTTCTCTGAACAACGCTTTCACTTACGTAAGCGGTTATTGCTTTGCCCTGTGCAGCTGGCCTTGCGCTTCGCAGTCGATCGTTGGGCGCGCGGGCGCCGTGCCCCTGCAGCAGGCGCACCAAACAAGAAGCTGGCCTGCCAATGGCTGCCCCACGAGAGTGGCTTGTCCCCCGATGAGCCCACCGAGCCCAGACGCAGGATGTGCCCCCTGATGCCCGATAAGTATAGCAGGAACTCTTACCGTGTGTACTTTCCGTGCGGCCGGTGCCCTATGGCCATTGCCCTATGGTGCCCATGGTGTCGCAGTCGGCCGCTGGCGCACTTGCGGTGCTCATGGTTGGTGTGCTCAAGGCTGTCGCCCTCCAGCCGGTGCCTCACGGTGCCCATGGCCCTTCCCTTGGGAACCCGACGTCACGATCAAGTTGCAGCATGGGGGGACGTCACGACCACCCGTCTATCTGAAGCATCCTTCGGACTGGATCGATCCGCCATTAAGGGCTCCAGGGCCCGGCATGGGGCGAGACCGCTGGTTGTGGCACGACTGCTACGCCAGGGTCTCGGGGTCCGTCGCCTTTTTGGCTGCTGCTGCCCCGCCGGGTGGCGCTGGAGGCCGCTCGGGCCCGCGCCCCTGAGAGATGCGGCTGCGCGCCGCCCGCGGGCGCGCCGTGGCTGCCGCGCTCGCTCGGCCAACGAGGGGCCTGGCGGCGCTGGCCACCAAGCCCTACCGCCTCCCAGAGCAGCTGCGCGGGCGGCCTGGCAGGAGCGATCAGGCGCCATGGCGACATGGATCACCCAGCCTCGGGCCCGTTCGGGGGCGCCGTTCGGGGTCCCTCAGACCTGGGCGTTGCGATTTTGTCACTCCGAGCGTCTGCTCCCAGTTTTAGGACGCGGGACCCTCACAGGTCGACCTGGTTTGAAGAATGATGCCGAAAGATGAGGTCTACCCTCTACCTCCACCCTCCGCGCCTTCCGCGCGGCAGGTGCCGCGCAGCGGCGACTGTCGCCGCGGCCGCAGCGGCGGCACCTGTCGCGCGGAAGGCTCGGGAGGTGGAAGTCGAGGGTAGGGCTACGGTTGTGGTTCCCTGCGATGTTGCAATTTTTTAGCGCAACTTCGAATCTGAAGGGGGCGGGGCGCCGTTCCCCAGGGGGCCCTCGAGACGGCCTCGCCACAGAGGGCTTCCGGGGGGCCCGGGGGACGTGGGGGGATTTCCCCGGACATGCCCGCGTCGAATAAAGGCCACAAGGGAAGTTGTTTGTTGCCGGTTGCTGTCTCTGGGGGCTTTTGCCAGGCCCCAGGGCCGTTAGAAAACAATTCTGGATCGAAACACGTCCTGGAATAAGGGATCGGGGCTTCCAGAGACCCCGTGTTTCAAAGAAAGAACAACACATAAACATAAGCCCAACATATTAAATCAAGTTTTCTTGTGGCCGTTCCAAGTCTCATGCTCTGCCTTCTTGGGTACGCGGGGGAGCCAGCGCGCGTGTCACATCCGTGACTTTCCACGTAAACTGCGTGAGCGCGCGACCGCGTGCGACTGCGCGCGGCTGTCATTTCTAGTAGGGGCGTCGCCGTGGTTCGGACAACGTTGCCCTTCGCAGCGACTTGAATGACGCCCACGGACCAAATTTAGGAGGTACGGCGCGCATCCAGCCCCGATAAAGCAAATGCCTGAGCCCTTGTTGCAGACCGTTCTTTCACCCGCCCACGACAACTTCCATATCAAACAGAGGGTGGGCTTTGGGACAGGCGTGCAGGAGGAAAACGGAAGGCCCAGGGGAGGTGGCTGGATGGAGTGTCCCATTCGGTTGGACGGATCCTGCTTGACCAAACGCAGTGCTGTCTTGGGCGTGGTTGCTCTGCCAGGCGGCTCGGACGCGTGGCTGGCGCTCCAGGCGACCCTGAAGTTCTCGTCAGTTCTCGTGGAAATCAGCTTCCAAACAAATTATGTTGCGTTTACGCGTGACCCGTTCGATTTTCCACGAGCGCGACGTCAGCTTTTCAGGGCGGAGAGCTCTTCATGTTAGGCTCTCAGGTGTTAGTTTTTTTGTTTTCGCACAACATGATAAACTGTTGGCTGCCCAGCTTCGGGGAAAACGTGTTTTTAATTCCAAACGGATGAGTCCACGCTGTCTGTGGCCATTGCCGGCCCAATTCGATCGGTCGAAGACGCGTTTCCGACGGCGGGTTTGCCCCACCGGCCCGTAGAACAACGCCGCGCTGAGGAGGGGTTTTTGGCAAGCGAAAGGCAGCTGGACTTCGCATGCGGTTCGAAAGGCCAGTCGGGAAGGCACCCGTTCAAGGGTTGCGACCACAAGGGCCCCGGAAACGTCATATCATATTCTTTTTCCCCCAACCACCATTATTTCTTCCTTCTCCCCCCCTCCATCATTTTCAATCGTTGCGCCCCAAGTTTCGGATCCGCCTTCATGTGTTCCCTACCCTTCCTCCTCTCGGTTGCCACTTTGCTCTCGCCCTTTCTTGGCCTTGTCGACTACATTTGTTTCGCTGGGGCTCGGCGCGCACATTTTCCAATTCGGTCTTGCTCCACGTTCGAACAACTCCCGCGTGCGGGCGTTCTGGCAGCAGCAGTGCGCTCCCGCCAAATTGCCCGCGATTGGTGTTGGTTATGTTTATGAGTTTTTTTTTCTAGTGTTGGAAAGATCAGGACACCGCGTGTCTGTGTCGAATACCTCGAGGGCCGGGGGCTCGCTCGACCTCTACCTTCCGAACCTTCCGCGCGACGGAAACCTTCGCGGCGCGGGTTCGGCTGCCGCCCAAACGCCGAGACCGCAGCTGCGGCCTCGGCGGTTTCCGCCGCTGTGGCCGCGGCGACGGCCGCCGCTGCGCGACAGCTGCCGCGCGGAAGGTGCGGACGGTTGATGTGCGGAATGGAGGGGAGGGGAGGGGAGGGGAGGGCAAATTATAGGATGGGCCTCGGGGTGCCCATCTTGGGGGCGTTCGGGGGAATCTCGGGGGGCTTCCGGTGGACTGCGCTTCGCGGGGCGCGCCGGACTGCTCGTCCTCTACACTGACAAGGCGCAGTGTCTTATGCTGTGTGCAACATGGGTACAAATGGGTGTATCGTACATAAGTTTTCCATACTTAGCCGGAAGGGGCAAGTTGCACATAAGTGTTGGTAGTCCATTTAACCGGGCTTAGGCACCACTAGGTTGCAATATTCGTACGACACTGTATATGCTCCCTCCTCGCATTCCCCTCTGTCCCACCGACGGGTACGACCATGCCGTTCTCGCGAATCCGGGCCCGCGCGCATGTGTATGTGTATCATTGTCCTCCTCCTTCTCTTCGCCTCCTCCCCCTCTGGTCTCCTCTCTTCCCCCCGGGGTTCACAGCTCCCACGGCGGTTCATCCCCCAGCAAGGGCGAGGCCGGGGGACTTGCGGCGGCGCGCGGAGCGCGCCGCCGCCGTTAGTCACGCGGTGGTCGATGTTTCGGCCGCGTGCGCTTCAGAAGTCTCCGCCCTGTCGCCCAGGACAGGCCTGGGGGTAGGCGGCAGGCTCGTTTTCGCCGCCGTTGTGCGTGTTTCGCATCTTCGGAGGTCAGGCCAGCAGAATCCAGCAGAATCCTCATCCCCGTGGCGGGGGGGGGGAGGGGGAAGCGATGCCGATCGATGGGGCGGGATGGGCGGGGTCAAGCGCTGGCGATCTTTAGGGAGAGGACCGTGAGGAAGATGATGAAACTGAGGATGACGAGGAGGGGGTGTGGAGCGATGGTCATCGTTGACGGGGGGGGGAGGAGGAGGAGGAGGAGGAGGAGGAGGAGGAGGAGGAGGAGGAGGAGGAGGAGGAGGAGGAACAGGAGGAGGAGGAGGAGGAAAAGGAGGAGGAGGAGGGTGATGGCGATCGGACATCGCTCATCGATGCGCCTCCCCGTCACCGCTGGCGGCGCGTTGTGTACTGGGATTGCTTTTCGCGCGGCCGCGGTCGCGAGCACTTGATTCGATGCGCCGCGCAGCGCTGCTGTTCGCCAGCTCGGGCATTCGAGGCGCCAACGGTCAGCATCGTTATGATACACACTCACCTGAGTAGCCTGCGTAGCGTAAGTAGTGTCCAATGGCATTATTGGGCTATCGTGTTGTAAGAGGTCGCTCGCTTGTGCTATTATTGTACAAGTCTGGATAAGGTAACAACGGGTTAGACATGGTCAGGTGTGATAGCAACATGCAGCATGTTCCATTTTACTTGAATTTCCGGTTTGACAGCGAGGGGACAGCACACGATACCATGATATCACACAACAACAGTATTTACCCCCTGTTATCCCACATCGGCCATGACAGCAACGGGTATCATTGGGCGCGCCTTGCCAAGGCATTGACAATATTTACGCCCAAACGTTCGCCATCCATTTTTTTCTTCGAGCGATCGCAATCTCTGCCCCTCCTGATCCTCATCCTTCCCCAAGTGATCGCCATCGCCACCTCCCCAAAGCGATCGCCATCGCTACCCCACCTCTTCCTCCTCCTCCATCCCTTTTTTCCTCCTGATCCAAGCGATCGCCATCGCTACCTCTCCCATCGCCCCTTCCGAGGCCTCATACAAGCGATTGCCATCGCTGCCTCCCCCATCACGGGCGGCTCGTTTCATAGAGCTGATGTGCGCCATGCACGGTCGTTTCTGAGGTCGCGTGAACGGAATCGTTCCGCTAGTCTTCCCCGAGTTAAACATTCATTGAATGATATTCGTTGATATGAACCCCTGACCGAGTAAACGACCAAGACATAGCCTTGAGTGTCTAGGGTAAGTGGCTGAGGTACTTCAGGCACTTATATACCTCGGGCGCGGGTCGCATGAGAGACCGCGCCCTGTCAGCAGGGGGCAATTGGCGCCCATGCTTACCCAGCCCATTGGTCCGTTGATCTGTCATTTGCAGAACCAGGCCCCCGACGTCATGATTTTGTTGTTCACGCTGTCGACCCACCAGAGGTCTCGACCCATGCCTTTGGACCTGTCCTTAGTTATTTTTTGTGGGTTACAGGGCTTGGCGAGGGCCCCCAGGGGCCAAACATAGCAACCAACTCCCGTCGTGATTTTCTGTCACGACGCGAGGGGGCCTGGGTTTGGCGGGCGAGGCCGTGCAGGTGGACCTCTCGAGCGTCCCGCAAAGGGGCGGAGCGGCCGTCCTCGAGCCCGGGCTGGTGGTCCTGAGGGGCGCGCTGGACGCCGCGGAGCAGAGGCGGCTGGGGTCGGAGGCCTGGGCGGCGGGCTGCGGCCAGAGGAATCCCGCGCACACGTTCTTCGAGGCCGACGGGTCCTGCTACAGTCCCCAGACCCTCGACCTCCTCGGGGCTCAAGAAACGGGATGAGTGCAACCGGGGATCAGTCAGAGCCCCGGATCTTGTTGGATCCTGCAAAGCCAGGGGTGCACTGATCCGGGCTTGAGCGCAGGATCCTGCAGGATCTTGCAAGATCCTGCAAGGCCTGAATGAGCCGGGGTTTGCATTGACCCGGTTCAGTGTGTTCCCGACTTCCACCTTCCGCACCTTCCGCGCGAAAGATGCCGCGCAGCGGCGGCCGTCGCCGCGGCCGCGCCGCGGCGGGGCCTGTCGCGCGGAAGGCTCCGAAGGTGGAGGTCGAGGGGACCCCCCCCCCGCGTCGTGAGAAAAGACGCGACGGGCGTGGCCACGGAAAGCTGACCAGGATGAAGCGCCGCTCCCAGGGAAAGGGTCCAGACCTCACGGGGTCGACGTTCCCTGATCGCTGGATGCCAGATTTTTCTGGTCGCGACCGACGAGATCGGTCGAAACAGATGTTGCTTCAAATTCTGGTATCGGTCGCGACCGATTTGCTTCAACATTGGTCGCGGCCCTTTGGCCGCGACCGATTGGTCGCCCCCGATCGCAACCGACATATATATATATATATACATACATATACACATATGTATATAGACAGCATATACATATATATATATATACATGTATACATATATATATCTACATATATATATATGTGTGTGTATGTATACGATCATCTGGGCGGGCGTCGACGCTGTGACACCGCTGTGACGTCGGGGGTCTAGATCCTTCGAGGCCGACGGCTCCCTGCGCGGGCCCAGGGGCACGCGCGGCCGAATCTTCGACGCCTGCCTTCGCTTCGGCCCGCGGCTGACGGGCCTGCTGCTGCCCGCGTGCGCGGCCTGGGTGTCGAGGGCGCGCGCCCTGGACGCCAGCATGCCTGGGCACGAGGCCTCCCACCTGCTGATGCTGTACTACCCAGAGGTCATCAGGGGCGACGCCAGGGGGGGATGGGCTCAGGGGGGGATGCGTCGATCCCCGATCGCCCATTCATCGCCGATAGGGGCCCGATAGGCCGCCCCGCCCACGACCTTACGGACTCGTTATCGGCGGAAAATCGCCGATCAATCTGCGATCTAACTACCGCCGATTCACTCCTGATGTTTCCCCCCTTGCCCCCGCCCCCCCAACGTTGCCCCTCAGGTCAGAGGAGGATCATACATAAGATACCGATACCTCTGCTTCTCCTGGAGAGCCCTCGTCCCCACGGCTGGATTATCCTCGGAGTGTTGGTCAGACTGCGCCTCAGGAGAAGTCAGGGGATCTGCGGCATCGGCATCTCTTCAGTACCCCAAGAGGGTGGCACGCTGGGCTTCCACAGGGACGAGCAGGCGAATGACGGCACTGGGGACGAGCCCGTGGTGAATCTATCCTTGGGGGGCGAGATGGATTTCGCAGTCCGACACCAGCACATCCCTCGTCCTTCGCATTCCGGACCTCCCGCGCAGCAGGGGCCGCGCAGCGGCCGCCGCCGCCGCGGCCGCCTCTGCGGCCGCAGTAGTGGCCGCAGCGATGGCCGCCGCCGCGATGGCCACCGCCGAGCGGAAGGCTCGGAAGGCGGAGGGCGATCCCAGACCCCCAACGTCATGATTTTCATCACACCGTGGACCCCTGGAGGTCATTCTACCGATGCCCCGGGCGGCTGGCCTCGCATGGGCTGAGCCGTCCCGCCTGGCTCGGGCCAGAGGCCAGAAAATAGCGAAACGCCTCCTGCCGTGAATTATGTCACGACCCGAGGGGGCTTCGTTTTCGGGTCATATTTGGATCTCCTGGGAGGCCCTCGTCGCCACCGCTGGATTCGCGTCGAAATTCTGGTCAGAACGCACCCCAGGAGAGGTCCGGAGAGTAGCAGTACTGGTGCCTTTTGGTTTCTCCAAATTCGGGTCTCTGGCACTCTGGCAGCCGATCAGGACGGCTCGGGCACCCAGGTGGCGCTCTCGGCGAGGCGCAGCTGCTGGACAGCATCCCGAGGCTGGAAAGCCGCAGACGAAAGCGTCAGAACCGAACAACGGCATCGTGATGTTCCTTCGCGACGCGAGGGGGGTCTGGGCTGCATGGACGCCGCCCGAGTGCTCACGCTGCGCTCCGGCGACGTGGTGCTCTTCGGCGGCCCCTGTCGGCGGCTGCTCCACGCCGTGGTGGCCACGCGGCGAGCGCCCGCGGGGGAGGAGGTTCGAGCAAGAGGGACAAGCCTAGTCCAGTCGAAATGGATAGCAAGGATGGGCAACCTTCGCAAGGACACCCTCGCAATGGGTACCCTTTCAGTGCTCCAAGAATCTTCGTTGTGGGCGTCTCAGGAGCTTGCATCCTTACCGCGCATCATTATTATCAGTCTGATTGTAAGCACGAGATGTCGGGAGCTCCTCGCGAATGTCGTGGATCCGCGCTGGACCCCCGTCCCTTGTGCGCTGAGAGGGCCAGGGGGCGGCGCCCGAGGCGCCTCCAGGGGGCCCAGCGCAGATCCAAGAGCCCCTTCTGGAGCTCCGAATGGTTGTATGTTGTTAATCTAGGGGTCTTCGGGTAAAGCCACGGCCCTGGTGAGGGAGGCCCGCTAGTGATAGAGCCTTGAAGTCAAAAGGCATGCCGGAATCTCTGAACCAGGCTTGTCGTATATTCGGTGGGTGATTGCAGTTCGGGTTGGTGGAATGGGGCGGGGGAGGCGTCCTCAAGCACAAATCATTAGGTCTGTGTTAACGAAAGCCATGAATGTCACCGAACGTATGTTTTGGGGAGCGTTTAGCGGCCACTGGCGGCGAACAGGGGGTGATTGTCGGACGGTTGGCGCGGGGCGTGTGGCTCTATTGGCCGCGAGCCGGTCGCCGTTGTTTGCTTCCATGTGTCGCTAGTCCGCCAACGTTTTGACCAACATGGGCTTCCATGCAAACTGCGTGGCCGCTGGACCAGCGGGCTTTCCTTCATTGTGGGCGCGGAGTCGCAGCGACTCGGCGACAGGACGGGAGCGAGCTCACCCGTGCAAGAGCAAAACAGCATTGCGCGGTCGTCTGGCGCAGGCATGCGATGTCTGTATTTTTTGACTTGAACGGGGCTCATGGAAGTCCGGACCCTTTCTAAGGGACCAGTTTTGCACCCGGAGTCGTCGTCTGACGGCCGTGCATGATTCTTTCGAGACGCGAGCATAACTGGTGGCGTGGGTGAAAAATAGAATATGCGAGCGTAGACAATCACTCAACCAGGCCCCACTACAGCGAGTGCCGCCAATGCCCAACCGGAGGTGCTGCCGGATGCCGCCGCGGGCGGTAGGCTGAGCTTCACGCTGCGCCACGCGCCGGAGGTCCTCGGCAAGGAGCATCTCTACGCCGACTTCCGGCCGGGCGAGCGGCGCGGGCCGACCGGGGACGAGCAGCTGCTCGGGGCCGAGGATCATCGGGACGATCGACATTGGTACGGAAAGAAAGGGTACAAAGACCGACAGCAGTTCTGTTCAATTCGAACAGGACGCGCTGTCGGTGTCGCAACGGACGTTGTCCATTCGAGACAGAAGGCCGCCCGCCCAACAGCGGCCACTGTCGGTTTTGGAGAACATGTGTTGTTGGGCATCGTACCCGTTTTCTGCGTACCCCTTTCGAGCGTCCGAAGCTTAGAGGAGGAGAAGACACCCAGCCTGATTTGGGAGCGTTTTCGCTCCGTGAGAAAGAACGACGGGATGTGTTTGGCCGTTCTGGCCCCTGGGGGCCCTCGCCGGGTCCAGGGGCCGTCAGAAATCAAATCCAGAGGAAGAACTTGCCCCGGGGAAAGGGTCGGGTCTTCAGGGGCCCGAACATACAGGACATCGCATGTCGTCTGGTGGGTAGATGTGGAGAAGATAGTTACCTTTTTTGTCCTGCCCTGTTGATGCAATTAGTTGCCCCAATTTGCCGTCACTGTTCCCCGCGCGCCTTGGCAACACAAATCCGTTTTGCTTTTTCTGAGACGGACATTTCCACACTATTTGTTAGCATAGTGTGCGATACATGTCCAACGCCCTTCAGTCGGAAAAAAACAGAAGATACGGCGAATCCGAAGTCAGGGCAGCTTCCAACGCATGTAACAAAGCCACTGTGTTTCATCGTTTTCGGCCTTGGGGGGCCCTCGCCAAGCCTCGGGCCAGTCGAAAAACGAACTGACCCATTGAAGATCTCGGGTAGCTTGGTGTCTCCCAATTTGGATCACCGCTAGGGTTGCTAAGGGAGGATTCCAATTGGATGCCAAGGTAGGTCAAATCCAAGTGGGGTGGAAATGCCATGAGCAACTTGCACGGCGCAGAGATTTGGGTTAAGTTTGGCCAGGCTCATTTAGCAGAGTTGCCCAATATTTCGATGCCATTTCGAGCATGTATAACCCACTTGGATGCTAGGGTAAACCACATATATCATATATTCCACCCTGTCATTCACCCAGGGCTTCCTTATTTGCTTAGCAACATTAGCGGTGATCCAAGCAGAGGAGGCCGCCCGCCGGCTGGCCTTGATGGTGCGCTAGGCCGTCGCGCGCGCGGGGCCTCCCATGGCGCGAGAAGTCTGGCCAGCGGCGCCTCTGTGCCAATCTCCGGCGAGCGGCGCGCGGCGGGAGCCGACGAGCGACGAGCCGCTGCTCGGGGCCGAGGAGGCCGCCCGCTGGCTGGCTCAATGGTGTGGCCGTGGCGCGCGCCTCGCCTCCCATGGCGCCAGAGATCTTCGACCGGCAGCACCCCTGCGCCGACTTCAGCGGCGGCCACGAGCAGCACGTCGAGCGCGCTGGCCCTCCGTCTTGGACGCTGCCAGCGGCGCTCCCAGACATCCGACGTTGTGTTTATTTTTCCGTGCAAAACCTATAGAAGTCCGAACCCTTTTCCCGGATCAATTTCTGATGGTCCCGGGGCGCCCAGTGCTGGCCCCCGGGGTCTGAGATCGAGGACAAATTCCCGCACAAGAGGAAACACAGCGCCGGAGAGCAGCGGGCGTTCCTTCCGCCCTGCCCCTTCCTTGATGGGCCAACACCACCACTACCATAGGTAACCGCGAAGGGTCTTTAATGTTGAGGACCCCCCCTTTAAGCTACCGGCGGGGAATAGAACCTTGTCCCTCCCCCTCCTACCCTCGACGATGGCGGCGGCGACGACTCCAGCGGAGGCCTGTGCGGTGGCCGCCGCGGGGGAATAATGATTTCCAGTTACTGTTGGGGTCCCAATCCGTCAATAAGCTCAATAAAGTTGTTTCCTATTATTGCCCAGGGGTTATTGAAATCTTTTAGAGGTTAGGACGGGGAAGAGAGATGATGGGGAAGTCTTCCCCTTTGGACTTCGCCCACGGGGCTCCTGACTCCTGACTCCATTCCTTCTCCTCATAGATAACTTTGCCTTGTTGCACCCCGAGGCAAGTTTTAGGGCGGGCTGGGCGTTTCGTCTGAGACTTTTTCGCCGCTTCTGACTCTGAAGCTTGAAAAGTGACATCAGTCTCACAGATGGAGGGCGGGTCGTTTTCAAAATGTTGCTCTCGCCTTCGCGCCGCGCACATTTGTTTAAATTGTTTGCAAGAGCTTCACATATTGATGGCGGGTGGTTTTCAAAATGTGGCGTTCGCCTTAGCGCCGCGCACATCCGTTTAAACAGATGCAAGAGCTTCACAGATAGAGGGCGAGCCGTTTTCAAAATGTGGCGCTCGATTTCGCGCCGCGCACATTCGCCTTCAACATTTGCAAGAGTTTCACGGATTGAGGGCGGGTCGTTTTCGACATGTGGCTCTCGCCTTAGCGCCGCGCACATTGGTTTAAACATTTGAGCGCACATTCGCTTTGGCACTCAAACCGTTTTCACGGATTCCCATGATCAACGTACCCGAAATTATGTTTTGGAAGGATTCAGGATTGTGTGGACGCAACAGTTATTCGCGGTGTTGAAGTCCCAAACGTGGCGTCTTGGCATGATTCTGGATCGTCATGATGCAGCAGTCAGGTTTATTCGTGGCGCTGGAATCCAGAGAACAATGTGTCGGCACGCTTCAAAATCTTCAAACGGTTGTCTTCCAACGAGGCAGTTCCCTCAATGGCAATGAACCGTTGCAGGGGCCTATGGAAATGGCACTTGGAGGGAGGAATCGTTTCAACATCGTTGATGACTCTCGGGCTTACATCGGTCCTCCTCCTCCTTTTCCTCCTCCTTTCTCTCCCACCTATGGAGTGGTGGTGGGAAATCGGCGCATCACTCCTGGACCTCATCCTGCCACTTCTGCCCCCCGGTCCTCCACCCCCCGTGCCCCCAGCGGGGCGGAGGCCTGCGCCTCTTCAGGCGCTCGTTCAGCGGGCTTTGTTTAGGGGGAGGCAGCGCTGCGGGCAAACCCGGCGGCAGCACTCCTCGGGCCACGCTTCGCGGGGCGCGGCCGCGGAGGGGAGAGGGCGGCGGAAGAGTGCGGTCAGTAGCGCGTGCTTAGCGTGTCGCGCCTCCGGCTCTGGCCAACCACGCTTCAGGAGCGAAAGAACGACGTACACGTACATGAATCCACGTTGGTTCGGGGAGTACGCATTGCGCGAATCTTCGTATTACGCGGCTGATCTCGCGGGGGCCGTGTTCATGCATGTGGTTGGGAGCGTACGCCTTTTGTGGGCTCCCCAACGCTTAGGTGCGGCACGCCGCCCACGTCCAGGTCCCCGAGCGTCCACGTCCCTCCCGCCGCGCGGAGCGGGGCGACGCGACATCTGCTTGCAAGGCGTAGCGTGTCGCCGGGGCCGCCGCCGCGCCACGCTGAGCGAAAGTCCCCGACCGAACATGCTCTTAGCCGCCGCGCGCTGCACTCCTTCGCAGCACGCAGCCAGGAGCAGAAACAAGTTGCCCGCGGAGTGGTGGGAAAAGCGGCAGGGCGGGCGCCGGCTGTCCGCGAGTTGGGCGCCACTTGGACACTGCAGATCGGCAGGCTGTCGCCTGGGTGGCAGATTTTCGCGGTGTCCCCACTTCCCGTTCCCAGACCCTCGGCGTCATGATGCGACGTGGCCCCTCATAATTTTCGACCCGTTCCCACCGGGACGGGCTTTTCATCCTGAACCGTTTTTCGACAGCCAAGGGCCCCGTCCGTCGTGTTTTTTCATGCCTCGGTGTTGGCCCCGCTCCTGCTGGTGCCCGCCCCCTTGGGTCCCCAGGGGTCTTGGGTGAGCTTCGGCCCCGCTCACCTCTCAGGCGGTGCTGCTCCGCGTCCTCCTCCGCTCCCTTCCCCCTCCCCCCCCTCCTGCCCTGCCGCCCTCAGGTCCGCATCGCTGCACCTGCGCCCCTGGGGGGCTATGTCACCCTGGAGTTCTGCGTTTGCAAGTTCGGGGTTCCAGGTTACAAACGATCTGATTGTTTCAATCCCAGGGTTATTCATAGATTTCGGCCTCTGAGGGCCCGTTTGGGGGGCTCGTGGCCATCAGCAATTTCTCCGGGACGAATGGCAACGTATCCCGGGGAAGAGGTCGGGACTTGCGGGGCCGCGCATTGAGCAAATCACATGGTCGGATGTCTGGGTGTGTGATTGACCTCGGATCTCTGCTTGCTCCTCTCGGTCTTTTGCCGGACTTTCGGGGCTTGTCGACTGCTTGGCGCCAATAGGCGTCCCTTGCGTTGGCTACCGTTCCGGCATTTCCTGACTCTCAGCAACACTACCATGCGATACCATGCGGGCCACTCGCGCGCGTCGGCCACCCGCGCATGTCGAAATTCTTCCCAAACGTTCTTCAACGACGCGTGGACACCACCATCCTCACCGGCGTGACCAGCATCGACACCGTCATTGGCCTTGTCGTCGTCATGGCCATCATCGCCAACATCATCGTCGCTATCATCATCGCGTCCGCCGTTGTCGACGTCACCATGGTACCGCGCCCGCCAGAGCCACCGACTCGCACTGAAGTGCCCGCGCGCCAGCGCGGCGTGCGAGACGCGCTGAGAAGTCCCCAGTCAGCGCCACCGCGGCCGCGTCGGTCGCGCCAAACTAGCTGGACGCTCTGCGCGCGAGCTTGCGGGCGCAGCGCGGCCTCACCGATGCGCTTGTCAGCACCAAGCAGCCACCGCAATCGCAGCCGCATGGGTACTTTCAAGCCAAGTTGCGGGCGGGTGGGTGGGATGTTTGCGAGAGCAGTGGGGCTGATGGCCCCCAGCTCCTCAGACGTATTTGCAAACCATAGGTTGCACGACGTAGCTGGCACCACAACGCATTGCGCCACACACGCTACATCTCACATGTATCAGCGCACACATTGGGTCGCATGGATTGCAGCACATTCGCTGCACCATGCACAAGCTATGCTACACGTTGTAAATATTGACACGAGGAGAACCCATAGTTTGGAGTCCAGTCCACGCCCGACTTCTCGAAGATGTCGGATGGACATATGAGTCAGAGAATTGGCGGGCTGAAAGGACCACCGATCAGCCCAGTTCGTTTGAACGTTTGCCCGCAAGCGGTGCCGATATCTGACTGGCTAGTAGTGTTGGGCCTTTGGTAAGAATATCTGGGTGCCCATGTTTGGCTCAGGGTTGAGGATGCCTTGCTGGCAATTGAGGCCAAGGTTCGGGCCAGGATTTGAGGATACTTGGCTGACGGCTTGGGGCAGGGAGGAGGATACGCCAAGGGCTGAGGGCATCTGCCTGGCAGCTTGGGGTCGGGACAAGGAGGCCCGGCTGGTACTTTCGGACCAACGGGTGAGGATAGTTGGAGGGGGTGAGCCTGGCCAGCAGTTTGGGGCCAAGAGGCGGGGGTATCTGGGACAGGGGTTGCGGATACCAGGTTGGAGATTTGGCACAGATGTTGATTTGGCTGGCAGTTTGGGGCTGGGGGTTGCGGTTATCACGGCTGGCAGGTTCGGGCCAACGGGTGAGAAAATGCTGGATTGCAGGCAGTTTGGGGCCAGTGGATGCGGATGTTTCGTTGGCAGTTTCGGGCCAGGGGTGGAAATATCAGGCTGGCACTCCGGTTTTGTTTTGGGGGGACGGGTGGGTGAAGACCGTAGAATTGTCAGTGTAAAGCAGGCAGTTGCCAGTATGTGGGTCAGAGCTTTAGACGTTTGTGTGAGGATCGATATGTTGCAGTTTGGCTCAAAGGACATAGCCACTTCGCTCAAAAACGCAGTGCTGCGCCCGTATGCAAGCTCGCCTTTCTTTGTGTTTTGGCTTGGCGGAGGCCAAAGGGTGAGCAGTCCAGTAATGCTGATTTGGACTTGCTGCGCACTGCATGTGCCAGTCGAGATCACAGAGACACCGCTTCGACCTGATGGGCCAAGACACCTGTGATCCTTCGGCGCTCAGACCACACGAGAGGATGTATCAAACATGTTCTTTCGAGAAGCCAGCGTATCGGTCACGTCAGGCATACAACGTGCTGCCGTTTCGAGATGCGGGGGGGCTCCAGGAGCCGATCTTTTCAGCTCGATCGCGATGTGTGCGGAAGTGCACGTGGCGGAAGGAGACGTATGATGATCAAGAGCCGACGCCTCGCTTGCCTCTCCTCCCTCCTCCATCCTGCCCCCCGCTTCTATCACCTTCTCCATCAGGCGAACGCCAGGGAGGTTGAATTCAGCATCGGCCCTGGTACTTCGTTGGTCGAGATCCAGCCTAAACCGCCTAATGTATCTTATCGTGCTTGGTGCGGCTCCGTGCGATTGAATACTTTATTGAATCGCTTCGCTCATTCCGCCGGCCCGTGATATGGCATCGCTGGTTTTTGTCTGTGTGTTCGTTGCCCATGTTGCGCTCTTGGGGGCGGGTGTCGTTCGGACGCGTTGCGTGGGGAGTTTTGATGGTGAAGCAGTTCCCTGGGGGTCGTCTCTCGATGGGGCGAAATAGAGTCGTCGTCAAGATGCTTCTTTGGGGGGCCTCTTGGGGTCTGTTGAGAGGCCGTTCGGGGGCGCCTGGGAGACATGTTTGAAGCCTTCTGGGGCTTCTTTTGGGCCTCCTGGGAGTCTCCTGGGGCCTCTTGGCGACATCTTGGGGCCTCTTGGAGGCCTCTTGGGGCCTCTTTGGGACCTCCTGGGCGCCTTCTGGGACGGAGGGCTCCATTTTTGAGTTCTCGGTATCCCTCCTGAGTCCCTCTTGGGCCCGTCTTGGGGCCTCTTGGTCCGTCTTGGGCGGCACTTTGGCCGTCTTGAGGGCTCTCTTGGGTCGTTTCGGCGCCGTCTTGGGAGCTTCGTGGGCCGTCTTGGAGCGGTCTTGGGGGCCTCTTGGGCCGTCTTGGAGCGTCCGGAAGCCGAAAAAGCCAGAACACAAAAAACATCGAAAAAACCAATGACAATCAACGATTTTGGCCTCTTGGGGCTCTCTTCGGAGGCCTCTTGGAAGGCTCTTGGGGCGTCTTGGAGGCCTCTTGGGCTGTCTTGGGGGCCTTTTGGGCCGTCTTGGGGTCATCTTCGGCGTCTTCGAGCGCTCTTTGGGCGTCTCGGGGGCCTCTTGGGCAGTCTTGGGGGCCTCTTGGGGCACTCTGAGCGCGCTCTGGGGAGCCTGAGAGGCCGCACCCAGAAGGAAAACCATCTCTGAGTAGACTTGGTCGGGCGGCGGTCGGGCGGCGACCGGGCGTTGGTCGGGGTACTTTTCGCCGGGGGACCCCCAGGGGCCGCCCCGCGCGCGCGAACTAGAAATACTGTTAATACTGTTAACCAGTTACCGGAGATCTTAGCACGCCCTGGCCCGTTGGGCCGGCGAATTTTCTATTGGCGTATGCGGCGTAGCAGCCCCCTAATCGGGCCCACGAGTTCGGCGGGACCTCCCAGGAAGCGTCTCCGAACCTCTGCGTCAGGTCCTCCTCCATGCGGGCAAAAAGTGCGTCCATATCCACTGCAGGTTGGAGATTCGGGCTCCCTTCCTCAGCAACCCGAGGCGCACTGGATATGGGCTCGATGTTCATCAACATCCCGTGCCCCTCGGCCTTGCGGCGCCCCTTCCAATAAAGTCCAAAGCGCACTGGATATGATTATAAATATTGCTCGCGCTCCAGACGCACGGTGCTCAGATGTGTTCGTTACGCGGATCCCCAGACTGTTCAGAATTTTCCCCAGGGCAGGGTGGGGACGTTGGTGAAGGACTATGCCCTGGAGGCTGCAGACCCTGGAAGATTTCTCATCTGATGAGGGCGGTCGTGGTATCCATGGCCAATCCACGGTTACAGTGTCACCAGCTTCCAGGCCCTGGAGTCCTTATCCAATGGTTCCTCATCCAGTGCGCCATCAGTAGCTGTTACATCCTGGTGTCTCTGACGGATACGATGCCCTTGAACGGCCCCCGGATGTCCAACAGTGGCGACCGACCAACCGCTTCATTTGCCTCGGGGCGGCCGGATACTTGGGCCATTCCCCAGCATCCCGCCTTTCTTCTGGTCTGCCTTCTCCTCTCCCCATCCTTCATCATACGATGTCTCAGCACAACTTCTTGGGGGCCCCCCCGAGAGGCCCTCGTCGCCACCGCAGGATTCGCTTCGAAATCCTGGACAGAACGCGGGGAGTAGCGGTATGGGTAGGTACTTTTTGGTTCCCCTATCCTCTCCCCACTTTTCATCATACGGTGACCGTCGTGAGCATATCTTGCCTTGAGGCCTTGAAGCCTGCCCCCCCCCGCCTCGCCGCTCCCCCTGGGACATGCCCGCTGGAGAGATCGCCCGCGGTGCGAGGTGGTGCTCTCCTGGAACCCGCCCAGCGACGACGGCGGCACCGTGATCACCAAGTACCAGGCCCGAGGAGGAGCCGGCCAGGCGCAAAGGGGGGAGGGGGAGGGGGGGGAAGGCGTCCCAGAAGCACGCTTGCTTCTTCGAAGGCGCGGGCCTTGTCTGTAGATGTAGGGCTGGTGCCTTCTAAGAGGCAGCCTCCTTCTAAGAAGCCTTCCCCCCCTCCCCCTCCCCCCTTGCGCGCGCCGCCAAAGGAGGAGGGCGCCACGCCAGCGTCCCTCGCCAGCGTGACCCACCCTCAGACGGGCGGGTCACGTTAGAGGGGGAAGCAGGCTCAGAGGGGAACGCATCGACGATCAGTCGCCCATGATCGTCGACAGGGTCCTTATAACATGACTAGCCCACCCTGCCCAGTTTGCGCTATCGGTGGTCCATCGCCGATCCATCTGCGATGCATCGCCGATCCCGGGTCGGTGTTTCCCCCCTTGAGCCGCCCCCCCCCCTAGTTTCTCCCCTCGGAGGGCGAGGGCGCCAGCGTGCCTCACCAGCGTGCCCCACCCACTTCACCAGCGTGCCCCACCCACTCGCCGAGGTGCTCCACAGCTTCTGGCTCCTTTGCTCCGCCTCTGGCGCTTCTCACAGTGCGCGCCCGCTCTCGAGCGCCGCAGGGCCCGGGGTAGCTGTTTGCTCGGCAGCCCCAGCGAACGCGGGCGCGAGGGTCGGGACTGGCGGGGCGCGCTGGGCTCGGGGCGCGCGTCTGTCGCCATGGGGGAAGCGGGTCCCGAGGGAGTCGGGTCCTGAGGTTTGTCCCCGTTCGGGCTCTCAGGGCCCTCCACGGGCCCCAGGGGTGTCAGAAAGCGACTCAGGATGAAGATCTCGTCCCGGGGATGCCCCAGGGTCCAGGACAAGTTTCCCTCAGACCCTGCGAATGGGAAAGCAGAGAGCGGCCGCGGAGGAGGGCGGAGGAGGCTCGACCGCCGAGGAGGCCCGACCGCCCCGAGACTGCGAGGGGCGCGCAGGCGGCCACAGGCACTGGCGACGGTGTGCATCAAGTCGGGGAGCAGCAAGAGGGCCGGGCCCGGACTATGTTTAGCAGCTGGCAGCACGGGCGCACGGGCGCAGGTCCCGCCCCCCCGCGGCCTGGCCTCGCGCCTCCCCTCTCGGGTGGGTGGGGGGGCTTATGCCTGGCCTGGCCTCGAGCCTCCCCTCTCGGGGGGGCTTATGCCGTGCCCTGCGGCCTCGTCGCCTTGTGGGATGTGCAGGCGTCGCTCGGGCTCGGAGGTGTCTTCGCTGTGGCCGGCGGTGGCGCTTCTCGGCCGCAGACTCAGCAGCACAAGCAAGTTCAAGCATGGGCGGGAGGAATGATGCCATCGTCTCCGCAGCCCGAAAGCACGAGAATGTGTCAATCGCTTCAGCTCCAGTTCAAGCACGGGAGATGACAGAAACCTATGTGCAGCATTTTAGCTCTTCTTGAAGTGATTCGACATCGCTTGGGAACAAGCCTGAAGAACCGACAAGGGCCACATGCATGGACGCAAGGCGAGGGGGCGGCGCAAATGAGGCATGACAACAGGGAAAGGAGAAGGAAGGTGAGGAGCGGGAGGCGAGGGAGGCCTGCAGGTGCGCCCAGGGCAGCCTTTTTCAGCCGAGCGGGGGCCACTAGGGGGCGTGTTCGAGTCGCAGGGGGCTGCCTGCTATCGAGATCTCGTGATCCACATCGTTCGCGGCGTTACCCGTGCCTGAATGCAGCGCTCCGCTGCCTCTGGCCAGGACAGGGAGACACGACTCTCAGTGCACATCCGTCTCCCTGCCGGATGACCTTTCCGACGGTGCACAGCTGCTCGCGCCGCGGCCTCACGGGGGCAGCCTCCAGGCCAGTCCTCTGCCATCGGTCTTGCATGCCATATTGTCGGCTCTGAATGCTAGATCGGCCATGCCAGATCGAGGGTACCCTTCTGTCCTGTCTATCCCGACCTATGCAACCCCCATGTTTTGTGGTGTTCTGGGGTCACGTTGCACCGAGTCTTGTGTCCTCTCGGGAGCCCTGTTCAATCAAGTCCGACTGTAGTCTCTCGGTTCGCGCTGCTCACTTCTAGCCAGTCGCTCATCTGCGACACCACGGCTTCGGTGGGAGCGCAGTCTTGCATGCGTGGCCCACCAGCTGCTGACGCGGCTGTGCTGTGCACAACGCCAGAGGAGGGAGCAGTATCTGCGCGTGTATGCTGTAGCCCCCGCGCCCGTTCCCGCAGGCTCCGATCGGGACGGCCTGCCGTGCACGAAATGCGACGGACTTCTGTAGTCCGCACGTGGCGAAAACTCTGGTGCGGTTGCCGGCTAGCTGCGCCCTGCCTCTGTGTCGTGCCCCCTTTCCTGCTCGCTTGCCTCCTCCTCGCCCGGCTCCTTCCCTCTTCGTGTCTTGCCTTGCCCTTGTGATGTGTGGTGCCTCCTTTCTTCCCCTTGGCTCCCCCTCCCTCGTCTGTCGGCCCGTTGTCCCTCGTGTCCGTCCGTCCGCCTCCTTCGGCTGTCCGCTGTCGCTCCTCGCCCCTCGCTGCTCTCTCTTCTTTGCTTGGCCCCCCTTGCCCTTTTCTTGCTGGCCCATTGTCTTCCTAATTCTGGCCGGCTTTGCCGTCGGTTCATCGCGTGAGTTCCTTGCCCCGCCTCGGCGCGCCAGGGTGATTGCCATGCAGTTGCCCGTGAGGGCCAGGCGACTTCCTCTTCACTGATCGGCGGCGCACGTCGGCCGACGTCATCTGACTTGGAGTGGCTCCAGCCCGCGAATGCTCAAACTGAGCGTGCGTGGGTTCATCCTCCTTGTGCACCCCCCCAGAACTCCCTGGCCACGGCCCTGCCAGGCCTATCGCTGGCGTTGGTGAACTGGTCACCTACCGCCGAAGCGGTGGCGAACTCGGCGGGCGCTGTTCCTCTCTCTGGCTCCGAGTGCGCAGTGCGGACTGGGACCGAGGACGTACCCAGGTGGGTATGGACCGACGGCCTCTGGCGCGGCTGCATCCTCGACCTGTGCGATGGCACTCGGCTGAGTCAGCTCTGCGCGGTCTCTGCTCGAAATTATGCGTGTGTGTGCTTATGTGTGTGTTTAACACATATTCCTATTCCTGTACTGGAACCCCCACCACCCCCCCCCCACCCCCCACCCCTCAACTGGAACCCCCCAGGGACGCCCTGGACGCCCTTTCGGACGTCTCGGCGGCCCCCTGGACACCCTTCGAAAAGGTCCGCGGGCCCTTCCGGGCCTCCCAGGGCCCCTTGCTGGGCCTTGCGAGCAGACTCGGGCGATCAGAGGGATCATCGGATGGCGCAAGAGAGACCCAAGACAGCACAATATTGCTCCAAGAGGAACCTCGATGGTCTGAAGGCGGCCCAAGAGACCACCAAGAAGCCCCAAGAGGCTGTTAAGAGAACCCCGAAGAAGCACAATCTCTATACATATATATATATATATATATATATATATATATACATACATATATATATATATATATATATATATATATGTTTAGCGTCTCCGCTTTTTGGGTCTTCGCAGCGTCCAAGACGGCCCGATGGGCCCCCGAGATCGCCCCAAGACGGCCCATGAGGCCCCCAGAGGGTTTGAAGACGGCCCAAGAGGGCCCCAAGACTGCCCCAGAGAGCCCCGAGATTGCCCACACGAAGCCCAATATGCCCCCAGAAGGCTCCCAAGAGAGACCCACGAAAGCAATGGGAGACCCTCAAGAAGGCCACTGGAGCCCTAGATGGCTTCAGATAACCTCTGGAGGGCCCCAGCTCCCGAAGACTGCCCAAGGAGGCCCCAGGACAGCCCAAGAGGGCCCCAGGACGGCCCAAAAGAGCCACAAAAACGCCCAGACGCCGTTCTCTTACGAAGTACATCGAGCTGACCCGACGATCTTGGTTCCACGCTTGAGGCTCGAGGTCTAAATTCCTCGATCGAGAGAGACAGGCAATGGATTGAGATTCGAAGTTCGACGATCGAAGTTTT
>CAUYUJ010021281.1:37500-42500 GCA_963575745.1 Prorocentrum cordatum
CGACCACGGCGGACATCTTGCAGCCGCCACTCGACGCTCCTGCGGATGCGGACGATGACGGCGGACTTGAAGCAGGCGTCTAGGACGACTACCTGGACGACCAGGTGACGGACGAGGACGCCTACCACGAGGTTGGCTTTGTCAATCTGGCTCGGTGGGATGCCATCGGGTGGGGCCGCATCCTGCTGCAGGGCGCGCCCGCCACGGCCATGATCCCCGACAGCATGGCGGCCGCCGTCAGCCACGCGAAGGCGCGGCTGCGCTTGGCGATCGAGCAGGCCCGCCAGGGCAACGATGATCAGGCGTCGCGCACGTTGACGCGGCTGTGGAAGGTGTTCTCATCGTTGGATGGGCTGCTGTTCAGCGAAAACGCGACCCCGACTCCGACTGCGCGGCGTGAGCGTCTCCAGGAGCGTTTGCAGCGGATTCAGGACGGCCAGTGGGGTGTCGCCCGGCTCTCCATGGAGGACCCGACGCGCGCCGCGGTCACCACGAAGGGCCGCGAGGATCACGTCGCGGCCCGTGTGCGCCGTGTCACCGAGCTTGCACGAGCTGGCGAGATGTCTCGGGCGGCAGCGGCAGCGTGGCCCCAGGGTGACATGGCGGATGCAGCGGCGGCGGTGAGGAAGTTCAGCACCACCCAGCAGCCTGCGGCGCCTCGCCCAGGCGAATGGGGCCCTCCCCCTGGCACTGGGGCAGCCCCGCATGGGCCAGGGGGGGGGCCACAGTGGCGGGGGCCGATGTGGCGATGCTGCCAGCCACGCCCCCTCACGAGCTCGACGGTGCGGCAGAGCTCCATCACCGCGTGGCCAACCACCTCAAGCGTCAGTTTGGCCGCTTCCCCCGCCGCGGCGCGGCGGGGCCTGGAGGAGGACGCTACGAGCACTGGGCCCCGCTCAAGTACGACGAGGATGGGGCAGAGGCGGTGGCCAACACGCTGGCGCGCCTGGCCATCGGTGACCTTCCTTCCGAGGCCCTAGCCGCCCTGACGGCGGCGCGCCTCACAGGCATCCCCAAGGCAACCCCTGGGGATGCGCGAGTCCTGGGCTGTGGGAATGTCACCCGCTGTATGGTGGGCCGCAGCGCTGCCAAGGTCCACCACGAAGACATGCGGGCGGCGGTGGGGGGCCGACAGTTTGGCCTTGCCAAGGGCGGACGCGGTGCCCCCCATCGACGTCTATGCGCGATGGCCAACTCGAGCCCAGGCAAGTGGGCGGTGGCAGTGGACTTCGGGGATTCGCTCAGCAACGTCCCCCGCGACCTGGTGAAGGAGGCCGTGCGCACCAAGGTGCCCGCTCTGGCGCCGCTGGCGGAGGCCTGGCTCCCTGCTCGCACACGCCACGTGGCGGGGGGTGGGTCTCAACCCGCCCAGCTGGTCGACCAGGTCCGCGGCCTCGACCAGGGCTGCCCGATGAGTCCAGGCTTTTACGCGGTCGGCACCGCGGATGTTCTCAGCATCGTTCGCATGGCCGTGCGAGCGGTGGACACTGAAGGGGATTGCCTGGCCTTCTAGGGCGACGCGTACTTCGTGGGCACCGCGGCCGCTGTGTTCTGCGGCTTGGATGCCTGGCGAGCCCGCGTCGAAGCCCACGGGGTGAAGCTGAAGATGTCCAAGGCCCAGATCTGGTCCCCAGATCCCCAAGCTGTCCTTCCGCCGGAGTTTGCGGAGTACGCCCAGTACCGCGCCCAGAAGCTCAAGGCGGCGGGGTCTACCCTGGCCTACACGAACCACGACGCGGGCACCGACTGGAGGGACGTCCCGCTCACGGACTTTGCCGCCCCGGAGGACCTCGACGAGGGTGGCCTCGCGCCGGCTGGCGGTGCCGGGGCCGCCCCGGGCGCCGCCGCGCCTCTCCCCTGCGGCGAGGCCTTCCTCCAGAAGCAGGACCGCTACTTCCGAGAGCTCCTGATGCTCCGCACGCATGGGCTGTCGGCGTTTGACGCCTTCCAGTTGATGCGAATCTGGTCGAGGGGCGCCTGCGTCCACATCCAGCGGGCGCTCCCGCTCGCGACAGCGTGGGGCCGCAGGGTGGACGATGGAGTGGTCGCCTTCGTCAACGCCCTTCTGGGGGTCACGGCCGCCCCCCGTGAGCAGATCTTCATGCAGGTCAGCGACGGAGGCCTGGGCTGTGGCAGTGCCGAGCAGCGCGGCCCCGCTGCCCTCCTGGCGCCCTGGGAAGCCGGGATCCACGCAGCTGCCCAGGAGCTCCGAGAGACGACAACGATCGGCTTCTTTCGGCGGTGGCCGGGCCTTGGCCGTGCCCTCTCGGCAGCGGATGAGGAGCAGGGGCGGCTGGCAGGAGGCCGTCGCCCCCGTAGTGACCGTTGGCAGGGCCTACTGGAAGGGCGGAAGGGCAAGGACCAGAAGACGTACACCCAGCACGTGCGGGACCACGCCACCAAGACGCACTTGGCCGCGCTGCCGGTGACGGCGGCGGCGGCGGTGCACAGTGCCTCGGGCAGCTCAGCGGGCGCCTGTTCGAGGGGGTCTCGCCCCTTGCCGACCACGCGTTCTGCATTGCGGCCAAGAGGCGCATGCACCTGCCGCTGCTGCAGTCCGAGTGCACGTGCCAGAACCGACCGGCAGCGCCCACTCGCGCGATGGCGCAGGTCGGCCCGGCGCGTGGCCGCACGGTGGACGTCCGGGGCGCTCGCGCACTCAACTGTCCCAGGGGAGGTGGCCCGATGCGCCGCCACAGCGCCATCCGAGATGCCGTGGCGCTCTGGTTGCGCGGGGAGGGCCACCGCGCCCTAGTGGAGCAGGTCATCCCAGAGCGGAAGAGCAGGGCGCGGCCACATTGGACGTTGTTTACCATCGAGGTGTCCATGGCCGAGTTTGTCTCGACATCAGCTTGGTGGACGAGGTGGCCGTGGCCCAGGCGGGGCGGCCGCATCAGGCAGCCCTGCAGCGCAGAGAGAAAGTGAAGCACCGTAGGTACCCATTTTCTGGCCTGGTGCCCTTTGTCCTCGATGTCAACGGCCGCTGGGGCGCAGAGGCTGAGACGCGGCTGCGCCGTGCCGCGGGGGAATTGCCCGAGGCCGAACGGCCCGCGGCGCGCTCATCCTTGCGCTCGGCAGTGGCCAACGCCCTGCAGGGCCAAATAGCTGAGCAGGTCGCCCTGGCGACGGAGGACGTAGTCGGGCTGGATGCCGGGGCCGCCCCGAGCGTCCAGTCTTGACTAGATGTGGCTCCATCCCATTTGCGTGCGCTCCCTGACCCTCCCCTCCCCCCCCGCCTTCCTGTTGCCCAGATCAGTCGAAAAAGTTAGTCACATCTGCAGTGTGCACGGTGCTGTTCAGTTCCCTTGTAGTGTGCATGATGCGCTCTTGCCTTGTCATGTCTGTTCTGCACGCCGCGTTGTGTAGCCACCCTGCCTTGTGCGCGTCGCGCTCCCGCCATGCCATATGCGTCGTGCTCTTAGTTTCTGTCTTGGGCTGCTCTCCCAACCCACTCGCGCTGAGCCTTCATGCCGCCAACAGCACCTGTTCGAGGCCACTGGTTAAAGAGGCGTTAAGAGGCGTTCAAGATCGGGGCCGCCCCGCGGGCCCTGGGGCCCTCGGCGGCCCGCCGTTCGCTTTGTCGCCCGCCCGCGACATGGTTTCCTGGCCCCCCTTTCCCCACTCCTGCCCGCCCAGGGCCCCGAACAGGGGTCAGGCCGTTTTTCGCCTGCGCAAGGATCGGTTCCCACGCACCAGAAGCCGTTGGTTTCAGCCTTTAGTCTTCATGTTTTACCTTTGTCCCGCCTTGGCAGTCGGCCGCCCCAATTTGGTTCGGTGCACAGCCTCTCCCCCTCCCCTCTCTCCCTCGGCAGCTGTTTGGCTCGCGAGGCCTTGTCTCGCACAATCTCTCGAGCTGCATCTCCCGCGCCATCCTTCCGACCAAGTGATGGCGCCCAAGTTCTCGAAGCCCGCGCCGATGCCGTGGCCTGCCAAGACGCGCGCCGACTCGCCCAGTCACGATGCGGCGCCTCTTCGCGAGGCTTTGGCGGCGAAAGCTAAGGCGAAGGCTGAGGCGCGCGCGAAGGCCAGTGGCGCCACCGCGGCCGACGCGCCCACTTCCAAAGCAGGGCCTGCGCAGCGCCCTGGCCAGCAGGTGAGCGTGTCGGAGAGCGAAGACGAGGGGTCCGACATGATGTCCGAGGCGGCGACCTTTCAGACGGAGCCGACACTGCGCACGGGATCAGCGACGCCTGCCGAGGACGCCGACGGAGGCGGCGGTACGGGGGCCGCCCCCAGCGCCGCCGCCTCCGATGGCGCCTCGGAGGGGGGCCCCACGGCGACGGCTGAGGCGCCCGCCGAGGCCTCAGCGATGCCCACGTCGGCGGTGGTGCCAGTGACGACGGCCGCCCTGGCAGCGGCAGCCACCTACGGAGCAGCGCCGTGGGCGGCAACTTCACCGCGGAGCAGCGCCGTGGGTTGGGCGCGATCACCCTCGCGCTCCACAACCTCCAGCTGCGGGAGCAGGCCGTGGGCGGCCGCGGCGGCCGAGGTGCGCGCAGCGACGCCGACGGCGGTCGCTCCGTGGACGATGGGACCGCCAGCGAGGCCCCGAGTGCAGCGACCACGGGTGCCCTCAGCGGCCATGGAGGCAAACGCCACCGCCGACGCAGCAACACAGCCGTATACGGCCAGGCCCCCCAGCCGAGCGGCGACGCACCTGCCGCGCTCGAAGACGCGGAGATGATGGCGGAGGATGACTACGCCGAGGCGGGCTACGTCCACTGCATGGGTGCGTACTGGGTCCTGCCGCAGCGCCTGGGCTGGTGTCGGGTGTGCACAGAGCTGGACGACTGGAAGATCATGATGGTGGAGTACGTGGACGAGCTCAGTTGCGGGGAGATGCGCCGCTACGCTGAGGCTTCAGAGCGCAACCAGAAACACCCCGCGTCGCGGAGGGGCAAAGAGGGGCAGTACAAGCTGCACACGTGCTCGCGCTGCGTGGCGACGACGCAGAACATCGCCGAGCAGGAGGCCGTGACGCGCGCAGCGCGCCTGAACAA
>CAUYUJ010021281.1:47500-347500 GCA_963575745.1 Prorocentrum cordatum
TTTCGCTCTCCCTCTCCTTTTCCTCTCCCCTCCTTCCCTCGCTGCCGTAGCCGTTTTGGCGCAGGATTTGTTCTGACTGGTTCAAGCGATGGGTTTCTGTCCCAAGATCCGCGCTGGCCCAGCACGGGAAAGTTCTGTGGACAAGGTGCGCGATGGAACCCTGAAGGCAGACGCAGACGGTAGCGAGCAGCAGCGGGACTTGCACTTCCTGAGCACACTGATTTTGAACAAGGTGGTGCAAAGCAGTCACGCTTTCACGGTTTACAGATTTATGCGGCTCCTATGGCACCACCTTGTACCGGACGTTTCGCCTTTGATGCAGACGGTGATGTTCCTCGCCGTCTATGTGGTGGCAAGGCAATGCTCATTCAAGGAACACGGGCAACAGAAACACACATGCATGGCGCGCGCCCACATCTCGTTGTGTCCTCACACTTGCAAATGACACGTGGGAGGGCGTGCACGCTCATTGATGTATGCGCGTGTCTCCATGGATGTGTTTTCCGTTGTCCAAGGATGGCTGGAAAACGCCCGTTGCTTTCGAGGGGGGCGAGATGACGTTGGAGCTTTGGCGCGCCCTGGTCACTCTGGTGAATCCTCTCTCGGGTCTTTGCGTCAAGGACGTAGTGCTTGGCCTGAACCCCCATCCAGTGTACAAAGATGGCTGCGACGATGCTTTCTATAACATGGGCCCTCAGTGGTGGCGGAGCTGGGGCGGCGTGCAGCGCGACACCCACGCGAGGGCCATGATTGTCCTCGCTGCCCTGTGCTTTCTCTGCGCGCGCAGCGAGAAGGCGCCGTCGTACTTATCCGAAAACGGGTCGATCCTGCTCGATTATGTCAAGGCGCGGGCGGCCTTCTACGAGAAAACCTGCCTGCACGAGACGCCGATGCACGGCATCAGGGCCAACCCCAAGCGGAAGAGAAACCAGCATACCACTGAACAGAAGACGCGGGGCGCTGGCTATACATTGGACGCGCTGCTCCAGCCCTTATGGAAAAGTCTGCAGACGCCGTGCGATCTCGCCCTCGCGGACACGCCTGCCAAATTCGCTTCTGCATTGGAGAACATGAAGTTGTTCGGCGGCGCGCTGATCTTCAGCCATGCGATGGAGTTCCTGCAACTGCGGGGCGCCGGATGCGCCTTCCCAGTGTTCACCTGCAGGATGGACAAGGAGACCCTGGCAGGGTACATCAAGGGCGGGAAGAATTCGGCGGCCTTCCTGCGCATCGCGAACGCCGTCGGCCAGCGCGGGCCGCGCGGCACGAACACCATGAAGCAGTTGCGCGACCGCGTGTACAAGCAGGTGCCGAAGACCAGCACTTTCGAAGACGACGCCAAGAAAATGTTTCCACACTTCTTCGTTGCGGATGGATCGCAGAATGCTTGTAAGGGGATGGAGATTTATCAGACATACTTGACCGGCTCGTGGGGCGGCAAAGATCGGGACGAGGCGCCCTCGCCGCAGGGCAAGGTGAAGAAACACGCGCTCAAGAAGAAGCCCGCCCGCAGGTGATCCACGCAGCTGCTGCGCAGCCCCAAAAAATCCACTTTCCTTTTGCTCCGCGAGCGCGCCCCCTTCCCCTCCCTGCAGGCCCCGCCACTTCCCCTCTTTTTCTTTTTGTTGACGCTTCTCCCCCCTCTCGCCCTCCCCAGTTCTCGCGCCCCCTCCCCCGTCTCCCTAACTCTCCCCGCCGCCCCCCTCCCTCCTGGGCATGCTTCGATATAGCGTGGCAACCGCACTTGCTTCATCCCCCATTCCCAACATCCTCGTCCTGCCGCTGTTCGCGCTTCCTCTGGCGAGAACAGTCTTCCTGCTCGCACGCAGATACGCAGCATCCTGCGGCAAATCCCGCCGTCGCGCCAGCCCAGCACCCGTGGCAGTTATGCGTCGGGGAGCGCGCAGGGGGCCGTGACGTGTGCCCCCTGTCGTCGTCGTCGTCGTCGTCGTCGTCTTCGTCAACCTCCCCCCTCTCTCTTCCTCCCTCGCCCCCCCGCTCGTCCTGCGCTCGTCAACCTCCTCCCTCTCTTCTCCTCCTGCCTCTCCCTTCTTCCTCCTTCGTCAACCTCCTCCCTCTCCTTCCTTCCTTCCTTCCTCCCTCCTCCTCCCTCCCAAAGATGCAACGCGGAAGGCCTCGTGAACGCCTCTCCTGGGCTCGTGGAAACCACTCGGTGGGCTATTCAAGGCGCGCGGTGGGGGGTCTCTCAGAGGCTTCGCTGGGTCCTTGGGGTGCGCGATGTGGGGTGCATCGGGACCTCTCGGGGGCTCTTCGGGCCGTCTTGGGGCATTACTGAGTCTCCTAGGGGTCTCTCAGGCTGCGTTGGAGCCGTCGTGGAGGCGTTTCGGGCCGTCTTGGGGCTGTCTTGGAGGACTCTTTGGCAATATTGGGCCCCTCTCTGGCCCTTTAGATACAATTTTTGGGCTTTCGGGCCGACGTGGGGCCGTCCTGGAGGATGCTTGGGCGATCTTGGGGCGCTTTTGGGCTCTTGAGATTCATTTCTTTGGTTTTCGGGCCTTCTTGGGGCCGTCCTGGAGGACTCTTGGGCAGTATGGGGGCCCCTTTGGGCCCCTTAGATGTCATTTGTTTGTTTTCTTCGGTTGCAGTTTTTGCAATTCATAACTCAGCCGAGTTTTTCTTAACTCGGCTCAGTTTTCCCTCTTTTTTTTTGCGCGAGAAAGTCGCCGAAACGGCCCCCCCGAAACACTCAAGAAGGGCCCCCCCCGGGGCCCGGCAGAGCCTTCGGTGGGCCAACCCGCCCCGATCATCATTCATCACATCACTTCATCATACCGTCGCCGGTGTTATGGCTCAAGTATCGTAGTGATCACGCACGCGTCGCCACCGCCGAGGGTTGACGCTGCAGCTTTCGCCCCCCATGGCCGCCGTCGTGGGTGCTCCCAATTCTTTGGTTGAGGAACTCGAGGTGCAGGCGGAGATGGGCGAGCCGCGTTACACGTTCGCCATGGCGTGCAGCATCGTGAAGGGGCTGAAGATTAAGCAGCTGCCGAAGTGCGCTTTCTCTGGAAAGCAGGAGAACGGCGTCACAGGCATGATGGACTTGCCGCTCACATCTCTGGACCAATCTTCAGGAAAAATGACGCACGTCGTTGATGTTGTCCAAAGCTACACCGACGCCTTCGACCCAAACGAGGTCGCAGGCTTCATGGCGCAGCAGATGTACATGAACCTGCCTGGTAAGATGAAGCCGGCGGCCGTCGTCGTGTGTCCGTTCAAGTTGCAGATCGTCATGCTCAAAGAGGCCGCCGCCGAGAACGCGCACACCATCATCGAGCACTATGCGTTCGACGATCGGCAGGAGTACGATGTGTACGGCGCGGTGTGCCAGGGCGCATTGATGAAGATTAACTGGGGCAATCAGGTGAGAGTCGGCGCACTCACTTTCAACTTCATGTTGGACAAGCTCGGTGGCCTGCAGTATCGCCGGTGGTCGTTCGACCAAAACTTGGCCGACAGGGTGGTCAGCCAATCCGAAATAGGAGTGGCGATCCATTACATCCGCGCGCACGCGCCGTACAACAACGCCGACCTGAAACAGACGAAGTGGATGCTGCAGGAGCTCGCGGACCCAGACAGCAAGATCAAGTGCTTGGACAAGAAAGACATCCGAGAGTGTCTCGCGCAGTTGCGGAGCAAGTCGGTGACGGCGAGCAAGTACACGTACCTGCCGATCGCGTAAGGCGACGTGGAGCCATGGGCGCAGACGATCATAGAGCCGCTGATCCGTCGCTGAAGCGCAAGTCGATCATATTCCTTGGCCTCGGCGGCATGGGCAAGACACCTCTGATGCACGTGCTGATGATGGCCCTCTCGAGGTTCCACATTAAGGACCAGGGTGCCCGCGACACCGACGTTGTTCCCATGTTCAAGACGGCGACGGACCTCGACTTTTACCGCGACGAGCCAGGCGAGCGCTGGTGCGGCTGCTGCCTCGACGACGGCGACATGTCGGACCTGTCCGTGAAGGTGTTCAAAAGCTTCTTGGACGTCAGCTGCAGGGAGCCCCTCACCCGTGAGAGGTGGGGCGCCAGTAAGTTCGTGCAGTGCCAACCCAGGATGATGGTCGATAACAAGTTCGACGCCAGCCTCGACCCAACGGTCACGCTCGACGGCAGGCAGGTCAGGGCAGGGGCTGTCCTAGGGGGCGCAGCGGACCGCATCACGAACGAGGCCTTCATCAAAATGGTGAGGCCCGCTTTCCCCCCGTGTTCTGAGGCGGACCTGGGGGCCATCTTCAAGCGTGCCAATGTGATCGTGAACACCGAGCACTACGTCCACGTCCCGCCTCGGGGCTTGCACGCGTCCTCCACGATCGTCACGCACAAGAACGAGGGCTCCTGCATCACCCAGAAAGCGAAGGACGTCCTTGAGGCCTACACCGAACGCGGTATACTTCGCGACTCTGCCGAGCTGGACGCGCTGGTGAGCGAGGAGCAGCATCTCTTCAGCAGTATCTTCACCGACCCAGAGGTCCACCGCGTGCAGGTGAAGCGCGAGCAGGACGAGGATTTCTTCACGATGAACTCCGAACTCGCCGACCAGACGAAAAGGAACCCCATTGGCGTGGACGCGACGGACGAGCCTCCTTCCAAGAGGTCCAGGGTGGGCGACGGCGCTTCCTCGTGCGCGGCCATCCTCATCGAGAACGACGTCTTCCTGGAGCGGTCGGCGGCCCTCGCCGCGAGCAAGGAGTGCATCGAGGTGCCCGACGTGGACAGCGAGGAGCATGCGATTTCTGTCGACGATTGCGAGGAGGCCCCGATTTCCATGGATGACCTGCACGAGGCATTCATGAGGGACGCGAACGCCGCGAGGGCGGACGCCGACGAAGACGAGCAAGCGTTCGCAGGCGAGGAGGAGGAGGACGCGTTCGGGTTCGGCGGCAGCATGGACTCGGCGAAGTGAGAAGTGAGGCCGTGACAGCGGGCGGGGCGCCCTGTTCAGGGTGGCGCGGCGGGCTGAGGTCCGCTGGGCCACGCGTCCTGGGCCCGATGGGGCGTCTCGCCAGGTGGGGCGGTCTGGGCGCTGCGGCGTGGGTATCCATGCTTGCCAGAGCTGCTTGCATAAGAGATGTATAGGCACCCGAACGCGTGCTCGGACGTCTGTGATGTCTGCGGGGGCGGGGCCTCCGAGGTTGAAAAGCTTGGGATGTTTTGCCGCTGCTGCTAAGCCATGCCATTGCCTCGGCACCCCTGTTGCTTCCCGCGGCCGTTTTGGCTCGAGCTCGTTCGAAGACAGCGCTCGTGGGCTGTGCCCGCTCACCTGGCGCCCCGATGGGCCTGCGGCGCGGGTCGCCAGCGCCCGCGGCGCGCGCGCGCAGGCGCTGCGCTTGCTGCGGCAAGACGGGGCACACCGTGGCCACGTGCAAGGCGACGGGCGCGAAGAAGATTCGAGAGTTACTTGCTGTCTTGAAGCTGCGGGCAGGACAGAGGAGGACCAAGCCGCGCATGGGCGTTCGGACGACGGGCGCCGCAGCTGTGAAGAAGCGGCGCAAGGCGCACACCCCGAACCCTGCAGCGAGCACCAAGCAGGCTGCGAAGAGGAAGGTGACCAACCAGCTGGTTCGCGGGGCGAGCGGGCGCAAGGAGCTCTTCATCAAGAACGACGCCGTCGCGCTGGACAGCGCCGTACGCCAGCTGAAGGACTGTGGCATCTTCAAGATTCCGAAGAAGTGCCCGTGCTGTGGGGTGGCATTGTCAGCGCACCTGCACCAGCAGCGCATCGGGGGCTCGGGGCGCGCGTTCTACCGGTGCAACGCGTGGAGCTGCAACAGGCGCTTCTACGTCATGCAGCTGACGCCTTTCAAGCAGATGCGGCTGCTGCCGCAGCAGGCGCTGGCGCTGCTGAAGGAGTACTCCCGCCATGACCGCATCGCCCCGCCTGGCCCCAGCGCCCTCGCGGCCCACGCGGGGTGCGGCAAGTTCATTGCCCGGCGGTTCGCGAAGATGTGTCGCGACGCAGAGGCGGGGCAGGGCCAGCTGCTGAATCGGAGAGGCACGATCGGGGGCGACGTGGAGTTGGACGCCCACCAGGTCGCGAAGATCCACGTGTCGCCGAAGAACGAGTCTTACCAGCACCTGATTCAGGACAAATACGTCAGGAAGCCCCCGAGCTACTTCCAGCTGTACGTGCAAGTCGCTGGCGCGATCCAGCGGGGCATGGGCAAGCTATACCTGTCTTTCCTGCCGTTCCACAAGCTTGTCCCGCCGAGGGCGCGCCCGCCTCCCGAGTCGTACCAGGGCGTCTTGGCGACTTCCCTGCTCGACAGAATCGCCCCGAAGTCCAACGTCCACGCCGACGGCAACAAGGCGTGGCCCAAACTCGCGTCCACCAAGTACAGGGAGAAGAAGTTCAGGGTGCACCAGGTGTCGCACAAGAACAACCAGTTCACCAAGGCCGTGCGCGGGGGGAGCCGCAATGCTAAGAAATTGGCCACGCTGGCGGGCACGCAGTGCATCGACAGGGCCTGGCGTGAGCTCGACAAGGCGATCCCCATCACGCACGCGAAGAAGCGCTCGGTCAAGGGCTCGGTGCACCGCGTGCTTGACGAGGACATTCGCGACCGCGTTTGGTCGTGGCTGTATCGGTACAACAAGCGCCACTCGGAGACGACGTCTGAGGGCGCGCTCAAGTCATTGGCCAAGCTGCTGGGCCGCTGAGTTCAGGCGCTGGCGAAGCTGCTTCAAACGCAAAGTTTGGGGCTGTCGCTTTTTTCAGTGTAAGGGTGCAGCGTGGGTACTCACGCTGACCAGTGTGGAGCGCATAAGAGATGAGCGCAGTCACCGCATGTTCGGTAGTTAGCACTGCGAGACGCGATGGGGACATGACTGCCTCAAAACACGCTCTATCATCACCGCTGCCACCGTCATCGTCGTCGTCGTCGCTGCGCGGGCATTCGCTTACTGCATATGCGAAAACACACAGGCTACCGAACAGCCTCTGACCTAGTAGTAGTAGTAGTAGTAGTAGTAGTAGTAGTAGTCGTAGTAGTAGTAGTCGTAGTCGTAGTAGTAATAGTAGTAGTAATAGTAGTAGTAGTAGTAGTAGTAGTAGTAGTAGTAGTAGTAGCAGTAGTAGTAGTAGTAGTAGTAGTAGTAGTAGTATGAGTATGAGGAGGAGGAGGACGAGGTGGAGGAGGTGGAGGAGGAGGAGGACTTGAAGTCATATGGATGTTGGGTGCCTTAACCCCGTGAGGCGGCCCAGTTTCGTGGCATTACCGCCTTTGAGAGAATTGTGGACGCCAGCTTCAATCGAGGTTGACACTCGAGGTCAAGGCAATGATTGGGCAACAATCGGGCGTGAACTGGCGGCTTCCCAGTAAAGCCGCTGGCCTCGTCTACTTACCATGCCCTGCCTATGCCGTGACAGCACGGCGTGGACCGTGGACCTATTGACCACCGGAGAAGCGTGGCAACATAGGATTGCTTTTGAAGCCCTCTGCTACGGTCGGGGAATTTTGCTTAGCGCGTCACGCCGCCAGTTCTGGCCCACCACGTTTCGGCGCGACACGCTCACCACGTTCCAGCCCCCAAGCGTCATTGTCTGGAGCCTTCCCCAGCCTCCCGCCCCGAGAAGCGGATCGACACGCTTCCCGCTAGCAAGGTATAGCGTGTCGCTGGGGCCGCCGCCGAGACGCGCTAAGCAAAGTTCCTGACCGTAGGATCAAGCTGGGCCGTGAGAAAGACGGAGTGAATTCGTCTGGGTGTTGGGGTGCCATAAAGTGGGGGGAGAATTGGGCCGAGTCTTCGCACTTGTGTGTCCCGCGCTGGGGCAAGAACGCCATTCCGAACAATGGAATTATAGCACGGGTCCGGACATGTGCGCAACGCTGGAGCGGGAAACCCAATTCTTGGCGATTCGCGTGCCCCCACCAGTGCATCCCAAGACAACCACTAGACGAGTTCCCCTGAAGAGAGAAGCGTAGCAGCATACGGTGAAACTGAAGGGGGGTAGCCAGTGACTTGTAAACTCGGAGACGGGAAGAAGGACGAAACGGAGGTCAAGGCTGCATCGGGCGTTCCGATCGGCCGAGTGCATTCCGATTCAGTGAACACAAACATGCGGGACATACTAAACGCTGAAGTCTCACAAATCAGCTTGCGAAAGTGGCCGGAGTACACACGCTCATTGTCGACGATGTTTCTCAGGGCTTGTGTTTGCACAATGTTTGCTGTCGCCGTTCAGCTCCACCGATCGCACGCAGCCTTTGCAAGTACTTATTCACATCGCCTGCGTCGTTCGGAACGGCTTCAGTGGAAAAGTACACGTCTGCGCTAGCATACATCCTGAGGATCATCGGCATTATCAGGAGAGATAGAGAGAGAGAGAGAGAGAGAGAGAGAGACAAGTAGTACTCTCATCGTGCAAAGGCGGATGGGGCAGGGTGGACGACCACGACGACTGTCGACCGACGACCGACCGACCGACCGATTGACCGTCGACCGATGGACTCCATGGACGACGAAAGACGACCGACGGACGACGACGAGGTGGAGAAGCCAGGCCCGGCCCCACGCCCTCAGCCGCCTCGGCTCGTGACGAGCCACTTCGGACACCCCTCCCCTCCGCCGGCGTCGCCGCCCATTCGGACCTCCAACGCCACGTTTTGTTCACGTCTCATTTTTATTGCTCGTGTCGTGGGTGTTTGTTGGGTAGCCGCCGCCCCTCCACGGGGATAGTTTTTCGCCCAGGGGCATGTTTACGGCCCCTTGGGGCCCGAATATGGCCCCTCCGAATCGGGCGACGTCAACTGACCACCTCGCAGGGCCCATCATGGGCCCAGGTGCGGGCAATATTTAGACTCGTATCCAGAGCGTCTTGGACTTTCTTGGAAGGGGCGCCACAAGGCGAGGCGCACTGGATGGGGATAAAACTCGAGCCTCTAGGGGCCAGATTTTTATCCATATCCGGCACTCCTCGGGTTTCTGGCGAAGCCCGAGGAGTAGCCCCCTGGCTTGATCAGGGCAGCGTAGAGACCGATCCCCAGCCCAGTCCCGGCCCTGCCTGGGTCGGTGAGGTGGCCAGTTGACGTCTATTGGTCCGATCGCCGAAATCGGGGATCTCAGTACGCTGGGAGGTCTGTGGCTCTTATTAGTCAGCGGCGCCACCCCTGAGCTTTGGGGAAACAAGGTGGACGACACAGGGATTGTGCAATACACGCGTTTGTCAGGAAGCCTCGTCGAATACGTGGGCGACCAGAGCTCCTCTGTTAATGCTCCCCACCCCACCCCATGGGTTGCCCGCCCCGGATCAGGCCGTCGACGAGTTCCATCTTCTGCGTAGCAGGTGACGAGTCCGCGTCGCCGCGGCACCCGCTGTACGGGGCGCTCAGCTCCCCGAGCTGCTCCAAGTCTGTTATTGTCACAGATGTCTCTGGCCCAGAGGTGTCCCCGGGATTTCCAAGGAGGCCCACATGGCGTCCGGAGCACCCCTCGCGAGACCCAGAGGGCCCCAGGGGCCGCAACATCCAATGCGAAGTTGGGGACACCTTTGGGCCAAGGCGTGGGAGGTCCGCGAGGGGGGCGCGATAGGCACTTTCCGCGCTCGGCGATGGGCTGCGCCAGCAGCAAGCCGAGGGCCTCCGGGCCCTCCGCAGCCCGGCGGGCAGGGGTCCCCGCGCAGGCGGGGCACTGGACCCGCCCTGAAGCGCGGCGACCCGCCAAGCACCGCCGTCGTTGTTGTGGGTTCTTTTTGTTTTGCTGGTGAACCGTAAACTTCGTGACCGGGGGTCGCCCCCACCCCCTCCCCGCCCTCCTGCTAATGGGGCCGAACGCAGCGAGGGGGCCAGATCCACCACATATATGGCGCGGTGCTGACAGGCATGCTGTGGCGCTGACGCGCATGTTTTGGTCCTCGCAAGCATGATGTGGCGCTTGCAGGCCCTCCCCCCCTTCCCCCGTAACGTGCGTGTCGTGGCGGCCGGGCTTGCAACGTCCGCAGATATCCGACAGTGTGATCTTTTCAAGGCGGGTGCTTCTCTTAGATTTCGGCCCCTGGGGCTGCCTATTGGGCCCCAGGACCGTCAAACTTGAGTCTGGGATGCAGGCCTACCCCTGGGGAAGGGGTCCAGTTTTCTGGCGCCGCGGATTGAAAACATACATCGGCTGGCGCGAGGGTTTCTTCACCAGCCTGACCACCTTATCTCGTTGCCGACCTTAGCGATTCGCATTGTTTCTGAAGGCGCACCTCTAAGATTGCCATCGCCTTTGGGCTTGAAGGATCGCGAGGTCAACTCGAGGCTGGTTGTTTCTGGCCTCTGGGCGCTGCGTCCCGCCCAGCATCGAGGTCGTCAGGACAGCTCTGGATGACAAACCAGCCCCAGGGGGGAAGGGATCGAGATCCCTGTGTGCCCACGTCGCGGAAAAAAGCGACGTCGCAGGGGAGTTCCTCGTCGTCGTTGTCGCCGTCGTCGTCGCCACCGCCGCCGCCGTCGTCGTCGTCTTCGAGGCAGCGACCCTGGTCTGAAGGAGGGGGAGAGGCGCAGGGAGGAGGGAGGATCGCGGAGGATGTCTGAGGTTGCATCTCATTCTTCCAATGCACGGAAAATCAGGGATGCCTTTTTCAATTAATTCCTGGCCCTTCAGGACTCCGGGCCGACTCTGACTGATAGGATCGACAATTGGCCTCCCGGACAGAGGCGGTAGTTGTAGGGCAGGCGCGTTTTGTTCTGAACCGTCCTGTTATGTTGGTATTTCTTGTTTTCAAAGAGACAGCGACCCACGATCCTCACTCACTCCTCTTTCCTCATCCCGCTCCTCTCTCCTCCCACCCCTGCATCTGCCCTCCGCCAACAGTTTCGGCACATCCATCATGTTTCGTGGCCCAATAAGGAGATCCACCGCAGGCCCCAGTGGCTGGGTTCACATGCGGCGCCCCGCGAACCGCATGTCCATGTCGGCACGCCCCTCACACGTTTCGTGGCCCCACACAGAGCTCCACCGAAGGCTCCAGCAGCAGGGTTCGCATGCGGCTCCCCGCCCACGCCATGTCCACTTCGGCGCAGACAACGCACGCTTCGTAGCCACATAAGGAGCTTTACCGAAGGCCCCAGTGGCAGGGTTCGCATGCGGCTCCGCGCTCAATGTCCATGTCGGCAAACTCTTCACACGTTTCGTGGCCCCATGGGGAAGCTCCACCGAAGGTCGAAGAGGAAGGGTTCGCGCTAGGCTCCCCGCCCACCGCATGCCCATTTCGGCACACCCCTCACACGCTTCGTGGCCCCATAGGGAGATCCACCGAAGGCCCCAGTGGCAGTGTTCACATGCGGCTCCCCGCCAACCGCATGTCCATGTCGGCACACCCATGACACGCTTCGTGGCCCCACAGGGAGCTCCACCGAATGCCCCAGCGGCAGGGTTCACATTCGGCTTCCCGCCCACCGCGTGCACTTTTAGGCACACCTCAAGCGCTTCGTGGCCATATAGGGAGCTTCACCGTAAGCCCCAGTGAGGGGGTTTGCGTTCAGCTCCCTGCCCACCGCATGCCCATTTCGGCACACCCATGACACGCTTCGTGGCCCCATAGGGGGCTCCACCGAAAACCGAAGAGGACGGGTTCGCATGCAACTCACCGACCACTGCATCCCCTTTTCGGCATAGCCATCACACTTTTCGTGTCCACATGCGGAGCTTAACCGATGGCCCCAGTGGCAGGGCTCACATGCGGCTCCCCGCCCACCGTATGTCCATGTTGGCACGCCGCTCACACGCTTCGTTAGGCAGCTCCACCGAGGACGATATTCACAATTGCGTTACTGACAACTGCACAATGTTGGGTCCTTCGCCAGGATGGTTTTATTGGAAGCGGTTGGTCTACTTGGACCTCGAGAGATCTCCGAGGACGAGCTCAGGAGATTTCGGGGAGTCGGCGATGAGGACGAGGAGGAGAACCGCAAGAGACGGGACATATTTTGAGGAGGAGAAGGGGATTTATGGATTACGTCGTGGGTCTTCTAGAAAAGGACGAGGAAGAGAGGGTCTTGAGAGGCGGAGGAGGAGGACGAGAAGGAGGATGGACGAAGACGACGACGTCCTCTCCCACGGATTGGTGTTTAAGTTCGTGATTCTCCCCCAGATTTCTGGACCTCTTCCCTGGGGATTTGTTTTGCATTATAATATCCCCTGGCCCCAAACTTGCATCGGGAGGCCGAAACGTTCTAACGATAAGAACCTCAGATCCGACGTCATGAAGAAGATGCAACATCGTAGACCAAATGTCAGCTGGATACCCTGCTTTTTTCGAGCTTCATCGATCCGCGAGGAACCTGGGGCCCGAAATAGGGCGAAGTCGCCGGGATGTGAATAGGTTGCGACGCCCAGGTCCCAAGACAAGTCAGGCGCCACGATCTTTCGCAAAGACAGTCGTCGTCGTCGCCGGCTAGAGGTCCCTGGAGGCCTCCGCGAGTTTCGAGTCTCGCAGCGTCCCCTCGGGGGCTCCGCCTCGGCTTCCTGAGGCCCCCAGAGGCACAGAAACGGCCTGAAACGGGCAACACCTCGATGCTACTCGCCGTGGCACTGCCCACTGCCGTATAAAGTCATCGTCGTTGTCCTCGTGTCCCCTGGCAGACGACGATGCGAACTGTTCAGTCCGCGGCTCCAGAATCCTGGACCCTTTCTCTGCAGGGGCAGTTTTGTCATCCCGGATCCATGTCTGGTGGCCTCTGGGCCCTGCAAGGGGCCCCAAGGGCCAACATTGAAGACGAACGCCGAGATTGGACGAATATTGTCGTATAGGAGGTCTGGGACGTCGCCTGGTGGAGCCGCGGCCGGGCCCCGCGCGAAGGCCTCGTCGTCTGCTGACAGCCCGGCGGTCCCCGCCCAGAAGCTGCCCAGCGTCGCACCGCCGGCAGGCGCCGCACTCGAGAATGGTGGCGACGACGACGCCGCCGACGACGACGCGGACGACGAGGACGACGAGGAAGAGAGGACGACGACGACGCAAACAGCTACGCATGTTTGTGTTTTGTCTCGTCTTCTTCGGTCTCTGGGGCCCTTCGCCAGGCCCCCGGGACCGTCGAAAAGCGACTCGGGATGAAACGCCGGCCCTGGGGAGTGGATCGATTTCTGGGGACCGACGCTGCGAACAAGTCATGGCGTCTTGGGTGCGGGGTGGGGGAGAGGAGAGGCGGAAGGGGAGCTGAAGGAGGAGGAGGAGCAAGTGGCGGACGCGCAGCAGGGGGGGGAGAGGGGGAGGGGGGTAGGCTTCTTAGAAGGAGGCTGCTTCTTAGAAGGCTTGGGCCTGTCTTGTAGATGTGAGGCCCGCGCATTCTAAAAAACAGTTTCCTTCTAAGAAGCTGCCCCCCCTCCCCTTCCACCCTTTGTGCGCGCCGCCAAATGTGGGAACAAATGCGGCTACAGGGCATCTAACGGGAGGGAGAGGGAGGCGTGGAAGGGGCTTCCGAGGGATGTGGGAGAGAGGAGCAGGGAGCAGGGTTCGGGAGGGAGGATGTGGCGAGTACGGAGGAGGCATGAGAAGGATGAAAAGGGAGAGGGTGGGAGATGGGTGAGCAAAGAGGCGGATACGGATAGGGACAAGAGAGTAGAGAGAGGAAGGAAGGAGGTTGGTTGAACTGCGGCTTCGTGGTGTTTGAGGCCACTTTCAAAGAATGTGAGAGATCGCCCAATCAGGCGGCGCAGTCACGCATAAGCAGACCCCCGAAGAGGCTGAGTTTCGATCCTGCCAGGGAGAATTGACCTGAGCGTCATTGCGCGGTGCCCCAGGGCTCCGGCGCGCGGAGCGCGCCAGGTGTGGCGCCCGAGTCTCCGCCAAGGGTGGTCCAGCGCCGACCCAAGAAATCCGTGCCGAGGTCTGGAAGTTTATGCTCATGCGGCTTCTCTTCGGCATGAAAGGAGGGTTGGACCAGGAACAGAGGGACAAAAGGGGGCTGGTGGAGGTAGGGGTGTCCGCTGCAGGTTGCGTGGCGGAGAAAAGACGAGCGTGAGCCCTCCACTCCGTAAGACGCCTGCACGATGCGCCCCTCAGACCTCCTACCTCCTGGAGGCTTGGTTGGCCCGAGGGCCGGTTTACGCAGCGGCGGCTCGCACATGTTGCCTTGTGTGCGGCCGCGCCGCACGGGAGAGCGAGCGATTGGGGCGCGTCATCGAGCAGCGACTTGGTCAATGGCAGCGGGCATGACGCCTGGTCCCCTCGAAGATTCGAGCACGACGTGGACGCGCACAAGTCGGTGAAAGTAATGCTGATTTTCGAGATGAGTTCTTGGCTCCGAAGGGGCCGCCTGATGGCCTCTCTTTTAGGATCTTTGTGGCCGCGTGGGACTGTCTGGCGGGTCTCTGCGTCCGTCTTGGGGCTCTTTTATGTCATCTTCGAGTTCTCTTGGCATCAGTCCCACTCGGGCTCGGCTAAGGGCATGTCGTCTTCGCCGTTCCAGCTATGGGTTGGGCTGGGCGACTCCTCCACGCTTGGCCGCGGAGGCAGCGGAAGGGGGAGTCGGGAGAAGAAGTACGAGAGGAAACGAATGTGCATGTCAAGAGTTCGATTGCTTGAGCTTCTCTTCGTCCTTCTTCCTCCTTCTCATCACCTCGGCTGCCTCACCCGCTGCGCCGATGCGATTTCTGGTCATCATCCGCACATGTGGGACGATCATCGGGTGCTGGCTTCGTCCCCTCGGCTTCCCTCCCTCACTGCCCAGCCGAAAAAACGCCCCAGACCATAATCCCTGCCCCGCTTGCAAGGTCCGCCTGCGATTGAGATGGCTCCGGGCCCAGAATGCTCGCAGAGCAACATCTCGGCGCCGCCGATCTGCTCGCGTGCTCCAGGCATCCCGTTGCTTCGGGCTTCCATCCAGTTTCACTCCCCGCTTCGCGCCAGTGATTGCCATGTAGCAAGCCCACAGCGAAACCAGGCGAGTTAAGAGCCTGGCAGAAGGACCCGTTTGGGTTCCGGAGGGGACCCGGTCTTCGGGTTGCTTCGCAGGTCTAGGTCGGGGAACCTTTTCGTGGCAGAGGCACGCCGTGGCCCGAGAAGCTCCTTCGTTCCCTGTGTTCGCGCTCCTGATGGCAGGGCGACGGCTGTAGGCTGGCGTTTTGGGATGCCATGCGCACGGGGTTACACGTAGGTGGGCGCAGGAGTGCACGATGTGCGCACTATCGCCAGGCAGCGTGCGGATCCGTTTGCGGGAACAGACGATGCGACGACCAGGGGCAATAGCTGTCTGGAACGCCGAGCGAGCATCGATGTTGTAATCAGAGTGAGGGGGCCGAACGGTCATTCATTGTCCCTGGGTGCGTGGCTGAAGTGAGACTCCGTGGTGAGGATTATGCTAGTGTTGTGATTGGTGTTGTTGTTGTTGTTGTTGTTGTTGTTGTTGTTGTTGTGGTTGTTGTTGTTGTTGTTGTTGTTGTTGTTGTCGTCGTCGTCACCCCCGCGACCCACCCCGCGACCCACCCCGCGACCCACCCGCGACCCAACCCGCGACCCACCCCGCGACCCACCCACGACCCACCCCGCAACCCATCCGCGACCCATCCGCGACCCACCCGCGACCCTTCTGCGACCCACCCAGCGACCCACCCGCGACCCACTCGCGACCGATCCACATTGGTTTGAAGAAAAAAACGGCGCCTGCGGCGGGCTCGTTGTATAATTCGTGAAACTTTGCCGCATGCGGCGGGCTTCTCCAGGGTCTCGCAGACTGCCGACGTCCCCACTGCCCCCAACTCTTATCCGCATCTGCGGGGTGCTACGCATTCAGAGGAGGGGGTGAAGGAGGACCTGGATGAGTGAAGAGGGATGGGGAAGAGGAGGGGGGACCAATCAGTTAAACCGAGAGACGAGTCCGAGGAAGGTAAGGAGGAGGAGGAGGAGGAGGAGGAGGAGGATCAGGAGGGCAATGCGGAGCAACAGGAGCAGGAGGTCTAGAAGGAGGAGGAGGAGGAGAAGGAGGAGGACGAGGACGAGGACGAGCAGAAGGAGGAGGAGCAAGGAGGCAAGGATGCAGGAGGATGAGAGGAGGGAAGGAGACGGGGAGGAGGGAGGGAGAGCGCAGAGGAGGGCGAAGGAGGAGGAGGAGGAGGAGGAGGCATGCGGCTGAGGAGGAGGGGGGGAGAGAGGCTCGAGCCCTCGCCGGCCAGGCGCCGCCGACAAGCCCGAGCACACCGACGAGCCCGAGCGCACTGCCTGTGGCCCGCCCGCGCTACCGGCGCCGCTCAGGCCGCCTGGGCAGCAGCGCGGCGACGGCGCCGAGGCGAAGGCGAGCCGCAGCCCGGGGCGCTCGCTCAGCGCCGCGCCCGAGGTGCTCGCTGGGGCGCCCTCGCCGAGGCGCTCGCGGGCGGGCGGGCGCGTGGCAACGTTACTACCTAGACGTGCGCTTGTCGCGAAAAGAACAAGTCACAGGTTTTCCGCCGTTTTCGGGCTCCCAGGGCCCTCGCCAGGCCTCGGAACCTTGAAAGAAGCGGCTCGGGATGACAAACCGGCCCCGGGGAAAGGGTCGGGACCTTCAGGGATTGCGTTTTGAACAAATCAGGAGGTCGCTTGACGTCGCGTGTCTGGGCGTGTAACATATATGGGAAAAACTTTGGGAGGCTTGTCTAAGGGGATTGCTCAGATCCCCGCTGGGTTGTCCAAGGGTGCTTCAGGGGCAGGTTGCCTTGCCGTAATCAATCAGCATGGGTTGTCCGGGTTGTCCAGGGGGGTGTTTGGGGATTCTTCGATTTGGTGATAGGTTTCGATTGGAGCCGGCTTGAGATCTGTCCTGTCTGTCTGAGGTGGCCCAGCACGGATTCCAGCGAGCAGGAAGGCGGGGAGGAGGTTCGAGGTTCTGGGTTCGAGCAGGTTTCTTGCATTGCGCGGTCTCGAGAGGGCGTTTTCAGGCCCTGAGGCCGTCGAAAACGGACCAGAGGTGAAAAACTACACCAGGTGGGGCCTGGGAGGGGTCCGGGGACCGATTGGAGCAGAGTTGCCCATGTCTTTCCTTCCTGGTCGATTCTCTCGAGGTCCATCCAGTTCAGGCCCCGCGGCCGCCTCCAAAGCTCAGGGGGGGATGCATCGACCGCCAAGCGCCCATGGATCGCCGATAAGCGATAGGGCCCCGATGGCCCCAGCCTGTCCAGGAACGCACGGATTTGCGATCGGGGGCCTATCGCCCATCGATCGGCGATGTAACGGCGATTCCTGGTCGACTTCCCCCCCACCCCCTGAACAAGTGTCCCCTTGTGTTCCCGTGCGCGCAGGAGGGGCGCACGCCGAGCTCTGAGATCCTGGGGTTGTGTTTTCTGTGTCGGAGGGGCTCGGTGCCTTCTCCGATGTGTACACCGCGGCGTTTCCCAGATTTCCGTGCTCGCTTCAATCCGGTAGATTTCCTCGATTTCGATTTTTGGTACCTGTTTATGAGCCCGGGACCATCAACAAAATGCTCCGGGCGGACAACGCGCCCCTGGGCCAAGGGTCGGGACCTCTGGGGCCGTGCATGCAACAACAGATTATTACATCGTCTGATATATTGGAATGTATGCACCATGTTGCTTGGCCAGCCAAGGATCCAAGGAGTTCGGCGGATGAGCTCGGCGTACACAGTCGTGGACTGGTGCTTGGCGTGTCGCTTCGGCAGTTCTGGCCCACCACGCTTCGGCGCGACATGCTGACCACTTCCCCACTTCCAAGCGTCAACATCTCGAGAATTCGAAGCACCCCGCCGCGCGGAGCGGAGCGACACGCTATCCACTCGCAGGGCACAGCGTGTCGCCGGGGCCGCCGCCGCGACACGCTGGTCAAACGTCCCCGACCGTAAAGACGCTCCAGCTTCTCGAGCCGTGGGTTGCCGGGGCGCCTGTGCACCGATCCCCTCCGCCGAGCTCCTTGGCTCCTCGGTGCACGGTAGGTTCGCGTCGTGTCGACTGGATGCGACCCCGCCGCCAGCGATCAATTTTAATCACCGCTGGCGACCCAGAGTCTGAGTCGGTCGATGTTGAACGATCTGACGTTTCGGAGACGGCCGATCGTTTCAGGTGGAGCGCTTCCCACGTTGTGAGACACCAGCGCCGAAGCCGGCCCGACACGAATTTGCCGTAGCCGATCAGACGCATCGGCACGGTCACGAGGGGGTTCCTGGGGTCCCCTGGTGCGCCGGCGGGCGCCCACGGGGCAACCGCCACAGAGCCCGAGCGACGGCCTCTCTCGGAGGTCGGGGGTTGTGAGAAGCCAGCGCCGAAGGCGGTATGCCGCGAACCTGCCGTACGCATCGAGGGCCCAAGCCCTCGCAGGGCGATGCGGCTCGAGACGTATGTCAGGGAAGGCCAAGCGTACCCTAGAGCATAGAGCAGACGTGCCCAGGGAGGGGGCCTCACAGGGCCCACATCGGGGCGCCCATCGGCTGCGTTTTGGCGCCCACCGTGGCTGGGATCGTGCCCGCTGCGACACCTCACTGGGGGCACGTCTTCCTGGGGGGTACGTCTGGCCCGTCCCAAGCATGACGCTGTGTTTCTGTAGGCCCAAGCAAGTTTTGCTCGTATGGCATTTCCTCCCTTCCACCCCCCTCTCCGCTGGCTTCTGAAACGACGCTGGGCCGAAACAGCGTCAGAGCGAATTCCGACTTGCGCGAAGTCCATGTTCCCTTTCAGGCATCGCCCCTCCCCTCCATGCAAGTCAAAGTCAAAGTTAACCTACCATAATCTGAATATAAAGAGGACCTTAAGCAGGCTGGTTGGGTCCATGGTTATGGTTGTTTATGTTATGTCTGTCACGCAGTTGTATTTTTCAGATTTCAGGAGGAAGGGCGCAGAGCGAGGGGGAGGGCGGCCTTCCAGCAAGAGGCAGAGCAAACAGCATGGGCATAAGCATGATCATAAGTAGAATATGGTTGCCCGTGGGGGTGTCGTGGGTCGCCGCTGGGCTCCCTTCCCCACATCCCGCCCGGACCCCAGCGCGCCCCTCGCGCGGGGAAGGGGTGTAGGGAAGGGACTGCAGCGCCGATCCGCAAGGACCTCCGAAAGTCTTACGCGCATGTCCTTCCTGGGGCTGTCAACCCGAAGGATACCCCAGCCACCCAGAAGCCCTGCCCTCCAGGGGGCCCTCTCGGGACCCAGACCCCCGACGTCATGGCTTCTTCACGTCCTGGACCCCCAGAGGTCTGTGGACCCCTTCCCCGTGACTGCATTCTCGTCCTGAGTGTTTTTCTGACGGTCCCAGGGCCCGGCGAGGGCCCCCAGCAGTCGAGACAGGACCCAGGCCCAGCCCGTCATGTTTTGTTCACGACGCGAGGGGGTCTGGCGAGGCCCTGTCTGCGATGCCCCCTGTCGTGTGTTCGCCAGAAGGCCGCGCCCCCTCTTCCCAGCCCGCTCCGCCCGCCGCCGAGAGGCCGCCATCCAAGGCGTCGACGCTAAGCCAGCAGAGCCGCTCCAGCCAGCAGACGCGGTCAAGCCTGGCGAGCGTCGCCGTCGAGCACGCGGGCGGGCGCCTGCCGACCCGGCCCCTGGAGGATCGGAGCGCACACAACGGCATCAACATCAGAGGGGCCCGAACGGTCATTCACTGTCCCTGGGTGCGTGGCTGAAGTGAGGATCCGTGGCGCGGATTCTGCTTCGTCTTGTTGTTGTTGTCGTCGTCCCATCCAAGAGCGACTCCGCGACCCACCCGCGACCCACCCCGCGACCCACCCGCGACCCACCCCGCGACCCACCCGCGACCCACCCCGCGACCCACCCGCGACCCACCCCGCGACCCACCCCGCGACCCACCCCGCGACCCACCCCGCGACCCACCCCGCGACCCACCCCGCGACCCACCCCGCGACCCACCCCGCGACCCACCCGCGACCCACCCGCGACCCACCCGCGACCCGCGACCCACCCCGCGACCCACCCGCGACCCACCCGCGACCCAATCCACGTTCAAGGTACAAACCACAATTTTCGGTTCCTGCGGCGGGCTTTTTTTGCCTTCCTTCCAGGTTGAGAGCCCGCGACCCACCCCGTAACCAACTCGGGACCACCCCGCGACCCAAACCACGTTCAGGGTACAAACCACATTTTTCGGCGCCTGCGGCGGGCATCTTTTGCATTCGTTTCAGGTGGAGAGCCCGCGGCCCACCCGCGACCACGTTCAGGGTACAAACCACATTTTTCGGCGCCGTGCGGCGGGCATCTTTTGCATTCGTTCCCGGTGGAGAACCCGCGGCCCACCCGCGACCCAAACCACGTTCAGTGTACAAACCATTTGTTTTGGCGCCTGCGGCGGGCTGCTTTTGCATTCCTTCCAGTTGGAGGTGGAGAGCCCGCGACCCACCCGCGACCTAAACCACGTTCACTGAACAAACCAATGCCGCACAAGCGCGGCGGCGGATTTTTGCATGCCGCCTGAGCCCGCAAGGACCTCTTCAAGCCCCGCGCATCCACACCAGCCCGTCCAGCAACTCTGCCCTGGCGAGTTGCCTTAATCAAAGAAGGCGGGGATCATAAAGTGGAAACAAAGGATTGCGTTGCAGTTATCTTGGGAAAGGAGGGGGAGGCAGGAGGAGTAAACAGGGGACGCGGAGAACGCGGAAGAAGAGAGGATGTAAGGATAAGGTGGAGAAAGAAAAGGAGGAGGAGCAGGAGGACGAGGAGGGGGAGGAGGGGGAGGAGGAAAACGAGGAGGGGGAGGAGGGGGAAGATGATGATGATGATGATGATGATGATGATGATGATGATGATGATGATGATGATGATGATGACGATGATGATGATGATGATGATGATGATGGTGATGCTGATGATGATGATGATGATGATGATGGACGTCAATGGGAGGACGATGATGGAGGCCGATGAAGGGGAGGACGACAATGGGAGGACGGTGAAAGGACGAAGGGGGGAGAGGGAGGACGAGGACGAGAGAAGAGGAGGAGGAGGAGGACGAGGTGGAGGAGGAGGATGACGATGACGATGAGGACGAGGACGAGGAAGAGGAGGAGGAGGAGGAGGAGGAGGAGGAGGAGGAGGAGGAGGAGGACAGCGCCATCGACAGGGAAGGTGGGGGCCACGAGGTCCGCCGGCTTGACGACGCCCGCGTCGCCCGCGCCCGCCCCCTCACTCTTATCCGCAATTGCGGGGTGCTACGTAATTTCTCGGAGAGTGCCTCGCGGATTTCTCGGATCGGCGCGGGGGCCCCCTGGCGGCGCTTCTGGCGCCGCCCTTGGCGCGCTCCGCTCGCCAGGGGAGGGGTCTAGCGCCGATCCCAGAAATATGTGCGAACCTCCGAAAGGTTATGTTTATGATGTGTTTGCTTCCTCTAGAGGCGGACACCTCAACTGGGACGCAGTCAAGCCAGGCGAGCGTCATCTCCGAGGACGCGGGCGAGCACCAGACGGCTCGACCGCCCGAGAAGGACACCCCACCAGAGACGCGGACAAGCCAGGCGAGCGTCGTCGTCGAGCATGCGGGCGGGCACCAGACGTCTCGACCTCTCGAGAAGGATCTCCCACCAGAGACTAGGTCACGCCAGGCGAGCGCCGTCATCGAGAACGCGGACGGGCAACATACGTCTCGACCGCCCGAGAGGGACCTCCCACCGGCGACGCGGACCAGCCAGGCGAGCGCTCTCATCGAGCTTGCCGGCGGGCGCCTGTCGTCTGGACCTCCCGAGGCGGACTGGGAGGCTCAGTCGAGCCTGGTGAGCGCCGTCGTCGAGGACGCGGGTGGGCACCAGACGTCTCGAGCGCCCGAGAAGGACCTCTCACCGGCGACGCGGTCGAACCGGGCGGGCGCTCTCATCGTCGAGCCCGCGGGCGACGGCTTGTCGTCTGAACCTCCCGAGGCGGGCTGGGAAGCTCCGTCGAGCCAGGCGGGCACCGTCATCGAGCCCGCGGGCGGGCGCCTGTCGTCCAGACCTCCCGAGCCAGACTGGGAGGCTCAGTCGATTCATGCAAGCACCGTCGTCGAGGACGCGGACGGGCAACATACGTCTCGACCGCCCGAGAGGGACCTCCCACCGGCGACGCGGAGCAGCCAGGCGAGCGCTCTCATCGAGCTTCCTGGCGGGCGCCTGTCGTCTGGACCTCCCGGGGCGGACTGGGAGCCTCAGCCGAACCAGGTGAGCGCCGTCGTCGAGGACGCGGGCTGGCACCAGACGTCTCGAGCGCCCGAGAGGGACCTCCCACCGGCGACGCGGTCGAGCCGGGCGGAGCTCCCACTGGAGACGCAAACGCACCGGGCGAGCGATCTCGGCGAACACGCGGGCGGAGGCCTGTCGCTTCGGCCACCTGGCGAGGGCCTCCCCGGGGAGACGCCGTCGAGCCAGGCCCACGTCGACATCGAGCTCGCGGGCGGGGACACGGCGAGCAAGGCCAGAGGAGGGCGCGTTAAGAAGACGGCAGTTGGCCTTCGAGGGGGGCCCTCGTCGCCGCGGCTGGACTCCGCTCGGAAAAGGGGTGCGGTTAGACCCCGATCCCGATGGGGGCCGGCTATGCCTAAGAGTCTAAGAGTGATCTTTTCGCTGTAGTGACGTACGGAGCGGGCGCACTGAGGCCCCCAGATGGGCGAAAGAGATGCGATAGCAGCGGCTTGCGCGCTCTGGCTTGGCCCCCTCGCGCCCCCCGAAAAGCGCGCACCGAGGGTCACCCTTGCCTAGGGTCACTCTCTGCGTGTAGCCGAGGGGGCTCTGGGGACCGATTCCGACTTGCCGTTAGCTCAGCTCGGCTTGCTGAGAGAAGGCCAGCAAGCCCGCGTCCTTGCTGTTGGGCCTGGGCGACGCGGATCAGTCCAAGGGCGCCGCGCCCGAGCGCAGCGCCTCCAGAGGTTCTCGGAGGCCCGCGGGGCCGAAGCAAGCATGTTGGCCAGCGTGGGTCGCAAGCGGTGGGCTCCTGCATTCCCGGCGTCCTTTGGCGAGGGAGAGGGGGTTGGACGAGGAAGCGCTCTTGGCCGCCTCCGCCCAGAGGGCTGGTGTCCCGCCTCCGCCTCGTCAGCTCATCTTCTCTGTACCCCCCCTACAGACTACCACAGTCACACTCGCTCACACTCAGACCCACTCCCACTCAGACTCATCCATTATCAGGACTACGAATTCTCATGCTTAGCCGCTCTCAGACCCACTCATAATTAACCAGATCCTCTCAAAACCACTCACACTCAGTCCCAGACCAACGCACACGCAAACTCACCTGTGCTCAGGCTCACTCGTACGCAGCCTTCGCCCTAGTAGTCTTCACTTATACCCAGAGTCACAAACACAGACCCAAACACACCCACTTCCACTAATCTCAGGAGGTCCTTCGTTGTTGCCCCCCCTGCTCCTCTCGACGAGTGATATACTCGTCCTTCCTCTTCCTCCTTCTGCTCCTCCCCTCCTCCTCCTCCTCATCCTCCTTCTCATCCTCCTCCTCGTTCTTCTCCTCCTCCTCCTCCGCGTGTCATTCCTAAGGAGGAGGAGGAGGTGGAGGAGGAGGGGAAGGAGGGAAGGAGGAGGAGGAGCAGGAGGAGGAGGAGGAGCAGGACGAGAGTCAAGAGGAGAGGCAGGACGGGGAGGCCCTCGTGACGGCCAGACCCTGACGCATTCTTTCTCGTTTGGGGGTTGGGCGCGACTGGCCGCCGATCCGTCTCGAAACTTGGGTCCTCTTCCAAGAGTGTAATGCCATGATGGATGTTTTTTTGTGTGCGGGCTACCCCACACGCGAGAGGAGTTTTGAGCATCGTCCCACGGGGATTGCCATCAGGATGCGCATGGTTTTGAGTCGCGAGGTATCTCAAACTGCTCCTTCTATTGCTGCCGGCAGAACTGCTGCTGGCGTCTGACCGGCGCCTGGTGATCCAGGGGAATACTGTCCCATTGGTGTTCGGTGGCTGGATATTTGGGGGTCCTTATTTCTCCCAGCGAATAATCCACCGTGGTCCACCCCACACGCGAGTGGGTTTGGAAGGATCTTCTCATGAACATCGCAATCAGACTGTACTACATCGTTTTGAATCGCGAGCTCTCTCAAAGTGGTGCCCCGATGATGTATGATGGCAGATCTGCCGCTGGAGCCTGGCCAGCGCTTGGTGAACCGAGGGAAGTATTTCCCACTAGTGTTCGGTGGCGAGATCTTTTGGATGGGTACTTCTCCCAGCGAATGCTACACCCGAGACGAATGTCCAGCACATTCGTATGGCAATTCCAATACGAAGCTGCGTTGTCTGTGGCGCAGGTTGTTTCAAATTGCTGCAACGAGTGGCGCGCAAGCGTGCGCACCCAGTTCTGCATGGTCGGCACTTGCTGCGCCAAGGAAGCAGTTACCCACCAATCTGAGGGGGGAATGGGAAGAGCTTACTAGATGGTTTTCGGAATATCCTGTCTTTTGCATCGGCACGCGTTTCGACTCTCAGCAACATGTAGTTGGGCTCAAGATCGCCTGGCGGCGATCGGTGTCGGCACCACGACGGGCGGCACCGAGCTGGCAGTCTGCGCGCGATCGGCCCTCCTTATGCCTGCCGCATCTGCGCTCTGGGGGCAGGTGGCGCTGCGGTGGGCAGTCCACCTCACCCCCGAGGCGGCCTGCGCTGTCGCGGTCACTGCCTCGCGCGGGCTCGCGGCGGTCGCGAGTGGCGCGGAGGCGGCCTGGGCCTGGGGGTGGCGCGGGCTGCACGCCTTGGCCAGCTTGGCCAGCTGCCTGGCGGCCCTCGCCTGGGAGCATCGCTGGCGGGCGGCACGGGGCGCCAATGCCTGCTGGTCGGCGTGCTGTGGGCTGGCAGGAGGCGCCTGGAGGGCCTGCTGCGCGGCGATGCGGCGCCTGCGTTGGTGCTGGAATGCCCGGCAGGCCGAGCGCGTTCGCCATCGCGAGCTCGCAGCGGCGTCAACCGCCCTGGAGAACGCCTTGGTGGAGATGGCGCTGGCAGCTGGCGTGGTCGTTGGCGCTGCAGCCCCATGTTGGGTGCTGGTGTCGCGCGGTGGCGAGTGGGACGAAGTGTTCGTGTTCGGCCAGGTGCAGGGGAGGGACTACAGCTTGGCTTTGAGCACCGACGACGCGGGCTCGAGCTTCGACTGGGTGCTCGTCCGTTTGCTGCCTTTCGGCATTGCGCCGCAGTCGGTCAATTGGGTGTGCGTGCCTCCGCACGCAGTGGTGCAGTGGGACCCCTCGGCGGTGGAGCTGGCCGCGCTGCGGCTGGAGGCCCAGGGGGTGGACGCTGCCCTCGGAACCGTGGCCGTGCCCGCTGGCGTAGCGATGGGCGCGGGAGCAGGCTTGCTTGGTCTCCCTGCATTCATGCCAGTGGGGGGCCCTCTTCCACCCTGCCGCGCTGCCGCGGCCTACCTTCGCCTGCCCGCCGAGGCTGCGCGCAGCGAAGACGCTGCCGGGCACCAGTGCGAAACTCTGGAGGCGGGGCCTGCTGCACTACTGTCACCAGCTGGCCATCGGCAAGCGCCGGTACAAGTACACGGCGCGCCCGTCCGTGTCTGACCCGCGCGGGAGGGGTCTGACGTCTACCCTTTCCACCGCGCCACGCCGATGGGTTTCGCGCCGTCGGCGGGGCGGGCGCAAGCGGCAAGCGGCTTCAGACGCGGCGCCCCCGAAGGCTGGCCCGTCGCAGGGCCGCAGGGTGACGTTCGACAAGCCGTGCCCCGCCGAGCTGCCGCTGCGGGGAACCATGTTGACGACCCGCGGGCGCTGGATAAGCGCTCGGCTGGGGATCGCGCGCGCAGTTCGGCCACTTTCTGGATGGCCAAGGCCGAGCAGGCTTGGGACTGCATGGGCATCCCTGTGCGCCACGGGAAGTCCGTCGACGGCGGCCAGGGCGAATTCCAGGGGACGGAGATCCACTCCACTCAGCACTGGGTGGGCACCGCTCGTCGCCGCCGCCTCGACCTTTTCGCGGCCGTGCTCACCTTGCTCGGGCAGCAGATGGTGCACCGCAAGGATGTGGAACGCCTGGTCGGGAAGCGCGGCTACTGCCAGAGCTACCGCTCTTGCTTGCGCTCCACGCTCTCGCGCGCCTACGCCTGGATGATGACGCTGCCGCAGAAGGGCCGCCGCCCGTCTGCTTGGTGCCCGCAGGCCTGGCACGAGCTGCTCGCGACCGCCATCCTGCTGCCCGTCGCCGAGCGGGACCTGGACGTTGAGTGGTCCCCCGCGTGGAGTGCACCGACGCGGCGCCAGGGGGCCCTGGCAGGGCCTGGACGACGCTCCCAGTGGAGCCTGTGCGGCGCATCGCGCAGTCGGCCGATCACAGGGCCCCCTACGCGAGGCTGGACGACGACGCTTCCACCCGGTCCCCACTGGTTCAAGGTCGGGCGCCCTGGCGGCATGCAGCACATCACCCTGGAGGAGGCCCACGCGAAGCTGGGGCATGGAGGCCCGTCTCTACAGGCCGCCAGAGCTGGGCTGCCGAGTGCTCCATGCTGGTGGCAACGTGCCGTGCGAGGGCGCTTGCATCGAGGGCGCCGCAGCGCCAGCCGCAAGCTGAACCGACGCTGCCGCCGCGGGGCGGCCACCGAGCTGGCGGGCGTTTTCTCCCACATCCACTTCTGGATCCCCACCGAGAAGAACCCCGCGGACGAGCCGAGCAGCTGGCGTGGCGGCCGCGCAGGCCGAGAGCCGCGGAAGCCGCCGCAGCCGCTGCCGCGCCTGGAGGCTGTGCGCCCAAATCCTTAGGGCTGGGGCAGCCGTGAGGTCCTCTTTTTGCGCAGCTGCTCTGGTCCGAGGCGTCAAGAGGACATGAGCGACGCCGTGGAGCAGGAGGCGCAGGCCACTGGGCCGGTGGTGAAGGCGTTGGGATACGACCTGGCCGTCGACGAGGGCCATGGCCTGACTCGTGGCGGCCTGGCCGCCGAGCTGCGCGCGCCGCGCAGCAGCGGGGGCGCGCTGGGCTGCTTCGCAGGGCCGCTCTGCCCCACGGTCAGACGAGCCAGACACCACCCGTGAGGCGGGCGTCGAGGGCCGAGGCCACTGCGCTCTAGGGCCCAGCCGTTATTGCCATTACCTGGACAGTCAAATACGAAGCGGGGCGCTTGTGCGCTGGGAACGCATCTCTTCCTATTCTGCCTCGGGCTACTCACGCGCGAAATTCTTCGCGGGGGGTGGGCAGGGCAAGAGCACCCTCAGGATCCTGGGCAAGAGCCGTTCCTTCTATTCTGGCGCCCCCAGGAGGTGGTGGAGTGAATGACAGAGATCGGGCTACATATAGTGTGATTCGATCGGTGTTGTTATGGAGCTATTTATCTGATGCCGACGTCGGTCGTCACGAACGATGCCGCGCTGAGTGGCGTCTTGCGACTTCGTTGCGATCACCGCCGTCGCCACCGGGGCCTGCGCGGTCTGGCGCCTGGCGGGGGCATCATCACCTCGCAACTTGCTCGCTATCCTTCGGAGCTGTGCCTGGCCCTGGCCCCCCTGGCGCATTCTTTCGCGCAGGCTCGCGCGAGGGCGCGAGAGTTGCCGCGCCATGGCCGAGGATCCCAGCAGGCGCCGCAGGCGCATCATTACCTTTTTGATGAGCGCGCTGCAACCAGTGACCACGCTGAGGTACGCCGCCGCCCTCGGCGCCTTCAGCTCTGACCTCGGGGCGCTCGGCCTCGGCCCGGGCCAGCTCTCCGAGGGGCAGCTCGACCGGGCCCTCGCCGAGCGCGTGGTGGATCTTCGAAGAGACGGGCGGCGTGGGAGGCTCGGCGTCGGCTTCTACTCTGCTGGCGGCCTTCGCGATGGCCAACCCTCGCCATCGCTGCCGCGCGGCGTGGAAGGCGCTGGGCGCGCGGCGCCAGCGGCGGCCGCCCCTGCTGGCCCCCGCCGCGCCCGCGGCCACTGCCCTCGGCATGGTCAACTGGCTGGTGCTCGCAGGGGGGCGCGGCTGCGCCGCAGGCGCGCTGCTGTGTTTCACTTGCCTGCTCCGCGCCTCAGAGGCGCCGGCGTTGGATGGCGCTACCTGGGCGCGTACCCCCATCCATCAGGCTACGCTGCGCTGCTCGGCCGCGCGAAGCGCGGTGCCGAGCAGAAGGTGCTGTTTGAGTGGCCGTCCACCGCGGCCTGGTCTGACCGCTGCCCGCTCCGCAATCCTGCCAGGCCCAGGGAGAAGGTCTGTCGCGTCAGCTACTCTCGGTTGCAGCGATGGCTCTAGAAAGCGGCAAGTGCGCTTGGCTTCGGCGCGGCGCGTTGGGCCGCGCATGGATTGCGCCGTGGTGGCGCGACCGATTTGCTCGCCCGCGGGGCGCCCTTGGCTGATATAAGGTTGTTCGGGGGGTGGCTCCCAGATCGTTCCGCTCGCGAGTACTTGCGCCGAGGAGAAGTTAGTTCGACCCGCCTACGTGTTGGCATTATTCCTGCTGGTGCGTGGCTCTCTGCATATCGATACTGCGATGTTGGTTATGATGTGTAGCTTGTTGTTCAGAGGGAGTGGGTGTTCTTTTTTCTGTGTGAATTTTAATGGTAGCTATCGCTGGAGTTGGGCGCGACTGGGCCATGGCCCACGCAGGCTCGCTCAGAGACGCCATGGCTTCTCTCATCTTGCACAAGGTGGTGTCTATTATTCCGTCACGTTTCGCGCGATGCTTCCCCTGGTAAGGTTCGGAGCACAAAGGCAAGGGCCATTCCTACATGGGAAGAGCTTGCTATATGGTTTTCGGAACGTCCTATCTCTTGCATCGGCACGCGTCTCGACCTTTAGCAACACTTATTCGCTGTGTGTAATATTTGGCCCCGCTGCGCCCCACCCGAAGGGGGAGTGCGCTGGGCCAGACTGGCCCCAAAGACGGGGCAATAGCCCACGCAGGCACGCCATGCGATGCCATGGCTTCTCTCATCCTGTAAAAGGCTTGTGTCTTTTATTCCGTCACGCTTCGCGCGCTGCCCCCCCTGATATGGGCCGGCGTACATATGTAAGGGTTATTGTTATAATTATTAGTATTATTATTATTATTATCATTATTATTATTGTTATACGTAGCACCCCGCAATTGCGGATAAGAGTGAGGGGGCGGGCGCGGGCGACGCGGGCGTCGTCGAGCCGGCGGACCTCGTGGCCCCCACCTTCCCTGTCGATGGCGTTGTCCTCCTCCTCCTCCTCCTCCTCCTCTTCCTCCTCCTCGTCCTCGTCCTCATCGTCATCGTCATCCTCCTCCTCCACCTCGTCCTCCTCCTCTTCTTCCTCGTCCTCCCTCTCCCCCCTTCGTCCTTTCATCGTCGTCCTCCCATTGTCGTCCTCCTCTTCATCGGCCTCCATCATCGTCCTCTCATTGACGCCCATCATCATCATCATCATCATCATCATCTTCATCATCATCATCACCATCATCATCATCATCATCATCATCATCATCATCATCATATTCCCCCTCCTCCCCCTCCTCGTCTTCCTCCTCCCCCTCCTCCCCCTCCTCGTCCTCCTGCTCCTCCTCCTTTTCTTTCTCCACATTATCCTTACATTCTCTCTTCTTCCGCGTTCACCTCGTCCCCTGTTTACTCCTCCTGCCTCCTCCTCCTTTCCCAAGATAACTGCAACGCAATCTTTTTTTCCACTGTATGATCCCCGCCTTCTTTGATTAAGGCACCCCGCCAGGGCAGAGTTGCTGGACGGGTTGGTGTGGATGCGCGGGGCTTGAAGAGGTCCTTGCGGGCTCAGGCGGCATGCAAAAATCCGCCGCCGCGCTTGTGCGGCATTGGTTTGTTCAGTGAACGTGGTTTAGGTCGCGGGTGGGTCGCGGGCTCTCCACCTCCACCTGGAAGGAATGCAAAAGCAGCCCGCCGCAGGCGCCAAAAAAAATGGCATGTACACTGAACGTGGTTTGGGTCGCGGGTGGGCCGCGGGTTCTCCACCGGGAACGAATGCAAAAGATGCCCGCCGCAGGCGCCGAAACATGTGGTTTGTACCCTGAACGTGGTCGCGGGTGGGCCGCGGGCTCTCCACTTGAAGCGAATGCAAAAGATGCCCGCCGCAGGCGCCGAAAAATGTGGTTTGCACCCTGAACGTGGTTTGGGTCGCGGGTTGGTCGCGAGTTGGTCACGGGGTGGGTCGCGGGCTCTCAACCTGGAAGGAATGCAAAAAAAAACCGCCGCAGGCGCCGAAAATTGTGGTTTGTACCTTGAACGTGGTTTGGGTCGCGGGTGGGTCGCGGGTGGGTCGCGGGGTGGGTCGCGGGTGGGTCGCGGGTGGGTCGCGGGTGGGTCGCGGGGTGGGTCGCGGGGTGGGTCGGGTCGCGGGGGTCGCGGGGTGGGTCGCGGGTCGCGGGGGGTCGCGGGGTGGGTCGCGGGTGGGTCGCGTCGGGTTGGGTCGCGGGTGGGTCGCGGGGTGGGTCGCGGGTGGGTCGCGGAGTCGCTCTTGGGTGGGACGACGACAACCTCAACAACAAGACGAAGCTGAATCCGCGCCACGGATCCTCACTTCAGCCACGCACCCAGTGACAGTGAATGACCGTTCGGGCCCCCTCACTCTGATATATATATATATATATATATATATATATATATATATATATATATATATATGTATGTATGTATGTATAATATATATAATATATATATATATATATATATATATTATATATTATATATATATATATATATATATATATGTATGTCAAGCCCTTCTTGGCTCTGGCGATTTCGACGGGGCTGGTGGAGGCGCCAGGCGGGCCCCAAATGTCTGCCACACGATGATGGCACCGCCGCGGCCGTGCTCCCGAGGGCGCCGTGGCGCGATGGCCGCTCGAGCATCCTTCCTGTCACTCGCGGTTTTCAACCCATTCAGTCTCGTGGGCACCCGTGGCGAGGAAGTCGGTGCACAGCTGAAGCAGGTTCACATCGTCGCATGCCCTGGCACAAAGATCCCGAAGCATCCGCATAGTGCTCACCACACCCCGCAATACGACCATCATACAGCAGTTCACTTCGGCTATGGCAAACCCAGTATGCACATCAACAATTCCGCGGGCTGCGCGGGTCCTTCTGGGCTCCAGGTTCAAGACACGGCACATCAAGGATATCACTTGCCCGCCACAGGAACTACTAGGACGGGGGGGTACACTCACTATCGAGCAGGGCTCCACCAAACTCAAGATTATCGTGGTATATTCTCCACCGCCCCCATGGGACAATAATAGGGTCCCGCAGTGGCGGGCCGCCATGAACAAGTTGGCAACATGGGTTAATACTGAACTGATGTCGACGCCCTCGAGATTCACACCGATCGTCATGATGGGCCTGAACGATAGATTCGCTCGGGGACCCGACGGCGACGAGACGGTCGGACCTTTCCCTACTGGACGCGAGGGCGAAGCAGGCAAACTCTACCACGTCAACATGCACAACAACTACATGGCCGTAGCGAACACCTACTACGACACTGGCCCCACGTATGTTGGAAGGTTTCCGTCGGTCACGGACTACATTTTCATCCCCACTGGACTAACCTCACGGATTCAGAATTGTCGAGTTTGGAACCATTCAGCATACGCAATGCAGGTATCCAGAAAGTTTAAAGACCACAAGCCGCTCGTCATCAAGATTGAGGCCCCACCGTCATGCCACGCAAAGGGCAAGGCCATCCAGCACTTAGGCCGCGATGCCTTGGCTCTCGAGCTGAAGGAAGGCACCAAGTAGCTTGGAGAATCAGCTGACGACCCACGCGGAGTTGCTGGACACATACCTGGAGTATGAGGACGTCACATACCATTGGGAATTTACGATGCAATGCTTTCGTGGTGCGGCCTTGGAACATTCTCATTAAATATACAAAGACCACAATGGTATAAGGAGGCCCGTGCTGAGGAAAAAACACCAAGCTACAACAACGAGCAGTTCTTCGGATCCAACGCTCTCAAATTGAAGAGGCTAATTCACTGGACGAAGGCAACAATTCTTGGAACGCCCAGGCGCTGAAGGAGGCTTACTCGCAGCACCCGCACCAGTTCAAGTACCTACACGCGCAGACCTCGTGCCAGCAGAATCTAACATAGGATGCAAACCGCACGCCATCTCGGACAACGAGCCGTCTCGTCGCCTCCCCCCTTTGCTGGATGCCTCGAGCCCCCTGGCCCAGCCTGGCCGGAGTTGTCATGGGCCAGAGGCAGTCCCCCGCGGGGACTCTCAGAGAGACCACGACCTGCGTATTGGGATGACCACGCCCACTCAGCCTCACGACATGCCACCACTACCGCAGCACAAGCAGGGCATGGACGACGCCGAAGTTTCATTCGGTGATATGCTGTACCAAGACGAGCCCGACATGCCCCTCGAGATGTGCCCACCGACGCCGATGCCGAGTACGCCACCTCCCACGGCACCGAGCGCAGCTACTTCGACTTCTTTCACTGCGCCCGCGCCCCGACCCTCTGGCGGGGGCCTCCAGCTCAACTTCCTTACCGAGGCTTGCGAAGAGCTCGCTGCAGTTACTAAGCTTCTGGGCAAGGCGAAACGACGAAAATACGCTCCGCCCTTTTCAGTCCCAGCAGAAGCGCTGCTCAGGGCCCTTTCAGCCCGAGATGCTCCGGCGACCAGGCCGTGCCCGAGGGGGGCTCGGCGCAGCCAATGCGCCAGTCGCAGATGAGGACCCCTCTCGGCGAAAGCGTCAGTTATCTCAGCAGCGCCGACTTGGGCGAACACGCCTACTCGCTTGCTTGGCACACGTACGACAGCACAATCGTGTACCGATGCAGGCCAATACCTCTCACCTCTTCCAGTTGGACAAAGGCAAGATGATCCCTGGCCCAGGTGGACTCCGACGCATTCACTGCTTTGACGTTTTCTGGCGTTGTTTCTACAGACATCTACGTGAACAAGGGTTCCCATCACCACCGCCCGACTACGCATATGGAGGTATCGCACACAGGCGACGTGAATATGGCATGATTGTGACTAGAGTAGTGGCCAGTAAGCTACGCAAAGTACGGCTCGCTTTTGCAGTTCGCTCACACGATGGACGGAATGCCTTCGGATGTACACAGCATATTGCGATCGCCGAGCACGCGGTTCCAACTTTCCGAGCAGGTGGTCGGCAATTGGTACAACAGCGTCGGAGTGAGTCTCAGACGATCGTGGACGCGAGCGACGACGCGCTACTGATGCGCAACAGGGAAGGAGGACTAATGGGATGCTCTAACGAAACAGATGCTTTCATGAAGGCGCACAACGCGAAGCTGGAGGAGTGGCGAGAAGACACCAAGGCCACAATTTCCAACAGGATGCTTTTATCGCGTGCACCGAAGTGGGATCCCGACGGACCAGTGCAGGACGTCTCGCGGCAGATGTTCGTGGACGACATACTCAAGGTTCACATCGCCACGCGGGTTGGTGCCAAGAAGCAGGCCATGGACGCACAGGCCAACCTCCACGATGCGACCACCACCGAGCTAGACGCCCTGGCCATGATTATCGAGCGAGACTTGGACTCACCACGGCAAGCATTGCAAACGGGTGGTTTTGGACTGAATGAATCAAAGGAGGAAATAGTTCACAGCATCCCCTCCAAGACATTACATCGCGCCTTTTTCAACGACAAACGGATCGACTGCCGCAAGCTCACTTCCATGGAACGCGCGGGCGGCATGCTCGACGGCAAGGATACCTTCGGAGGCGAACGAGACGCGCGATTACGAGCTGCCAACTCAGGATGGGGTCAATTCCACCATTTCTGGTTCAGTCGAGCCCCGAGACGATTGAAGCGATTGGTTTTCCAGGCTGTGGTGCGCGAGGCGGCGAGCAGCGGCGCCGAGACTTACTACCTGCACGCGACCGGCTACAAACAACTTGACACACCCCTGGGCAAGAAACCCCGAGCCATGCTGCAGGGCAAAGGCTGCCTGCGTATGCACGACCGCTACAAGTCCATATCAGCAGCTGAAGTCTGGCGCAGATGGGAGATAGCACCGAGCTCGATCGAGTTGACAGTGCGGCGTCTCGAACTCCTTCAGGGCGCGGCGGCTCATCCCGTCGACTCCAGGCACATGGTATCAGTTCTGTTCGGCGAACTCCAGATCGAACATCACCTTCGGGAACATGGCCTACCTGTGGCCGCACGGGCACTGAACGACGATGGCTACATCAACCCTGACGCCCACCTCATCGCCAGACAGTTCTCCACGGACATGCAGGACATGCTGGTCCTCGACGTCGCCGAGCCTCTGGAATACCTGGAATGGCGAGGCAATATCGCGGAACTGTTCACGGAGCCCGACGTAGCGGAGGCATTCTGCAGCGTCGACGTGAGCATGATGAGGGCTGCTTACCTTCGGCGCGCAGTTGCGCCACCAGGAGCTCCAGCGGAGTTCCCGTCTGAAGTGGCCCCGTCAGACGAGGCCGAACTGTTCGCCTGCACGCTGAAAACCTCAAGAAGGCATCATGTATGACGACATGGAAGGGCGCACGAGCAGTTTACGCACATCAGAGGGGACTCACACCAGGAGGGGAACACGGCATGTGCTGCTTACTATCCCAGGCTACGATCACGAACGAGTGCATCATATGCGGTACGACATCCCCTACACGCGTAGGCGCACAACATCGCATCACAGCTGCATGGGGATCACACATATGCCGCGCGGATCAGGCATGGGCACCATATTCAGTAACGCCGCCAAAGACCTTAACATGTCCAATGTGTTACCAGTATTTCGAAGAGTACAGCGCGATGCGCGCGCATCTCCGTAGCCATCTACCCCAAGAAGCACTGGGTACCCACGCACTTTCTATACCGCCGCCTACGCCCACACCAGCACCACCGACAGCAACCGACATGGACAGGCACGGGCGAGATCCCGACGCATGTGAGAGCGGGGTGGCGTGCCCCCCTGGAGTCCTCAGCAGCGTCTGGCACTGGCGGCAGTCGAGGAAGGCCCGGGCGCTCACGGAGCCAGGTGCGCGAGAACCGCAAGGGCCAGGAAGACGCGGCGATGGTCGAGGAGGCCAAGTTCGACCCCAAGAAGGTGGCCCTCGCCCGAGATCGGCGCCGTCGTGGAGCTGGCTTCAAGGCGAAGCCCGCGCCGAAGATGAGCCAAGAGATGAAAGACCTGATGCTCATCATCCTTCGCGCGACGCACCAGAACACCCAGCAGGTCCGCGAGCTCAAGGGTTGCATCATCACGACGGTGAAAGTGAAAGACAACGATCCCTTGGTCGAAGCAATCGAGTCGGAGAATCGCAACTACGCGCGGATGATCCGCCGAGAAGGAGAAAATCATGGAAGGGGCCCCCAGCCCTGGGCGCAGCCGTGGCCATGATCAAGACGTTGGCGGAGCAGGACACCGGTGCGAAGTGCAAGGAGGAGCTCGCGACTGCGCTCCAGCAGATAAGCGAGCTCGACGCGTACCAGGCGCAGGACATGTTCCCGATTTGCAAGGTCGAGAAAGCATGCCAGAGCGGCGCGGCGAAGATCAGGTTCAACTGCCGCGAGACCACCGTGCGCCAGAAGATCATGACAGCGCCCCACAGCGCGAGCAAGCCAGCTTGCCTCGGACCAGCCCCAGCGGGCTTTGTGGAGGACGGGTTGGCCCTTTACTTGGATGCGCTCTCGACCGACGACGTGCGAGTACCACCAACACGGCGAACGACGCACCTGAGCTGGAGATTGATGGGGTTTCAATGCGGCGCCTGAAAGCTACTTCTGGGACGAATGTGTATCAAGCTAGTGCATGCAGTAGCTTAGAGGATACAGTTCATGAAGTGCTCCACCGACAGCCGAGTACACCACTTCCCACGGCACCGAGTGCATCTTCAGACACAATGGTTCGTTTAGCTCTCTGTGGGAACTGCCAAGCTGGTGCATGCATGGGGCGTGGACTCAACCACCGCACGACCGCCGCCCTTTTACACCACCACCCGCGGCACGGAGTGCAGCTACTTCGACTTCTGAGGCTTACGCCACCCGCTCCAGACCCGTGCTCCCTGCTCGAGATAGGCTCGAGAGGAAGAAACCAGCAGATTCTGATGTTCGGGGATCCTGGTCTCAGACTCCCCCGAGTAGACCTCTCCGTTCTGCGCCCGCTCGTAGTTCCTCTGTTGTTGCCCCCATGCTGCCCTCTCACCCCTCTCGCTCCCCCCCAGAAACGCGCACCACCCTACTCACCGCTCGGGGAAGGGGGCGCAGCCGAGGGCCCCAGGGGAAAGCTCGGGGTCCGGGTCGCCACCCTCGGTGAGCTGGTCCGTGTGTGCGCCGCCTCCGTGTGCCGCACTGCTCACATTCAGGTGCTGCGCGGTGCCAATATGAGACGCCAAATCGGCGAGCACCGTCTAGGTTCTCAGCGTATTTCAATCAATACCTGATGTTTGGAGCTTTGGACATTTTGGTGATATATATATATATATATATATATGTTGTGTTGGGTGTCTCTCTTTCTTTCAGTGAACCATGTACCGCGGGGAACCCCACGCGCGGGAGGAAATGTAAGCAATTTTTCACGGGTGGTGCAACATGCATTTGCATTGTTGCGGTAAGCGAATTGTCTCGAGTTCGCCCCGTCAGTGGAGGAATTGCCTAAACACTCTTCGCTCGATTGGTGATCGCGCAAGTGTTCGCGACTGCCGCGCCAGGGGAAGACTCGCCCACTAATGTTCGGCGCGCTGGATATTGCTTGGCGGTTTCACTCGCCAAGTGCATGATGTTCCACGCTTCCTCTTTTTCGCAAGTAATGAATCCTTCTTTCTTACCATACTATCCCTATCTCCTCCCATCATCGTACGAATTTGCCGAGACGTACCAATTGACGTAGTCGCAAGAGAAATCGTGGTCGCGAAGTGCCCATAGTTGTAGCCGTAGCCGTAGTCGCATCATGATCGTAGTCATAATTGTAGTCGTCATCGTCGTCGGCGTTGTGCGGCGGGTGCTGCCGCGGAGAAACACGTTGCCATTATTGATGGAACCTCAGCCACTAGTGATGCCAAACAGACAATTTGTTTCCAATAACTGGGGGGTTATAAGGACCTAGCGGGGTTAACGCGCCGGCTGACACGCACGCAGGCTCACCCACAGTCAAGCCCACGCATACGTAGACCCACTCGCATCCAGAGCCATCTCCACCCCAGCTTTCGCATACACTAATTCACGCATGCGCAGCCGCACCCGTGTTCATGATTACCGCCGTGTAGAAGGCATGATGCTTGGGCCTCCCAAGCAGGTGTCGACCTGGCAGTGTTCCGTGGGCCCGTTCGCGCCCACACTGGCGGGACCCATCAAGTTTCATTATATCTCTTATTTTCAGCGGGTTGGCGAGCCTCTCCTGATAGCCGCATGGCCATCGCGATGTAGAGCGCGCGATAATTAGCCTCCCACGGGCCGTGTGGGTTTTCGACGTGTTTCTTCTCAGGCGCCCCATTCGGGTTTCCAAAGTAGGCGTCGACCAGGGCTGTTCCACGCGCCCGTTCGCGCCCAGTTTGTGGGGTATCTCAGGCAAACTTGCCCTTCTGGATGGGAGGATCTGTCCGATTTCAGGGCCCCATGCTCACCCCGATGTAACAGCATGGCATTCTTGGGTGTCAAACAGGTGAGTGTCGACCAGCGGCGTCCCACGGGCCCGGACGCACCCAGATTGCTGGGACCTCGCAGGCAGGATCGTTGTTGCTGGGGTCGGAACCTCTTGTGTTTTCCTGATCGAATTGTCATCGCGATATAGCAGGCACGGCCATGATGAGCCCCACGACCAGCGCGATGTGGCAGGCATGTCAGGCGCCCAAATTGCACGACCCCCTCACGAATGTCCATCTTTGTTCATAGCCTGTCCACTTCACATGCAAATCCATTCGTGCTTCGACTCGCGTATATTCAGCCCCGCATGCGAAGGCTCACGCGCCCCCGTGCCGCAGACCCATTCACATCAAGGTTTTCGCACGCAGACTGGATTGACCTCATGCAGTTTCAGAAAGCAACGCGCCAGAACACTGGTGCACATTATGGGGATCTCAGCGTTGAGAACCAGTTGTTTGGCGTCTGCTTGGTTCGAGCCAAAAGTCCCCCACATACTCACACACACACACATTCACACACACACACACACGCACGTACGCACGCACGCACGCACGCACGCACGCACGCACACACACACACACACATTCACACACACACACACACACACACACGCGCGCACACACGCGCACACACACACACACGACGTCGTGTTTTTGTTCACGTGCCCCCCCCCCCCCGAGGTCTCCACCCATTCCCCGGGAACGGCTTTCCATCCTGGATAGCTGGTTTACGGCCCCGAGGCCTGGAAAATGCTATCAGAGGCAGGACACGGCCAACATTGTCCGCCGTCAGTTTTTTGTGACGCGAGGTTAATTCATATGACAGTGCCCACCACCCAGAAGACCTAATGTTCGTCTTCGCCGCGCTTTATTGTGATACAGGCCTCTCAGATAGGCGTCGATGGGATGGGAGGATTGCGCCGCGTCGCCGCCGCATCGGCGATGCGGCTCCATGTGGACCCAAATTCTGTCCACGCCTACGGCACTGATGCATTGCCGACGTCGCCGATGCATCACCCACGCATCACCGATACATCGGCGATGCACTAGCAAAACATCGCGATTCTCCAACCATGTCTAATACAACCCTGTGAGGGCCCTGTCGTCACGGCTGGACGAGGCCCGGAAGAAGAAGGGCGGGATCGTGCTCCGGCGGAGAGCTTCCGCGGACCAGTCTGTTCGAGCGAAGTTCTATCGAGCCCGATCGGGGACGCGGGGGGCCGCGGAAGAGGTGAGAGGCTGGAGGTTTGAGGAAGGGGTCGGGGGGGAGTGAGGAAGGGAGGGAGAGGTCAGATTTGGAAAAGGTACCCATACCGTTGATCGTCTTGGAGAGCCCTCGTCGCCACGGCTGAATTCGCAGCGGAATCCTGGTCAGAAGGCGCCCGGTGAGACGTCCGAGGTCGAGCGGCACCTGTTTTTTTTTCCCCCCGAGATGAGGGGAGGACGGGGGGATGGGAAGATGGAGGAGGAGGAGGAGGAGGAGGAGGTGCAGGACAATCAGGGGAAGAAGCAAGGGGAGCACGAGAAAGGGGAGCAGGAGGAAGAGGGGGAGCAGATGCGAAGCGGGAGGAGGAGCAGCAGGACGAGCTATGAGTAGGGGGGAAGGGGATGGGAGGTGAGAAGGAGGAGGGGGTAGGACAAGGAAGGAAAAGATGAGCGGGAGGAGAGGATTTGCAGGGTAGGCTGGAGGGGTGGGGGAGGGGGGGTGGTAGGGTGAGAGAGAGAACGGAGGCGATTAGGGGCGAGACGGAGGGAGGACGGAGGGAGGAGGAAGGATGGTGATGAGGACGCGGGGACAGGAAGGAGGAGGAGCGGGTGGGGTGGGGAGAGGCGCTCAATGGCCTGCGCGCAAACTTCCGAAGCCCTGCAGAGAGGCTGACCTGGGGAGGGACATCGTACAAGGACCCGAGCAGCGACCACCACCTGGGGTTCGCGGCGACGGGGGAGGACCGCGAAGGGTCGGCCAAGGCGTGCGGAGCCTCTCCTGAGGAGAGAGGAGGAGGAGGAGGAGGAGGAGGAGGAGGAGGAGGAGGAGGAGGAGTTCTGGAGTTCTGGATGTAGCGACCAGGTCGGTTACTCAAGACAGGCCTCTTATCGGTGAGCATGCGAGACACACACACACACACACACACACACGCGCGCACACACACGCACACACACACACACACACACGCGAGGCGAGACATCAAAAGGCAACAAATGCACCGACATGCCTGGACATAGAAACTGACAACTCGCGATTGTGAAAGAATATATCACGTCTGCTTGCAAGCATGCTTCTGTTCGCTGGCACCGTCGGGACGCTGTGGACAAGAGGGAACTGGAAGACAACGGCACGCCAGAAGCTCCCCTGAGCACAGCCTTTCATGTTAGGGCCAAGCCTGGGGGGCGCGTTAGCTCACGTAGAGCAACCCCCGCAGGCCCCCGATGCAACCCAAGAATACAGATGTTCGATTGAACTTGATTGTGCCGAGATTGAAACTGAGTGACGGGGCCTCACCAGACCCAGTAGATAGCGAGAGAGCCGACATGAGGGAACTGAAAGACAACGGCACCCCAGAGGCAACCCTGAGCACAGCCTTTCATGTTAGGGCCAAGCCTGGGGGGCGCGTTAGCTCACGTAGAGCAACCCCCACAGGCCCCCGATGCAATCCCAAGAACAATATACAATTGAACTGGATTGTGCCGAGATTGAAACTGTGTGACGGTGCATCACCAGACCCAGCAGATAGCGTGAAAGCCGACATGCGGGAACTGAAAGATAACGGCACACCAGAAGCAAAATTGAGCACAATTTTCCATGTTCGGGCCAAGCCTGGGGGGCGCGTTAGCTCACGTAGAACAACCCCCGCAGGCCCCCGATGCAACCCAAGAATACAGTTGTTCGATTGAACTTGATTGTGCCGAGATTGAAACTGAGTGACGGTGCCTCACCAGACCCAGTAGATAGCGAGAGAGCCGACATGAGGGAACTGAAAGACAACGGCACCCCAGAGGCAACCCTGAGCACAACCTTTCATGTTAGGGCCAAGCCTGGGGGGCGCGTTAGCTCACGTAGAGCAACACCCACAGGCCCCCGATGCAATCCCAAGAACAATATACAATTGAACTGGATTGTGCCGAGATTGAAACTGTGTGACGGTGCATCACCAGACCCAGCAGATAGCGTGAAAGCCGACATGTGGGGACTGAAAGATAACGGCACACCAGAAGCAAAACTAAACACAGCCTTCCATGTTAGGGCCAAGCCTGGGGGGTGCGTTAGCTCACGTAGAGCAACCCCCGCAGGCCCCCAAAGGGAAACTTCAGCTCTGTTTGCAATTGCTCGCAATGGGCGACTCGTCGGGCAGAACTGGCGGTGGTCCTGCCGCTGTCGTCATCTCAGCCGCTGCCCTCGCTAAGCCCTGGAACAAGGCCCCCACGTCGAGCGGTTCCGAGGATGACACCGTCGAGGCCGGGTGGGCCGGAGACGACAGAGGCCGGGTGACACGCCGAAAGGCACCGATGTCGCGCACGAGCCTCGCCCTCTCGGGACTGGCGTACCAGTCCTCGGTCTTGGCACCCGAGCTGCAGCCAGCCGCAAAGACATCCGCCTCCTCTGCGGCGAAACGTGGGGAAGTCGCCTCGGGCGCCTGACGATCCAGGCGTGCGCGCCGACGCAGGAAGGGTCGCTGTCGCCCCCCCGCGGCGCGCTCCGAACGGGCTTGCGCCCAGGCCTGCACCTCCTCGTCCCGTTCGCAGCAGAAGGCCCTCGCCTCCTCCAGCTCGCAGTCGGCCTCGGCGGCGGCCGCGGCCACCCCCTCAGAGCCGTCCGCGGAGGGTGGGGGTGGGAACCCTCCCGCGGGAAGCTGCCAGCACTGGCCCTCGACGAAGTCGGACGCCTGCTTGACGTGCGGCACCACGGTCAGCTGCCCTCTGCGTGGAGTGTTGGTGCCACGTGGCACCCCTGCCAGAGGCCCGTTGTACGAGGAGAAGATGACCGTTCCACAAGTGCATCTCAAACCAATCTCCTGCAACGGTCCGCTCGCCAAGGGGATTGGAAACCAACAGCCAGCGCCTGGTCGAAAGACCTCAGCTTCTGATCTCATACTGCTGGCGACCTCGCCCACAGAGGGAGCGTGTCGCGGTGTTTTGACACCTTGCAGCTGCTTCTTGAGGTCAGCAATTTCTTGACGTAATTTCTGAATGAGACGATCGGCCGATGCACGTGCGCCTGCTCGGCCTCTCAAACCAGTTTTAGCGCGCCACCAATCTGGGCCGCTTCCCGTAGCCAAGCCTCGTCGTGCGAGTTCGCCCCATTCTTCGCCAACCATCCGTGAATAAACAGTTCAGGTTTTAGCAAGCACGCGACGCCAACGCGATGGGACGGGAGGACATGAGCGCGTTTGAGCCAAAACGGATCCCCGCGCCCAGGGCCCCCCTTGCTGTGCTTGGGAGGAGGAGGAGGAGGAGGAGGAGGAGGAGGAGGAGGAGGAGGGGAAGGGGAGGGGGAGGGGAGGGGAGGGGAGGGGGAGGGGGAGGGGGAGGGGGAGGGGGGAGGAGGGGAGGAGGAGGAGGAGGTGGAGGAGGAGGAGGAGGAGGTGGAGGAATAATAATAATAATAGTAATAATAACAACAATAATAATAGTAGTAATAATATTAATGATAATATTAATAATAATAATGATGATAATAATACTAATAATGATAATATTAATACTAATAATAATATGAATAATAATAATACTAATAATAATAATACTACTAATAATAATAATACTAATAATAATAATCATCATCATAATAATCATAATAATCATCATAATCATAATAATCATAATAATAATAATACTAATAATAAGAATAATACGAATAATAATAATAATAATAATAATAAAAATACTAATAACACGAAGACGAAGAAGACGAAGAAGACGAGCAGGAGGAGGAGGAGGAGGAGGAGGAGGAGGAGGAGGAGGAGGCGGAGAGGGCGGAGGAGGAGAGGGAGGAGGAGGAGGAGGAGGAGGGGGAGGAGGAGGAGAGGAGTAGGAGTAGGAGTTGGAGGAGGAGGAGGAGGAGAGAGGAGGAGGAGGAGGGGGAGGAGGAGGAGGAGGGAGGAGGAGGAGGAGGAGGAGGAGGAGGAATAGGAGAAGGAGGAGGAGAAGCAGATGCAGGCGGACAAGTGCAAACCCAAGGCTCATGAACCATCCCTCCAAGTTCCCCCTGCATAGTTCCCCACAATAATTTATTTGCATTGCGGGGGGTGCGCCGTTTGAAATCATCTGAGAGTCCTCACGCGCCAGAGCACCATTCCTGGGACGTCAGCGACTGCGTGAGACCTCGAGGGATCCAGGTTTTGAAAAGACGAGTGGGGGTGCTCTTGCTGAGAAGGAGAAGGGGGAGGAGCAGGAGCAGGAGGAGGAGGAGGAGGAGCAGGCCTCGGCCCCCATCTCCCCTCCCTCGCACCCGCCCCGCTGCCTCCCCCCCCCTTCCTGCTCCCCACAGGGGGGACGGGACGAGCGTCGAGGGAGGGGAGTTTCGATCGAAACAAGTTGTCCCAGCCCCTGGCCAGCACACCAGCCAGCCCAACCAGCCCAACCAGCGAACCCACAAACCAGCCCAACCCGCCCAAACCCGCCGCCTGCCCCCCGTGACCATCAAGGGGGGGAAGCGTTTTTTACAAGTGAAAATGGCTGTGAGCCCCCCGGGGACCAAGCTGACAGTCGGGGGGACCAAATGGCACCTTCCGTGGTGGACCGCCCTCCTGGGCGGGCGCCTCGAACACGGTCCCGGATTGGCCAAATCGCATCGCACCGCGGGGGACCTGCCTCTCAGGCGGGCGCCCCGAGCACGGTCGGGGGCCCAGGGCGATCGAAACCCTAGCCAGCACACCGGCCAGCCCAACCAGCCCAACCAGCCCGCCCGCAAACCAGCCAATCAGTCCAACCAGCCCAACCCGCCAACACGCCAACCCGCCGCTTGCCGTCCGTCACCACCGAGGGAGGGGGGAAGTGCATCTCACCCAGCGAAAGCGGCTGTAAACCGCCTTCTGTGGAACAGGCTGGCTTCCGAGGGGGATCCAAATCGCAACGTCCGTGGGGGACGCCGGGGACGGGCCTCCTGGGCGGGCGCCCCGATCACGGTCCGAGGCCCCGAATGCGACATTTTCGTTTCTCTCCGCACTTCCCAACATTCGGAGTCGCTCGGAGGCTGAGGACGGCAGGGGGAGGAGCAGGAGGAGGAGGTGGAAGGAGGCGTAAGGAGGAGGAGGAGGGAGGAGGAGGAGGAGGCCAAGGAGAAGGGTCAAGGGATCAGGAGCAGGAGCACGGGCATGCGGAAGACTACGAGGACGAGAAGGAGGAGGATGAGCGACACATGCATACAAGTAACAGAGCGAGGGGAAGAAGCAGTGGGGACGAAAGATGCAGGGAGGGCGATGGGGGAGGGCGCGAGAGGGAAAGCAGCGGACATCACAACGTTTCAAACAGTAATTTGATCACATTGGTTTCTACCCCCGCGAGGGGCGTTACAGGGTGACAGACCATGGGAGCCTTGCATGTTCGCGCAATTCCGCCATTCAAATGCGTTAGCGTGCGCGAGCGGTTGGTAATCGATGCGGAAGCGCCGCTTTAGCGTCGGCTGGCGACGATTGGCGTCGATTGGCGTCGATTAGCGTCGATGTAGCGTCGACTGGCGTCGAGCTTAGCATCGGCGCGCGTGCTGGCACGTGAGCTTAGCTTCGAGCTTAGCTTCGAGGCTACCGTGAGCTGGCCACCGCGGGGGGGTCGGTGGGGCGACGCAAGCCGCTCCCGCACGGGCCGTGCGGAGGCGGAGTCCGTCCCCGCGTGGCCTCCAGAGGCCCAGGACAGAGGGCTGCGGAGACGCCCAGAGGCCTGGGGCCTTCGGCCCTCGGCCCTCTTTGCCGCCTCGCCTCCTGCCCCTGCTCCTCGGCCACGCGGGGGGGGGGGCCAGGCATCACGTCGAGGTCGGTTCGGGGAGGGGGGTACCCAAGTGCTCGCCGTGAATGTCGGATGTCTTTGTGCATCTTGGGGAGGTACATATTTTTGAATGTTCTGTTTATTTTCTCCGACGGAGGGATGTTCTTTTGGCCTGGGGTCGACCGTAGGGGGTGAGGGGAAGGCTTCCTGGAAGCACCCCTGCTTCCTGGAAAGCGCGGGCCGTGCGAGTAGGTGTAGGGCTGGCGTCTTCTAAGAAGCGGCCTCCTTCTAAGAAGCCTTCCCCCCATACCCCATACCCCATACCCCTTGCTGCGCGCCGTCAGCTTTCGCTGTCTCAACCCTCGAGAGGAGCGGATGGTCCCCATGAGGGTTCTCTCCGAGTCGTGGGGGCCGCCGAGGACTGCGGGGCGTAGTCGTCGTTCGCCGTCGTCCTCGCCACCACCGCAGCTGCCGTCGTCGTCGCATTCGCTGTTCGTCGTCGTTCGTCGCTGTGGTCGTCGTCGTCTGCCGACGTCGCCATCTTTCGCCGTCGTTGTCCCGTGGTCGTCGTCGTTTGCCGCCGTCGTCGTCATCATTCGCCGTCGTCGTCGGCGTCGCCGTCGCTTCTGCCGTCAACGCTCGCTGTCACGTGCTGTCGTTTGCCGCCGTCCGATGCCGTGCGCCATCGCCGACGTCGTCGCCGTCACCGCTGCCGTCGCTGGCACCGCTGCCGTCGCCGTCGATGTCCTCGCCGTGGCTCTTGCCGTCGTCGCCATCACCGTCACTGTCGTACAAGCCGCCGCCCCGTCATCTGGGCCGTCGGGCCCCCCCTCCGGGGCCGCCCTGGAATCATGACCAGCACGCAGGGGAGGTCGGAGGTTCGATCTTCGGCGTTGTCTTGGAGCATTCAGTCGGCGTATTCGTGGTCCTGGCTGGCGCCGTCTCCTCACATGGGCCGAACGGGTCGACGTCTCATCTTATCCGTCGAAGCAACTTGGGCGGGTCACGGGGGGATCGCGGGGTGGTCGTGGGTGGGTCGCGCGGTGGGTCGCAGGTAGGGTCGCGGGGTGGGTCGCGGGCAAGTCGACGACAACAACAGCAGCAACACATTGTTTTAGATTGTTCGCTTTCATATGCTTGCGTCTCACTCAGCATGTATACCCCGAACCCGCAATATCCGCCCTCTGTGTCTTCTATCGTGCCTCCCTTGGGGGTCTATCTTCCTTTTCTGCCACGCATAGTTGACGCAGCCCTTAAAACGGGGGAAGGGAGGGGGGAGGGAAGAGACAAGTGGGAGGGGGAAGGATGGAAAACGAAAGAGATTTGCAGGAGGAGATTCGGAGCATGAGCACATGCGGCAGAACCAGACCGGCGTCTCGGGCCAGCGGACCCTAACGGGCGGGTCGAGCGGGTGGGCCCAAACGGCCAGGCCGAACGGGCGGGTTCCTGAAGCTTCTACCAAGCATGAATCGCGAGAAAGTTCCGAGCGATACCGCAATGTCCAAGTACATCGTGAGGAAGCCCAGAGCGAGAGCTTGATTCCTGAGTGTCGAGGGCGCGGCGTTTACATGAATTGCGAAAAAGTACCACGGGAGAGCACGATTCCTTGATGCATTTTGAGAAAGTCCCGCGCGAGAGCGTGATTTTGAATGATTCGTGACAGGAAATCAGGCGGAAGCCGTTGTTGTAGTAGTTCGGGAGCCAACAACGCCTTCCGAGGCGCGCCATTTTCTTATTTTGGAAAACAGGGTACGAGCCACGGAAGGAAACCTCTCATTGAACAACGCAGTGGGCACCAGGCAGCGGGGGGATCGACGACAATTATTTTGAAGATATGGGAATTCAACAGCAACATTGCGACATCCCTGCGCCCCTTTCCCTAGGAGTTACGTCCCCCTTTGTTTTCCTCCGAAGGGGGGACCCTAGGCCCCTGTCGGTCCACAGTGTTGGAGGGGGGGCACAACCACACCCACGCCCACGCACGGATTCAAGTGAATAACAAAGTCCCAGCAGCAAATCACAAGTTTCAGACTCTTCACGTGCTCTTCTCAGGGAAAGTGTTTTTGTCAACCTTTGCCTGCCCTCTCTCCCCCCCTGCCGGCCCATAATGTAACGTTCCTCCCCCTCTTCCCCTTGTGCGTCCGCGGCACTGCCGCAGTGCGTCCAGCACCGTAGTAGGTAGCGCAGCGCCCATACAGTGGGGGTGAGGCGTTGTGTCAGGCCCCATCGCCCCTCATCCTTGGAGTTAAAGCTCTGGAGTTAAAGTACACACTCAGGAGTTAAAAGTACAAGCTAAGGCTCCATTTGGTGAGGAATCCCAGGTTGGAGTGCCCAGCAAGGATTTCTTATTGGGGAATGCGTTCTTAGGAGTGATTGGTAATGAATCATCTTTGGTAATGAATCCATAATAAAGGGGTCCTTACTTGGATTTCTTGGGAAGGGATCTTTGTGTAAGGATCCCTAGGCAAGGAGTTCTGAACCAGACATCCTTACTGGGGAATCTTGAGTAAGGACTATATAATAACGAATCCTTCGTAAAGAACGCTTCCTTACGAATGCACCTTACGGACTGCGCAAAAAATCCTTAGCCGGGAATCTGTCAATTCTTATTAAGGTAATCGTAGAAAGAAGGGCTCCTGAACGAGGAGTCCTTGGTATGATCGTATCTGAAATGAGTCCGGAGTCCTCTTTGATGAATCTTCCGTACGGGGTTTTCACTAGGGAATGCATTTACACGGGATGTTATGTAAGGATTGTTGACTAAAGAATGTTTAATGGGAAATCTTTAATACCAGTGCTTGTGCAATCTACGCGGTGCAGTCCATGTGGTGCAATGTATGCGATGCAACCTACGCACTGCAATTTACACGGCGCAATCAATGCAGTGCTCTCTGTGTGGTCCAATCTACGCGGTTCAGTCGATGCTGTTCGTTCCATGCTGTGCAATCTACGCGGTGCAACCGATGGAATGCAGTCTATGCGGTGCAATCGACGTGGTGCAATTTCTCGCGATGCAAACTATGTAAGGCAATTGCTATTATTATTGGTCCTGCTACTACTGATGCTACAACTGCTGCTACTCGTGTTGCTACTACGCTAATTACTACCACTAGTAGTAGTAGTATTGGTAGCCTTAGTAATAGTATTAGTAGTAGTAATAGTAGTAGTAGTAATAGTAGTAGTTGTTGGTGTAGAAGTACCATTATTACAACAACAACTACTACTACTACTACTGCTCCTGTTACTGTTGCTGCTCCTAGCACAGCAACTACGACGACTACTACCACTACTATTATTCTTATTACTATTACTACGAGTGGTACTACTATTACTTTTATTGCTACCACTAGTACTTCTACCACTACTGCTACTACTACGAGTGGTATCACTACTACGACTGGGACCAGATCTACTACAACAAGTATGAGTACTACGACCACAACAACTACTATTGCTACTACGACTTCGACTACTACTACTACTACTACTACTACTACTACTACCACTACTACCACTACCATTACTACTACTACTACTACCTACTACTACTACTACTACTACTACTACTACTACCACCACTACTACCACTACCATTACTACTACTACTACCTACTACTACTACTACTACTACTATTATTACTACTACTACTACTACTACTAGTACTACTACTACTACGACCACTACGACTCCTACGACTACTGTTACTACTTCTACTTCCACTACCACTACCACTACTACTGCTGCTACCACTACTACTACTACTACTACTACCACTACTTCTACTACTACACTACCACTACTACTACTACTACTACTACCACTACTACCACTACTACTACCACTACTCTACTTCTACTACCACTACCACTACCACTGCTACTACTACTACTACTACTACTACTACTGCTACTACTACTACTACGACTACGACTACGACTACTACTAGTATTAAAGTACGACTACGAGTATTATTGCTACGACTACTACTACAGCTACTACTACTACTACTGCTACTGCTACTACTACTATTACTACTACGACTACTATTAATACTATTACTACTAGTTCTGTCTCTCCCTACCACCACCACCACTACTGCTGCTACAACTACCACTACTACTCCTACTTCTACTCCTATGCCCACCACTATGACTACTACTACTACTACTACTACAACTACTACTACTACTACTACTACTACTACCACTACTAATATTACTACGACTACTACCTCTGTGACGACGTTGACGACTACTACTACTACCACCATCACCATCACTCTAGTAGTGGTAGTAGTAGTAGTAGTAGTACTACTACTACTACTAGTAGTACTACGACGACTACTACTACTACTACTACTACTGCTACTACTATTGTTACGACTACGACTACTACTACTACTACTACTACTACTACTACTACTAGTACTACTACTACTACTACTACTACTACTACTACCACTCCTACTACTACTACCACTACTACTACTACTACTACTACTACTACTACTGCTGATACTAATACTACCACGACTACTGCTACTACTACTGCTACGTCTACTAGTACTACTACTACTACTACTACTACTGCTACTACTACTACTACTACTAATGTTACGAGTACTACTACTACTACTGCTACTTGTATTACTACGACTACTACTACTACTACGGCTACTGCTACTACGACTACTATTACGAATACTTCTACGCCTACTACCACTACTATTACTATTACTACTACTAGTACTACCATAACTATTACTACTGCTACTAGTACTCGTACTACCTCACTATTATTATTACTACGACTACTACTACTTCTACGACGACTATTCGTACGCGCGCTACTACTACTACTACTACTACTACGACTACTACTACTACTACTACTACTACTACTACTACTACTACTATTTCTCTACTACTACTACTACACTACTAATACTACTACTACTACTACTACTACTACTACTACTACTACTATTACGACTACTACTACTACTACTTCTACTACTACTACTACTACAACTACCACTACTACGACTACGACTACTACTACTACTACTACTACTACTACTAATCCTACTACTACGACAACGACGGTTACTACTACTACTACTACTACCACCACTACTACTACTACTACTACTACTACTACTACTACTACAACTACTACTACTACTACTACTACTACTACTACTACTACAACTACTACTACTACTACTACTACCACCACTACTACTACTACTACTACTACTACTACTACTGCTGCTGCTGCTACTACTACTACTACTACTACTACCGTTGCTGCTGCTGCAAATACTTCTGCTGCTGCTACTACTATCCGCGGCTGGGCAGACCCTCCCGCTGGTGCCCTACGATGCGCGCTGCTCGCCGATGGCGGCGACTCGCGTCAGCGCCGTCGCTTCTCGTTCCCACCCCCCCGCCCCGCGCAGGACGATAGACTCGGCGCCGAAGGATGAAGCCCCGGCCGCTGAAGGAGCCTTCTGGGGTTCCTTCTGATCCCGCTCGGTGCCCGAGCCCATCCGGCCGCCGAGCGAAGTCACAACCCCTGACCTCCCTAGATACTGGTTACCTTATCTTAGAAAAGTGCTAAAACGATACACTAGGGCTCTTGAGTTCGCAGTCTGGGTCCGAAGCAGTTCTGATAGGTCCAACCTAGGTCCGAAGGCTACCTTTCGGCACTCTGGAAGGTCAGGGCCGGCAGCGCCCGATGCACCGAGTGGGGTCGACCAAATCATTGGGTGCTAGACTTCGGACGCCTAGAGGTTGACACCAACACCAATCTCGGCGGTATGCTTCCATCGAGGGAGGATGATCCCGATCTGGGTGATGATGGTGATATTCGAGCTTTCAAGGTGGCCAACATATTACCACCGACACCAAACTCCAGCATCACCTTCTCCCGGTGGAGGCAGCCCCCTCTCTTGATGTCGATGCCCATTTCCAAGCCTCCAGAAATTCTTCTGGTCGCGACCTACGGCATCGGTCGCTACCGACTTTGCTCCAAAATTCCACTGTCGGTCGCAATCCATTTGTTTCAACATCGGTCGCGGCCGATCGGCCGCGATCGGTTGCGATAGGTCACCACCGATTTGGGGATCGGTCGCGATCGGGAGGGACCGATTTGGAGTGCTTATCGCTCGCTACCGATCACGACCGACAAAATCTGGCATCCGACGATCCTTGATGTCAGGGCGGGGAGACACCGTGGCGGACGGACGGCTGTGGGCATTCTTCGTTTGGCCGTTTTCGATACAGTCGAAGTCCTTGAAGTCCATCACAGGGTGCTCTGCCGGGGAAGGGGTCGAGACCTCCGAGGGGTCCATTCGCGGGCCCCTGGTCAGATCTCCGCTAAGGTTGCTAAGGGGTTGGGGGTTCAGAAGTGGATGCTGATGTGGGTTATCCTCGGCCTAACATGGCGCATGTATGGGTTACGAATGCCCCAAGCGGTCTAAAACGTCAGGGGGAGGCAGCTCCGCTACGTGGGCTCCGTCCACTTCGAGCCCAGATCTCTTCCCCCCCTCAAGCCGCCTAGGGCACCTTCAACCCATTCATAAGCTGGACTAGGCCAGACATTACACCTGAGAAACTCCCAATCAATGAATGATTTGAAAATTTGTCATATGGATCTTGAGATCGATTGTGATCGATGATTGGATCTATAGTTGAATCGATAGAGGACGATTGTAAGGTCGATCGTGAGACCGTGAGTGAAATCGATTCAATGAGATCAATAGGGAGATCGATCGCGAGATCGCTCGTGCGACCTCAATAGTGAGATTGCTTGCGAGATCGATTGTGAGATCAATTGCGAGATCGATGGTGAGATCGATAAGAAGATCGACCAGGAACCCGGGAACCTGGGAACCTCGCCGCCCGCCGAAATCGGCCCGGGAACCAGGAACCCGGGAACCCGGAACCGGGAACCCGTGAACCGAGCGTGCGACCAGAGTCGGCGGGAAATTTTCGCCAAACCTTTCAACCTCCGCTAGGACCCCTTCAGTGCAAGCATTGATTGGGGAATAACCCACCATGGCATCCACTTAGAACCCCCTGTCTCCTTAGCATCCCCAGCGCTGATTCAGGCATGCTGTGCGTCGACCACACCATGTGCCATGTGGTTAGTCAGCGCTGTATTCACTGATCTGGGCTGCCGTGTTGAGGAGAGTGCTGGTCCCCGGTCGCCATGGGCACAGCCTCGAAGCCCGAGCGCGAGCAGGCCGAGGCGTCCTCCTTCGACTCCTCCGAGGAGGAGATCCTGCCAACGCCGGGCCGGTCCGCCGATGCCGGGAACACAGCCTCGAGGCGGAGGCTCAAGCGGGTCGTCCGCCTCAAGACCGTGAGGCCAGAGGGGCCCAATCCCAGGCATGCTCGCGTTCTAGAAAAGGATGTGTTTGGTTGTGTTCGGCCTCGGAGGCCTTCCCCGGGCCCCGGCCCGTCAAAAAACGCTTCAGGATAAAACAATCGGTCCCGGCGAAAGGGCCAGGAGTTCTGGGCAGTCCGTATAGGAGAAAACAGGACATTGCATGTCTGGGAAGACCCAGAAAACCTCCCAGACGGCCCTGAGGTCCTGGTGTCTCAATTTTGTCCGAGCCCAGCGTTCCCGCTGTGATATGGATGGCGCGCGCGGCGCGGCAATCTTTGTCGCATGAGAGCGCTGCTCAATCAAACTGCGTAGCTCTAAGGCCCAGGGCCCTGGGAAATGATTAGAGCCAAATGGGCGGCGGCAGAGAGCGGGTGAGAAGAGCAGCGAGTCTTCTGGAATCACACTCCTCCTGCACGGTGCACGGGCGCAAGAGGCTGAGGCGCCAGAGCAGCTGGGCATATAAGCCTGGTTCTTCATTAAGCGGAGTGCCAGGCGTGCTGGCAGAAGGCGAGCAAACGGCTCGACACGGCTTGCATTGCAGGCAGCCTTTGGGGCACTTAAGCGGATGCGCTACACGCGACCTGCAGGATATTCTTGTCAGCTCTTAGCGCCGAAATTAGGCAAGGCTAGCAGGAGTTCGATCGCGAAGCGACAGAACGCAAAAACAACTTAGCCTGGCGAAGGACCCAACCATATGCAGTTGTGAATACCGCAAATATGAATATCGTTTTCGGTGGCGCTACCTCTGGGTGGGGGAACCGCATGCGGGCACCCCCACTGGGGCCTTCGGTGGAGCTCCCTATGAGGCTACGAAGCGCTGCCCTGGGTGGGGGAACCGCATGTGGGCACCCTCATTGGGGCCTTCGGTGGAGCTCCCTATGGGGCCGCGAAGCGCTGCCTTGGGTGGGGGAACCGCATGCGGGCACCCCCACTGGGGCCTTCGGTGGAGCTCTCTATTATGGGGTTACGAAACGCTGCCCTGGGTGGGGGAACCGCATGCGGGCACCCCCACTGGGGCCTTCGGTGGAGCTCCCTATGGGGCTACGAAGCGCTGCCCTGGGTGGGGGAACCGCATGCGGGCACCCCCACTGTGGCCTGCAGTGGAGCTCCCTATGGGGCCACGAAGCGTTGCCCTGGGTGGGGGAACCGCATGCGGGCACCCCCACTGGGGCCTTCGGTTGAGCTCCCTATGGGGCTACGAAACGCTGCCCTGGGTGGGGGAACCGCATGCGGGCACCCCCACTGGGGTATACGGTGGAGCTCCCTATGAGGCCACGAAGCGCTGCCTTGGGTGGGGGAACCGCATGCGGGCACCCCCACTGGGGCCTGCGGTGGAGCTCCCTATGGGGCCACGAAACGTTGCCCTGGGTGGGGGAAGCGCATGCGGGCACTCCCACTGGGGCCTTCGGTGGAGCTCCCTATGGGGCTACGAAGCGCTGCCCTGGATGGGGGAACCGCATGCGGGCACCCCCACTGGGGCATACGGTGGAGCTCCTTATGAGGCCACGAAGCGCTGCCCTGGGTGGGGGAACCGCATGCGGGCACCCCCACTGGGGCCTTCGGTGGAGCTCCCGATGGGGCTACGAAACGCTGCCCTGGGTGGGGGAACCGCATGCGGGCACCCCCACTGGGGCCTTCGGTGGGGCTCCCGATGGGGCTACGAAACGCTGCCCTGGGTGGGGGAACCGCATGCGGGCACCCCCACTGGGGATTTCAGTGGAGCTCCTTATGGGACCGCGAAGCGCTGCCCTGGGTGGGGGAACCGCATGCGGGCACCCCTACTGAGGCCTTCGGTGGAGCTCCCTATGGGGCTACGAAACGCTGCCCTCGGTGGGGGAACCGCATGCGGGCACCCCCATTGGGGCATTCGGTGGAGCTCCCTATGGGGCTACGAAGCGCTGCCCTGGGTGGAGGAACCGCATGCGGGCAGGAGGAGGGGGGGGGTGGGGAGGAGGGGGGAAAAGGAAGGAAGGAAGGAAGGAAGGAAGGAATCAAGGAAGGGAGGAGACGCGGGGCGCTGTCTCTTCAAAACGAGGACCCAACACCACAGGATGGTTGGGAACTATCTTATCGAGATAAGATCTGAATTGGTGCGATCGTCATCACCGCTTTGCAAAAAAACTGTGCACATTGAATGAAGCTTCTCTAAATGCGGATTTTTCGTGTAAATCTTTAGCTGGGTGTGGAAACTGAGCAGCAATACGGATTTACATCAACCTCTAGCCGGGTGTGCAAACGGAGCAACAATGCGGAATTACGTAAGCGGGGTCGCAAGAGGCGACCGTCTATAGCAGCAACAGCAGCAGAATATTAGCTGGGTCGACCGGCCAACCTGCCGTCCGGACACTAAGCGGGATTCATTATTCCTTCTTGGGCTTCGTGGGTTTGTCCATCAGGTCAGGTCTGCGCCAGCAGTCTCTGCCGGTGAGCCTCCTCCAATGGCCCATGAGATCATTCATCACGCCTTCGGGGAAGTTCGTGAAATTGGGATTGCTGTTCTTGTAGAGCCGGGGAAGCCATGACTAGTGTTCCTTGCAGGTCTTGCAGGTAATGTAGATAAAACCATGGCGGGGGACGGCGGCCACACAGTTGAGCATCTCGTTCGACGATACCGTTGGTGAGGAAACCACACTCGCAGATATTGAACTCGATGAACTCGATACGGTGATTATGCTTGGTGAGGTAGGGGCTGAACCCGAACTCTGAGATCTCGCTGACCTCGATCGTGCTGCTGTTGCGGTAGGTGGTGCGCTGGCAGGCGGTGGTTCTGGCGGCAGCAGTGGCGGCGGTGGTGCTGAGATCGGCGGCTGCGATGGGTGGTGTCCGAAAGAGACGCCTGAAGCCGATGCTGATGAACTGGATGCCTGCGCACTGCTGTGTCCATCCGAGGGGTACATGGTGATGTCGCCGTCGTGGTCACGATCCTCGGGGATTGTAGCTGGAATGTTACGGCGCCGGCCAATCACGCGGCCGTCCCAGCCGGGATGCTCGCCCATTGCCTTCGCCTCAGCGACGTGCTCCTCGGTAGCGATCATGTTGTTCTGCCTCATGATCGTCCAGAGCGTCATGAAGATGCCGAAACCCATAGTCCTGCCGAGGACCAGCGTGACCGTCAGCAGGCAGATGTAGAAGCTGTAGTCCGGCACCGTCGGCGTAGGCGTAGTCTGTCCCTTGACCTTGCCGACGCAGGTAAACAGGACTGAGGCGAGCATGGCGGCATGCGGCTGCCGGGTCCCGTAGCTGTGCTTGCGGGCCCCGAAGAAGGCCAGCAGGGCGCCGGCTTCCATCGCTTTGGTCAAAGCGTCCGCGACCATGGCCCAGGTCGGGATCCAGCTGAGCTTGAGTACGCTGTTGGGGTGCATGGCCTCCTTGATCATGGAGGCGACGATGCGGAATCGCTTGTCGGTAGACTGGCCCACGTCAGAGGCGATGTGCGTCACGAGACCCTTGTTGTCGCTGTAGATCTCTCCAGGGCGCTTGTCGGCGAGGACGTCGATCTGCTTGAGCGCCATCTTGGGGTTGTAGGCCTCGGTCAGCAGCTGGCGGAACCAGATGTTGGTCTCCGATCCCTCGAGGGTCGCGTAGCCCTCGGCCGCGAGGGTCGATTTCACCGACCTCTTGACAGTGCCCGAGTGCCAGGCCACGGGTAGGCAAATGTCGTAGCGGCCGCCGACGACATCGCGCGGGCGGTGAGTGAGCCTTATCACCATGCCCCACTGGCTCTTGACCCCGTCCACGTCGGCGAACGCAGCGTCGCTGAAGCACACGGTGGTGGCCGTCATCAGATCGACGAGCCTGCGCTTCAGCACGATCGCGAAGTTCGCGGTCGAGTGCACGTAGGCGACGGTCTTGTTTTGGGTCTTTGCGTCGGCCACGGTGGCGACGTTGGCGCGACGGGCTGCAATGTTTACGGGGCAGGCGATGTCCACCCGGGTCTGGACTGCTAGCCATAGCAGTTGCCCGAGCGTGTGGCGGTAGCTCGTCACCTCGGTGGCGGTGGGCCGATCCTCGGCATTGCGGCCTTTCGGTGCCTTCAGGTCGATGTAGTCCACCTGCGAGGCGGCGGCGGCCTGGGTCACCCGAAACTCCTCGTCGAGCTTAGTTATATTACGTCCACAGTACTTGATGACCCCGTCGACCTGCTTGAGGTGTAGCTTCTTCCCCAGCGATGCAATAGTGGACTTGCACTTGGTGGAGTTGTTGCGCTGGGCGATCAGGAAGCCGTCCACGTGGGAATGGATAGCCGCGGCGAGCCCACCTTCGTCGTAGAAGTAGCAAAGGCCCTTCCCGAGCTTGCTCTCTACGAGGCCGTGTTCGGCGAAGACCTTCTGGGCGTGGAGGCACCGCTGCCTCCCGTCGTCGCGCGCCCCGTAGATCGCGCCTGTGGCCATCGCGATCTCGCCAGGCTGCGCCCCGGGCGGCAGGTTTTCGGCCGGCATGCGCAGGAGCAGCAGCCTCTCGATGTTCCCTGACTGCAGGTAGGCCGTCATCGCGTCGCAGGACGAGATGTCCCAGTTCTTCTGGGTCCCGGCGGCCAGGGTAAGGTACCGCGCGCCCCATTGACCCGGTAGGCGCGTCCGTCCTGATTTAAGGCGTAGGAAGCGTTGCTGCTGGCGTCGCTGACGCTGGCGTGGGAGTTGGCAGGGTAGGCGTAGTAGGCGTTGCTGTCGGTGCTAGCGTCGCGGACGCTGGCGTGCGTGCTGCGCAGCAGCTGGGTGACGCAGATCACCGGGAAGACGCAGACTTTCGATTCTAATACGGACGATAACGTCGCGGACGTCGTCGTTGATATGTACGGCCCCGCGGGCCGGGATAGCGAACCTCGTTCCAAGCTACCATTGTGATATGGATGGCGCGGCGCGGCAATATTTGTCGTATGAGAGCGGTGCTCAATCAAACTGCGTAGCTCTAAGGCCGAGGGCCTTGGAAAATGATTAGAGCCAGATGGGCGGCGGCAGAGAGCTGGTGAGAAGAGCAGCGAGTCTCTTGGAATCACACCCGCAAGGTTCCGGCCCCAGGACCATCACATACCAATTGGACTCGAAGACCGGTGCAGAAAGATCGGTCTACAGGGCTCGGGTCTTGATTTTTCTGCGATGCGATGTCGGGTACCAGACGTGCAACGTCCCGGCAAAAAGCAAGACGGGTTTTCTCAGTTCACGCCCTCGGGGATCCCTTCCGGGGCCCCAGGACTGTCAGAGAACGATCGGGACGGGTGGGGACTTCCAGGGACCGCGCGTGGAGAAAACCAGGACATCGCATGCCTCGGCTCGCGCCGCGGACAAACACACGACATGCGTTTTTGTTGTTTGTGTTCCTTTCTTGTTCTTTTCGGCCTCATGGGGTCCCTCGACCCACGGGCCCCGAGGCCGTCAACACATGACTCAGGGTGAAGCGGTGGTCCCGGGGAACGGGTCGAGATCTGCGGGGGCACACGTTGTGAATAAACCATGACGCTGGGGGTCTGGGAAGACGGCGCGCCTCCGATGGGGAGGTTTGGCGACACGGAGGACGGTCGTGGGCCCTTGTTGAACTTACTGTCTAAACCTTCGGGCCAAGGACCAGTGATTAACACCGCCCATTTCCGCCGAAAGTTTGCCGACTACCGCCGAAGGTGGATGGGCAACGATGGGACCGGGCTAGGACGAAGATAAATCCGTTCCAGAGCGTTGCGGGACGCTCTCTGAGCGTTCCGGAACGCAGGCCGCGGTGCCCGATACATCCCCTCAGAACCGCTGGATATGAGTATCTTGATATATCCTCACCCGATGTTATCCTCGTCCTGGCTTCGTCTTTAATGAGGGGTCCATGGCCACACGCGTAATGCAGTTCCTCCTCGTTCTCCCCCCTGCCCCCTCCCAGGGGAGGGGATGGTCCACGGAGGGGAAGGGCGGGAGAGGAAGCAGCTGGGTCCGTGCAATCGCCTCCCAGAAGCCGCAGAGGGTCCTCAATGCTGCACCCCTCCCCTCCTCCACAAAAAGAACACACGTCTGGCGATGCTCGTCTCCCCCTTCACGCCCCTCCCCTCCTCGCCCTCCTCCTCCTCGCTCTCTCTCCTCGCCCTCCTTTTCCTCGTGCTCCCCTCCTCGCCCTCCCGCCTCGTCCACCACCTCCTCGTCCTTTCCTTCCTCGCCCTTCCATTATAGAGAAGCCCTGGGAGGCTTGCGAGGATCTCTTGGGTAGGCGCCGGACCCTCCCCCCTCCTCCCACCTTTGGGTGGCGCCCCGGGCGCCACCCTCAGGGAGAAGTGTTCGGGGGGGATAGGCTCAGGGGGAAACACATCGAAGCCCCAATCGCCCATTGATCGCCGGCGGGGGCCTGATAGCCAGCCCCGCCCAGGAGCGTGCGGGTTCGGTGTCGGGGACCTGTCGCCGATCTGTCGGCGATGTGTCGTGGATTCGGGCCCGATTTTTCTCCTGAGCTGGTCCCCCCCCTATCGATCCCTCTCACGGGCCGGGGCACGCCCATACTCCGTGTTGGGGAGAGTTGTAGCGCCGACACAGCAGTTGGGGTGGAGGGGGGACGTGGCAAGGCCCGAAAGAAATGTGGACTCCGCGCAAGTTGGGATTGACATGCACGCCTTTGGGGCCCAGCGCTGTCTGAGAAGGCGGCGGGGTGGTGGTGGAATTGCCATGCAAGCGAACTTGCTTGGTTCCAAAAGGAAGCAGCCTCCAGGAGATCCGCGCGGCCCTCCAGAAGTGTACCAGCGGAGTTGCCGTGGTTGTCGCTCCAGCGGAAGAAAACACGCGCCGATCTCGGCCAGACTTGGGGCCTCGGGGAGGCCCAAGCCCTCCAGACCCCCGACGTCGTGATTTTTGCTGCAAGGGGGTATCTATTTGTTCAGGCCCAGGCACGTGTATGGCATTCCCCATCCACCCCTCCGCCGCCTTTTCAAGCAGCGCTGGGCTGAACAGGCATGCAAGTGAGTCCCGCAATTACGTGTGGTCCTGATTCCCTTTCAGGCCTCGCAACGCGCCCCCCTCCTTCCTCCATGCAAGTAAGCATGCTGGGGTCAAGCGACGAACCCCCCAAACGTGGACCCCCAGACTCGGGCGGGTTGTAATGGGGGTGGCCGAAATGGGGGGTGGAGAAAACGACCCTAAATGATGCCCTTCTACAGGGCCCTTTTCTTCACCCCCATGTAGGTCACCTCTCATTACCACCCGCCCGACCAACCCGGACCCCGATACGTCTTGACCCATTCCCCCCGACCAGCCTTTCATCCCGAGCCGTTTTGTCGACTTTCCCGGGGGGCCTGAGGCCGCAAAATTCTCCCAACGCTTCCCGTCGGGATTTTTTGTGTTCGCGACGCGCGGGGGGCGGGTGCCTCGTGTTTTCCCCTCCCCCGACACCTCAAGTACGGTGGGGGCGTTGGTTCAGGAATGTATCCAGGAGGCTCTCCACCTTGCTGGGTCCCTTATCTGATGCGAGCGGCGGTGATATCCATGGCCAATCCACGACAGGAGCTCCTCGGGTTTGCAGTCCCTTGGTTCCTTATCCATTGGCAATCGTGATCTGGACCCTCCAAGATCGACGACGAGTGACGCGCCCACAGATTTCTGATACCAAGCTGTCCGTTACAGTCAAGGCGCTGAGGTGAGGCCGACGTCGTGGAGCCTGCGTGTGGCGCAGGCCCGCCGTGGCCAGAAGAGCCCCCTTCGCTCCTCCGTCGCTCCCCATGGTGGCACGATGGCCGCACCGCATGTGCCTGTGCTGGAACGCCCCCCGCGCACGCACTCCCCTGCCGCCCTCCTGGCTCTCCCGCAGGCGTGCGGGGGCCGACGGCGCCTCGAACGGAGCGGCCCTCCTCGGCTCCCGGCGGGCCCCCCCGGCCAGCGGCCGGTCGTCCCGTGTGAGCTCGCGCAGCGGCGCTGGCGGAGTCCCCGAGACACCGAGGATGAGCCGCACGAGGGTCGGCCGCTCGGCCGGTCTGTCCCCGAGGGACTGACCTCGGCCCGGCCTTCGCTGGCGTGGTCCAGGGCCCAGGTCGCCCCGCGCGTCGTGGAAACAGCACAGGATTGCGGTAGGAGGTTTTCGCGGACAGGTTCGCGTCTTGACAAACAGCGGGACGGGAGGTTCTTCGCGATGTTCAATTTCAGGGGCCGTCGCCAGGCCTGGGGACCGTCCAAAAACAACTCGGGACGAAAGACCAGTTCATGGGACAGGGTCGGGACTTCGGGAGACCGCGCATTGAACAAAATCGGGACGTCGCATGTCTGGGTTGGAAGTAGGAGCAGGTGGGGATAGGAAGGGAGGGTGGGAAACGGACCCGCGCGTCGTGAAAAGTAATCGCGGCGGGAGGTTTTGGGAGTAGGAGCAGGTGGCAATAGAAATAGGAACAGGAGGGATGGGAGTCGGGAGGGAGGGTGGTATCAAGGCGCCAGCGTGCTCAGCTCCCGTTCGGGCTCGCCTGGTCTTCAAGTTGTATAAGTGTCGGTCGCGGACGTGGGCCAACTGAGCTCAGACCGAATTTGAATTCGCCACCTCCACTGCTGGCTGCCTGAAGTCGCACTGCCCACGCACGCTGGCAGTAGAAATGGTTTTCCGGCCTCTGCGTTGATGTGCTTTTGTTTGAAGTGGACCTGCATCGTCTGGCTGTGGGAAGAGGAGCACAGCCATACGCACGTTTTTTGGTAGGCCTGGGACCGTGGGGTGCTGTCACGCGAAAGCCTCGAAGCTTCAGCTCTCGTGCCACACCTCTACTGCACAAAGGGCCCCGAGCTGAGACTAGCGGGCCGTCCTGCGTTGTTTTCCTGCATGTTTCAATTGTTCCTTATCCGCCAGCCCAGAAATGTTGCAGTACCGGGACCTCTCTAGGAGGCTCGGCCGCATTGCAGCGAGCATTTCCGATTCGCCAGACGTTTTGTAAAGTTGTATGTTGTGTTGCTTGCCAGAAAAGAATGCTCCAGGTGCGAGTGCATGCCTCCCTGCTTTTCTCATAAGTTGGGGATCCCAGCTCAATCAAAAAATGCCGGGCTCGTGCCCGATGAGGCACCATCGTGCGGACATAGGGTTGCTTGTGTTGGGGGGCGGCCTGATCTGCAGCTCTCGCGAAGTCGAAGCACAGCGCATGCCATTGCAGGCGATTCGTCGCCCCCAATCCCTGGATTCCGTCCGAAAACTCGTGCCGCTCAGATGAGGGGGTGAACCCCCAGGCGGCCATCGGTACGCACTCCTATCGAGGATGGGCGCACCACCGTCGTATATCCCCGAGCTTGGCCCAAAGGGAACTCGGCAACGTCGTGGATTGGGGTCGCCATACCCCCGTCATGCCAACCCAAATCGGCCATCTCGCGGCCCGGGCTGCAGCGAAGACGCCGGAACAACCGGAACAAGGACCACTTCGGGCTCGGGAGTTGCTCTGGTTGTCGGTCCGCTTTACAGATTGAGGTCGGGGAACCTGTTTGTGGCCGAGGCTCGCCGTGTCCAGGAGCGTGGTCGTGGGCACTGCCAATTGCGCAACCGTCGTTACTTTCGTGGAATCCTTGGAAGTCTACTGGAGCGCGGTTTTTCGCATATCCCACTGAGCGTCGGCCTGCACAATCGTCGCTACTTGACGCTGCTACTTTCGCTGCCTCCTGTTGAGTTCAGCGGAGTGCGGAAAAGGCATGGACCTACTCTGGGTCTTGCCATACGTCTCGAGCGGGTCGTGTATGCACCTATTAATTGTGTTGTTTGGGCGGGGTATGCTGCATGCGAGAAAAGATAGCAAGGAGTAGTACGCCGATGTGGAGGCACAGCAAAAGGAGTTGCAGGAGCAACACAAGTGCGGCATGCCAGGAAGGATGCAGCTTCGCAGCATAATTCTGTGGCGGAGACAAGGGCGAAAACGATGCTGGCGGATTCAAGTCAACAGGAGGGTGAGAGGGGAGATCTTGGCATGATTGCGCAGCTCCTGTGGAAGTTGCCCTCTTCCCCTCCCCTCTCCCGCCTGCCAAGCAGCACCCTTTCTCGACAACAAAGGGCCAGCGTGCATGTTATCGGTGTGTGCCGCAGGTCAGAACTCTTGCCAGGAAGCCTGACAAGCACGTGTCTGGCCTGATTAGGATCTGATCTGGCAGCCTCAAGCCAGAAGGCTCGGCGACGTCTTGGGCACGAGAGGGGCGGAGCGATCCTGGCAGGCTATCCGTCGGGGCACCACCCTGCCTCACGATACGCCCGCCCCATTCCTGCCCAGATGAGCGACGACTGGTTTGCTTATTGTGCCCCCCCCCCATCGTGGCCCCCCACTGTGAATTGTAAAATGGTGTTTGGGGTCCTCTGTCGCAAGGGCGTCATTTTCAACAAGAGGTGTGGAGTATTTAGTCATGGATACGGAGCCCCGAGAGTCCCCTTCCGAAGACGAGATTGGAGGAAAAGCGCCGCGACTCCGAGTCAGAACGGCGGCGCGTTAGGTGGAGATTTGCTCAGGTGGGAACGCAGTGGCCGCCAAGCGTCCCTTGATCGCCGATGGGGGCCCGATGGCTCACCCCGCCCAAGAGCTTTCGGTTCTTCGATCCGGGGCATATCGTTGATCTATCGGCGATGTATCGCGGATTCCAGGTGGCTGTTTCCCCCCAGAGGCGGTCCTTCCTTGACGTCTCGCCTCAGGCAGTGGGGTTTTTTGGCAGCCCGCTCGCCTTCTGAGGCGGATCGGGGCTCTTCGAGCATCCTCCGGGCCGTCTCACAAAACAGCCAACACCCCCCCCCCCTCTCGCGCCGCCAAGCGAGGGCTGAACGCCTCAACGTGTGCCACCCCGCCTCCTCGTCACCAGACTTCGGCGATGCTCACACAGCACCTCCCTGACCTGAGTACGGCTGCCCCACCCCCCCAGAGCATGGTGGGCCCTTTTCCCAAATCCGTACTGCGGTGCGGATCGTCAGCGCTCCTTGTCTCCGTCTTCGTCGTTGGTTTCGGCGTGGTCGTGGTGCATGTTGCTCCGCTCGGGACTTACTCCCCTTTACGCGGTGACCCCCACCACGACCACTTCGGCGGCGTGGGCTCCTGCCAGCGTTGCTCTCCCTCACGTTGCCCCTCACGTTCACCCCGCGCCCTCCCCCTCACGTTCACGCCTCCCCCTGACGTTCACCTCTCGACCTCACCCCCTCGCCTTGCAGCGACCCCCCTCGCGCTCCCCCTCGCCCTCCACCAAGACCTGGACGTACGAAGTCCGCGCAGTCAACGGCGTCGGCGAGGGCACGACGGCCAGCGTCTCGGTCGCGGTGGCCGCGGCCACACGGTGACCCCCGTGGCCCCGGGCCCGCGGCGGGCCGCTCGCGCGCCTCCGTGCGGGTTGGCGCTCGACACCGCAAGCGCCGCGCTGCCTTACCGTCGTCACTCCCGCTGCCCCCCCCCGGTCTTCGCCCCGCTCCTCGCCGCCTCTTCGCGCCCCTCTCTCATCCGTCTCCCCATCTCTTCGCTCTCTGCTGCTCCTCCTCCCCCACCTGTACTCCTCCTCCTCCTCCTCCTCCTCCTTCCCCTCGTCCTCCTCGTCCTCCTCCTCCTTCCGTAGCCATTTTGGTTCAAGTCCGTCCCCTCCGTGGGATCTCGGACTTGGGCCGCAATAAGTTGCACTGCTGTTTCGCCTAAGGCCCCCTGGCCGAGCGCCGCGCCGACCGCTGCCAGTGCCCGCGGCTCCACATGTCCATGCTCTGGTACGCGTGGGTGATCCCGACCGTGCTGCTGGTGCTGTCTCTGCCGCTGCTGGCGCTGGTGCAGATGCCACATACTCGATCCGAGGCGGCCCGTCACTTTCGCCGCTGCCGTTTCATGCAAAAGCACGGCCTCCGGCACCTCCGCGGTCCACAAGTTCTGCGTCTACATCTTTTGCTCCGTAGACCCGCTGCGGCTGCGCGTCCAGCTCCTCAATCTGCTGCTGACGGACGGGCTGTTGACAGTCCCATGGCGGATGAAGTGCGAGCGGCTCGACATCCTGACATCGTTGCAGTGTTCGCTCGCGCCATTGCAGACCTCGCTCGCTGTTTCTGCCTGCATGCAGCTGCTCGCACCCCGCTTTGCCCAGTTGGCGTGTGCGACGGGTCGCAGGTCCAGCAGGTCGCAGCGTTCATCCAAGGGCTTCGGACTCCCGCTGGGCCTGGCGCTGCGGATGCTGGTGAAGACCCTCATGCTCAAGCTGCTGGCAATGCTCACATTTACCAACGCGCCCAACGTGATGCTGGTGATGACTTCGCCGCTCACGCTGCTGGCAATGCACGTGCTGACCAACATGACACTGGTGAAATTCGCGCCGCTGCAGCCCAACGTGATGCCGGCGATGACCTCGCCGCTCAAGCTGCTGGCAATGCACATGCTGACCAACGTCGGATGTGTGAAGTTCTCGCCGCTGAAGCCCAACGCGATGCTGGTGATACCCTCGCCGCTCAAGCCGCTGGCACTGCACATGATGACCAACGTGTCTCTGGTGAAGACCTCGCCGCTGACGCCCAACGTGGTGCTGGTGATGACCTCGCCGCTCAAGCTGCTGCCGACGCATATGATGACCAACGTGCTACTGGTGAGGTTCTCGCTGCTGATGTCCCCCTGCTCGTTCCTGAGGCCGCTGCAGCCGACGCCGCCCAGTTCGGAGAACCTACTGTCGCCTAGCGCCGCCTGGTCTACCTCCTGGCTGGCACGTGGCAGATCGGCACGCACACGACGTACTCGGAGGCTGGGAAGATCTTCGTGGTGGACGTGCGGCGCCGCCTGGTCTTCGACACGTTCACCCACACATCCTGATCGCGTTTCTGCCGCCGCCTCGCGTGGCGTTCTTCCGGGACAAGATCGTCCTGACAACGAAAGTGGAGCCGCTGCTGCTGCCCACGCCCTTCCGGAAGAAGCTCAACATGATTGGGCTGTTCCTGGCGCTCCGTGTCTTCGGCGTTCCGACCTTCTTCAACTTCGCTTCTGCAGCACGGCTCTCGCTGATCTGGCAGAAGACCTGGTGGATCTAGAAGACGGCCTGCACGACGCTGCTCGCGCCGTCCTGCCGCCTAGCGCGGCTGTCACTGAACCTCTGCATGATGATGCTCACGCCGCTCGGCCGCCTCGCGTGGCTGATGATGCACGTGAGGCCCCCGTGGCCGCCCGTCAACGTAGCCGTGCGCCCTCCCCCCCCCCGCATCTGGCACACTCCTCTCTGCCCTTCGTCCCCCGCCCTTCCCTCTATCCCTTCGTTTCCCTCGTTCCCGAATGCAGCTCATGACTGACATCCTTCCGCTCACCGTGTATGGCCCCATGCAGGCGGCCAGAGCGTCGAGTGTACAAGGTGCATCCTGAGGTAGGCGCAGTGGCAACAGGCAGGGAGCGAAACGAACGTTTGCCCTCTTCTCGTGTGTTGCCCGCTTGCCCTCGTCTCGTCTCTCTTTGAGTACGTGCACTCCTCCTCCTCCTTCCCCTCCTCCTCCTCCTCCTCCTCCTCCTCCTCCTCCTCCTCCTCCTCCTTCTCCTCCTCCTAGGGTAACTGAACTCCTCCTCCTCCTCCTCCTCCTCCTCATCCTCTTCTTCCTCCTCATCCTCCTCCTCCTTCTCCCTCCTCCTCCTCCTCTCCTCCTCCCTCCTCTCCTCCTCCTCCTCCTCCTCCTCCTCCTCCTCCTCCTCCTCCTCCTCCTCCTCCTCCTCCTCCTCCTCCCTCCGCCGCTATTCAGTAGCGGCGACTGCCCCGCCCTTCGCAAATTGAGAAGGTGAAGGGGGGCGATGGCGACGACGACGCTGACGTGGGGCAGAGTGCTCAGGGATGCTTCGTGGGGCCTCTTCGCAGCGCTCTCGTAGGCCTCTGGGCGACAGATCTGGGGCCTCGTGAGCATCGGGGGGGCCTCCTTGGATCCTCTAGGGGGTCTCTGCGGGCTTTCTGGGGGCCTTGTGGGGACCTTTTTGGGGTCGTCTGGGACCGAGGGCTCGACATGTTCTTTGGGCTGCCGTGCTGGCACCCTCTTGGAGCCGTCCTGGGGGCCTCTTGGGCCGTCTTGGAGTCCTCTGGAACTGTGTTGGGGCCCTTTGGAAATCTCCTGGGGGCTTTTCGTGCCGATCTTGGTGGCATCCTGGAGCGTCGGGATGCCGAAAAGGCGAGAACACCAGAACCTTTCGAAAACTAGAAAGACATCGCTGAATTCTGCCAGCTGGGGCCATCTCGGTATGCTCAGGGAGGCCTCCTCGAGCGTCTTGGAAGCCGCTGGGGCTGTCAGGGGCCCATCTCTGGCGTCTTGGACCAGTCGTTCTGCGATTCGGAGCCCTCTTGGGGGCCTCTTGGGTTCTTGGTGGCCTCTTGGGCTGTCCTGGAGCCTTGGGGCCCCAGGACCCCCTCCAGAGTCCTCCTTGGGACCCTCCCCGGGAGCCCCCGGGACCCCTCCCAGGGCCCCCCCCCCTCCGCCAGGAAGGGATGAAGGGAAGGGTGTCCCTTCGTTTTGATTGCGATTTGTTTCTCCCTGTGGCAGGCGACGGCGACGACAGCGTCTTCCACACGCCGAAGCGTCGGCGTATTCCTGCCCCCTTTGGTTCCTCTTCTTCCCTCCTCGCTTCTGCCGCCGAGGGCCTGAGCAGGCCTCAGCGCGCCATGTAGCCGTCCCTCAGGTGTGCTCCATACTCCCCTGAAGTCGCCGACAGCGCCTGCAGCCTTCTGCGTCGTAGCCCTAGCAGGCGTCTCAGCTGCCCAGGCATCGCTCGCTCAATCGCTTCTCGTTCTCCTTCCGTCCCTCCTTCCCGTTTCTGCTCCTCCTCCTCCTCCTCCTCCTCCTCCCTTTTTTCGTCCTCCTCCTCCTCCTCCTCCTCCTCCTCCTCCTCTCCTTGGGGTTCGTCGTCGCCAGAGGAGGAGATTGGTCCCCCGTGTCCTCCCCTTTCCCTCCCTGCCTTCCCTTCCCCTTGTTTCCTTTTCAGGACCCTCCCCCGCCACCGTACCCTCTTCCCCGCTCCGCCTTTCGCTGGTCTGCGCTTCGCGCAGGAATGCAACCCATTGCCCGTTACCAGCCGTCCCGAGCGGGAAAAAGACTTGAAGCATACGGCTACGCGAGCAGTGCCCTCTCGTCTTGGACAACACATTGCTGTTGTTTCTTGTCTGTGTGATGTTTTCAGCCTCTGGCATTGGGAGCCCTTGTCGGGCACACTGGGGCTGTCACAAACCGATTCAGGATGAAAAGCCGGTCCGAGCGAGTGGTGGTCCACGTTGTGCACCAAAAAGTGCATCGAGCCCGATGTGGAAGGCTTGGTGCTGGCCGCCGCAAGCCCAGCGGCTGCGCAGCCTGCCTCCGGCGATACAGCCTGATGCACACCCCGCTCTTGCTCGGTGTGTCGGTGTGTGTGAGTCGGTGTGTGAGTGTGTCTGTCTGTGGCAGGCGGCGTCGCCTGGTCGTCCTCGCTTGCATGTCGCCTCTTCTTCGTGCATTGGCTCGGGCCCGTTTCCCACCACGCGTGAGGTACGCCCTGACCACCCACCGGCAGACGCTCAGTGGTTAAGTGATCTAGGCGTGTCTCGTCCTAGAACTCGCTGCGATGGACCAGCCAGCCGGGAAAGTTAAGAATGTGTGTGTGTGTGTTTCTTTTCTGGCGCGGATCGGCTGTGAGCGAGCATCACGAGAGGAGACGTGACGGCCCCAGACGGAAGGGAGGACAGGGAACCGAGTCCTACGTCGTCGCCACGCCGGATTCTCCTAGAAGTCTTGGTCGAAACGCGCCCTTGGAGAGCCCACAGACGATGTGGAGGAATCCTGGTGAGGAGCGCGATGACTTAAGGCCTTATGGGGCGTCTCGGAGGAGGGGTGAAGTAAGCTTCGGGCGACCGCTGTGCGCGCGTGCGTTCCGGCGCGCGTACCGCCCGCAGCCACTGCAGGAGTCACTAAGACGGCAGCCTGGCTGCGAGCGAAGCGTTGTTTTGGGTGTTGGGCTTCGAAGGTCCCTTGCCGCGCCGCCCAAGAGCATTACGCTTCTTTGTCTCACCAGTGGAGCATATACCGATGTCACCCGCACGGCAGCCATCAGCAGCCAGAATTGCCGCGCGGCGCGCTCGAGACAGGGCCTCGCCTTCGGTGCATCTCGCTTTCGGCGGAAACTGGCGGAAGGCCAGCAAAACGCGGCGGAAGGTGAACGGCGGCGAGTCCGCCGGCGGCAAACTGCAGATGGCAGCGAAACTGAAAATGAGACGGCGCGACCGGAAAACGGAAAACGCAGATGCCAGCGAACTGGAAATTATATTCTTGAAAACGCAGGCCAGCGAACGAAAATGAGATTGCAGATGCCAGCGAACTGGAAATGATACTCGGGAAAACGCAGGCCGGTGGATGGCAGCGAAATTGGCAATGAGACGTCAGCTTGATTTGTTTCAGGGTTTCGGGAAACGGTCATGTAAAGGTGAGCATGCAGCCGGAAGCTCGATGTATCTAAGCAGCAGTAAGTCGTCTGCACTCGACTGGCACAAGGATGCGCCCCAGCGGATAAGACAGGGAATGTTACGCAGCATACGCGGGCAAGGGATACCAAGAGGTCCAACGCGTGCAATACAGTTGTGATCGCGTAGTTGAAAGTGTACGTGGAAGCCGCCCTGGCGAGATGCACCGGCGCACTTTGTTTTACGCGCGCGTTCCTGCTGCGATTGGGCGGATAGAGTTGCCGAAGTGAGAGCGAGAGCCCTGCAGGAGGTCAGCGATGGAGAGCTGGCCAGTCAACCTGCCACACGCACCCTCCTTAAACTTCAGCGTGGGCGTGGGCGTGGGCGTTGGCGTGGGCGTGGGCGTGAGCATGTGTGTGTGTGTGTTGTGTGTGTATGTGGGGAGTGTGTGTGTGCGTTAGTGTGTGTGTGTGTCGAACTGGCACAGTGTCCCATACACTGCTCATCCAGCTCCCTCGACCGCCTGACTCCGCCGCGTCGCGCCGCGACGCCAACAACATGGACTTGTGTGTATGTGTGTGTGTGTGTGTGTTCGTGTATGTGCGTGCGTGCGTGTGTATGTTTGACGTTGCGCCGCCACGCGTGGCCGCGACGCCCAAAAGTGCTTGTGTGTGTGTGTGTGTCAGTGCGTTTTTTTGCGTGTGTGTGTGTGTGTCCCGTTTAGCATGCTCGCTGGTGCTGCAACCTCAGCCTCGCCGCCGACGGAAAAACGTGTGAGTGTGTGTGTGTGCTTGTGTGTGTGTGTAGGGGGGGGGGGTGGCGTCGGAGGGGGCGGGGGGGCGCTCTCCGTCTGGTGCTGCGTGAGGTCCTGGCCGCACTCTTTTCGGGCTTCCCGACTACCTGACTACGCTGCGTCGCTGTGCGCACGGCCGCGACGCTTAATTTGCTTTCCGCCGCGCCGCCGCGCGCATGGCCGCAACTCCGAACAGTGTTTGCGTGTGTGTTTGTGAGTTTACCCACGCCTCCGCCGCCACCCTGCACTGGGTGCCCCGCAATGCTGCCCGTTCGCGTTGAGCGCCGCCTTGCTGCTGCTGGGGCTTGCCTTGCCGCGCGGCTCCACTACACTGTCTCCAGGCACCTGGCGTCCTCCCTGTCCTCGCCTTGTGAGTCCGCCCTGCCACCGGCTCTTCTCCAGCGGCTCCCCGCTTCCACTCGCCCCTCTTGCAGTGTTTCCGCCGTCTCCCTCACGCTCCTGTCCGCTGCACCCGCGCTTCCCGTCCTGCATTTCACTCGCTCCTCGCGGTCTCGCCTGTACCGCCGCTACTGCGCCTCGTCTTGTCCCGCCTGCACCGTTTGTACTGGCCTACCCTTCCTCATTGTGTATTCCCTCGCGTCTTTCCCCCACATCTCTGCCCCAGGTTTGTGTATGACAGAGTTGGTCCCGTGTGGGTGGGTCGTTGCCCTTGGCTTCTGAGTGGGCCGGCCGCGGGCGTTTCCCGCTTTCCGCTCTTCGACCTTCTACACCTCGACGCTGCACGCGAGGCCGCGATACCTAAAGTGTGTGTGTGTGTATGTATGTGTGCGGGGGGGGGTCGGTGCGGGCTTGGATATGTGTTCTGTGGGTGGATAGGTCAGAGAAGGTCGTAGCAGACGCGTCGCTGCCAGCGCGGATGGGCGAGTCATGATGATGGGCGTTCACGAGGCAGTATAGCACGACAGTTGCTTGCACATGCCACCAGAGCGTGAGACAAATCGAGTTCTGGCATTGAGGTATTGTAAAGGTGGTGACACATGACGCGTCGCGCTCGCATTGCCCAGCGCACTGTCCATAGATTGCTTTGACGTCGGTACGCCACCATCGTTATACATCCCTCTCTCTCTCTCTCTCTCTCCCTCGTGCGAGCGTCGCACTAGAGAACGATCAGCTTTGTCTTTGCGCTGCTGCGCAGCACATTTTGTAGTGATCTCCATCGTCCGTCGTAGTATTCGCAGTGTATATGAGGGCGGGCGCGCAGCGTATCCCATGACATATTCATGCTCAGTTCAACGTTCTACACACGTGTTGCGCGCGCGTTTTAGCAGCGTCGGCAAAGGGACAACTTTCTCCTTCACAGTCGGCATTCGATTCGATCCGTCAGATGACCTGCGAGATTCGGTGGATCTGCAACTGAGGGCAGCCCTTTGGCAGCCATCCGGGAGGGAGCTGCCACGCGACAGCGCCTTCCTCGCCGCGCCAGCTGGCCCAGAGGCTTTGAATCTATCCGTTACTATGCCATTCTCGGAGGACCCCGCTGAGCGCCCCGGGCCGCCCCCCTCGCCCCACCCGGATCAGTGGATGCAGGGACGTTCTGGTCGCGACTGACGAGGTCGGTCGTTACAGATTTTGGTTCAGATCCTGGTATCGGTCGCGACCGATTGGCTTCTGAGTCGCTCGCGAGCGATCGGACGTGACCGATCGGTCGCGATCGGCCGCGACCAGTGACGACCGATTTAGGAGTCGGATACGATCGGTCGCGACCGATTTGGAGTACCGATCGGTCGCTACCGATCGAGACCGACAAATCCTAGTATCCAAAAATCTGGGTCTTCCCTGAAGTTCTCTTCCTAGACCCCGTCGCGCAATGACCAAATCACGACGGACGGTTTGCTGCCCCTTTCGGCCTTTGGGGGCCCTCACCGGGCCCCAGGGCCAGTGAGAAGCAAAGTCAGGGCACAGCCGGTCCCAGGAAATGGGTCGAGTCTTTTGGGGGTTGACGTTGTGAACAAAAATCGTGACGTCGAGAGTCTGGATTTTGAGCCCACTCTGCGTCTGAATGCTTTCGGCCGGCGAGCTGACCCGCGAGATCGAGCACGTTTTGCGGCTGAGCGGGCCTGATGTTTCCACGTCTTCGCCGGCACTGAGACGACTCGGCAGCCCATTCGGCGGCCGAGTGCGATCAGACGCCTCGTGGGCTCAGACGGGAACACTGGGGCACGGAAAGTCGGCGGAAAGAAAAGCGACACCACCACCACCACCACCACCACTACCAGGAGTGCGAAACACACCGCAGAGGTCCACGATGCCTCTCCGAGCTGTGGATCGGGGGTGTCTCGAGCAGGGAGGGGGAACCACACCACCAGGAGGACCCCCGCTGGCTTCTCGCGCTGGTGGTGAGGTGTTCGTTCTTCTCTGCTCTCAAGACCCAGATCCTCGACGCCATGATGTTTGTCATGACGTCGACCCCCGAAGGTCCCGACCCATTCGCCAGGACCGGTCTTTCATCCTGAGTCGTTTTTTGACGGCCCCGACTCAGCCACGCGCAGAAGGGGGAGAGGGGGAGGGTGGAAGGCTTCTTAGAAGCACCTCTGCATCCTAGAAGGCGCGGGCCGTGTCTGTAGGGCCCGCGCCTTCTAAGAAGCAGGCTCGTTGTAAGAAGCCTTCCCCCCTCCCTCCTCCCTCCACGTGCGCGCCGCCAACAGAGGCTCAATTTAGCGAGAAACCTCCAGTCATGATTTCTGTCATGCCCCGAGGTGGTCCTGGCAGGCGGGGAGCCAGAGCCTGGGCCTGGCCTGCGGCTGGCAGCGGCGGCGACAGCGACGACAGCGACGAGCAGGATCGAGGCTTCAGTTCTTTGGACGTCTCCGAAGTCCGTTGTGAGCCTCCAGGAGCTCCTGGAGGCTTCCAGCCCCCCCTCCAGGCGGGAAGTATGACAGTGACTCATCACCAGACTGCTTTGCGGCGGGGCTCTCCGACGTCCGCGTGATGCCGGGCCATGCCGGGAGCCACATGCGCGCCAGCCGCTGCCCTCAGGCCGCGCGCGGGCGCCTTCGGCCGCCGATTTCCCGCGCCTTCGCTCACAGAAGGTCGGCTACACGTGAGAGTTCGGAGGAGGAAAAGGCACCCATACCGCTACCCCTGCCTCGTTTTCGCCGTTTTGGGCCTCCTGGGAGGCCCTCGTCGTCACTGCTGGAGTCGCCTCGGAATGTTGGTCAGAACGCAACCCGGGAAAGGTCCGGGGAGCATCGGTATCGGTACCTTTTGGATTCTCAGTGACCCTTCGCCAGAGGGACCTTTGGTGCGGTGACGTTCTTGTCGGCTCTTGGACGGGTTCCAGCCTCGGGATACGCTCCAGCATCTGCGCCTCACCGAGGGCGCTCCGGGGCGCCAGGATCTGCCCGGACGGCCGCTGGAGATCCAAGTCATGATACGCCAGGGCGGGGGATGGCCCACTGGGGGTCCCCGATGGTTGAGTGCGATGCGACAGCAGCGGCTTGCGTGCTTGGGTTTGGCCCACCGCGCCACCCAAACGCCGCGCACCAACGGCCAATCCTGCCTAGGTGCACTCTTGCGATTCACCGATGGGGGGGACACGGTGAGCAAAGCAGGGCGAGCCGCTGTCCCAGGAGGTGGTGAGCGTACCGATGCTGCCCTGGCGAGGGCAGCCGCTAAAGGCGGAGAAGCTGCCGGCAAGCCCCTGGGCTCGCATTGTCGACCCGTTGGAGTGTTCGCCAGGGCCGATTCGCATTGGCTGTCCACAGGGACTTGGGTCGAAGACAGACCTTGAGCCTTTCTCTTTCTGCGACCTTCAGGGCTTCGCCGTTGAAAGAACAACTGCCCCAAGAGGTGGGGAACATACCGATGCAGCCCCGACGAGGGAGGCGGAGGCGCTGACGGCGAGCCCCTCGGGTCGCGAAGCCGACCCATTGAAACGTTCGCCAGGCTCGACCTTCACAGGCTGCCTACAGGGACTTGCATCGGAGACAGGCGTTGATCCCTTATCTTTCTCCGACCTTGAGGGCTTCGCTGACGTAAAAAAAAAAGCCCACGCACACCAACAATTGTTAACGCTTCGCGAATCCCCACCAGCCAATCCTAAAGCAGCCAGTCTAGGGAAGAGTACCACATATCCAGAGACGATGCCCAGACGAGTCGCCCTGTTCAGGGGAGTAGAGGAGCATGCAGAGGAACAAAGAGCCGGAGAAACCGCCGTATCCCAAGAGGGGAAGGAGTAGGAATCGGAGGAGAAGAAGGAGGAGGCAGATGTCGAGAAGGAGGAGGAGTTAGTGGAGGAGGACGAGGAGGCGCATGAGGAGGAGGAGGAGGAGGAGGAGGAGGAGGAGGAGGAGGAGGTCGGGGTTGGGAGGAGGGAGGAGGAGAAGGAGGAGGAGGAGGAGGAGGAGGAGGAGGAGGAGGTGGGGGTTGGGAGGAGGAGGAGGAGGAGGAGGAGGAGGAGCAGGAGCAGGAGCAGGAGGAGGAGGAGGACGAGGAGGAGGAGCAGGAGCAGGAGGAGAGGGGCAAGCAGATGGGCCAGAGGCCTCATGAGACTGGTGGTGCTGCTGCTGGTGCTGCTGCTGGCGCTGCTGGTACTGGTGTTCCTTCGGGGTCCTTTGGGGACGTCGTGGGGCTTGTTTCGACGGGTGGTTCTCGTGGGGCTCTTGTATCGGGTCTTGCGTCTGGAAGCCCTCTTTGGAAATTTCTGGCCCTGGAGCGTCTTGGTGCAGTTTTGGCGAACATGGATCAAAGGATACGGGGTCTCCGATTTCGCCCCCATCTCGGGGATCTTCAAACATCGCCTCGTGGAGTCTTGTTAGAGCTCTTTTAGGGCGTCTTGGGGTCCTCTTGGGTCTCTGTTGAGTGGTCTTGGAGCCCTCTCGGAGCCCTCTTGGGGCTCTCTTGGAGCTCTCCTGGGGGCTTCGGAGGGCCTCCTGGGGCCATCTTGGAGGCCATCGATCAAAAAGAGGGGGGTCCTTTTTCGATGCCACCCTGAAGAGGCCTAAACATGACATCTTGAGGCGCTCTTGGGCCTCTCTTTGAGCGATCATCGGCAGCCATGGGGTCGTCTTGGGGGCCTCCTGGGACCATCTTGAAGCTCCCTTGGGCCATCTTGGTGCCATCTTGAGGCTTCAAAAGCGCTTCGGAAGCGAAACGGCGAGAAGGCAAAACACACTTGTCTTCTTCCCCACATGCTTCGTGGGGTTCCGGTTTTCTTCCCTGTCGCGCCGCACCCGCGACACTCTCACACACACACACACCTCACTCTTCGTACAGCACAGCTCAGCACAGCACATCACAGCACAGCACAGCACAGCACAGCTCAGCTCAGCACAGCACACAGCTCAGCTCAGCTCAGCACACAGCACAGCTCAGCACAGCTCAGCACAGCCCAGCACGGTTCAGCTCAGCACAGCACAGCACAGCTCGTGGCACTTTCTCGACACCGTGCGCAGGGGGTGGTCTCTCGCCGCCGTCTCTATACGCGCCAGTCTTGGTGCGCAAGGGCTGGTCTTTCACCGCGGTCTCTATACGCCCCAGTCGTCCTGGCACAGCAGGCGTGGCACTTTCTCGACACCATAGGGGGTGCGGAGGGGGTGGTTTCTCACCGCGGCCTCTATACGCCCCGGTCGTCCAGGCACAGAAGGCGTTGCACCTTCTCGACACCATAAGGGGTGCGCAAGGGGGTGGTCTCTCACCGCGGCCTCTATACGCCCCAGTCGTCCAGGCACAGCAGGCGTGGCACTTTCTCGACACCTTAGGGGGTGCGCAGGGGGTGGTCTCTCACCGCGGTTTCTATACGCCCCGGTCGTCCAGGGCACACCAGGCATGGCACTTTCTCGACACCATAGGGGCTGCGGGGGGGGTGTTTTTTTCACCGCGGTCTCTATACGCTGCGGTCATGCAGGCACAGCAGGCGTGGCACTTTCTCGACACCATAGGGGGTGCGCAGGGGGTGGTCTCTCGCCGCCGTCTCTATACGAGCCAGTCTTCCAGGGCACACCAGGCATGGCATATTCTCGACACCGTAGGGGGTGCGCAGGGGGTGGTTTCTCACCGCGGTCTCTATACGCCCCGGTCGTCCAGGCACAGCAGGCGTGGCACTTTCTCGACACCATAGGGGTGCGCAAGGGCTGGTCTCTCACCGCGGTCTCTATACGCCCCAGTCGTCCAGGCACTGCAGGCGTGGCACTTTCTCGACACCTTAGGGAGTGCGCAGGGGGTGGTCTCTCACCGCGGTTTCTATACGCCCCGGTCGTCCAGGCACAGCACTCATGGCACTTTCTCGACACCATAGGGGGTGCGCAGGGGGTGGTCTCTCACCGCGGCCTGTATACGCCCCGGTCGGCACAGCACGCGTGGCACTTCCTCGACACCATAAGGGGGTTGTCCCTCAGCGCGACCGCTATGCGCCTTTGTCGTCCTGGGCACAGCATGCGTGGGACTGTCTCGACATTATAAGGGGTGCGCAGGGGGTGGTCTCTCACCGCGGCCGCTATCCGTGACGGTCGTCCTGGGCACAGCAGGCATGGCATATGTTCGACACCATAGGGGGTGCGCAGGGGGTGGTCTCTCACCGCGGCCGCTATCCGTGACGGTCGTCCTGGGCACAGCAGGCATGGCATATTCTCGACACCATGAGGGGGTGCGCAGGGGGTGGTCTCCCACCGCGGCCACTATCCGTGACGGTCGTCCAGGGCACAGCGGTATCGGCGGGGCAACGGCCACGAACATCATTCTCACATGCTTCACTTCAGCTCTCATCACTCCAGCCATAATATAAGTATGTGGGATTCCTCGGTAGCGTAATCTAGGTTTTCAAAGGATGTGTGCTTCTCGGGGAGGTCCTGGGCGGTTTCCCAAATCACCTAGAACTAGCTGTCTTGTGGCCGTCTTGGAGCTTCTTGGAGATAAGATGGAGGTCATCTCGAGCGATCGTGCGCTATCTTGAGGCATCTTGGAGGCCATCCTGGAGCATCGTGGGCCCCTTGGAGCGATTTTGGGCGAACTAGGACTCTCTGACACCTCGCGCCCCCCCCAAAAAAAAAACAACTCCTGGGGGGGGAGGGGGACGGTACCCCCCACCCCGAAGTGAAGATGGTTTTTGGAAGAGGGAAAAAACATCGCTTGACTACTTGCGCCCAGAGGTCTAGGGGGTAACTCTTCCCTCGTTTCCGCTTGTCCAGGCCCCCTAGGGCGACCTCGTCGCCTCGATCGGATCCGCCTTGGAACCCTAGTCGGAAGGCACCCTTGGGAAAGATCCATGGAGCATCGGTATTGGTATCTTTGTGTTCCCGTGGGCGAGAAACATGTCCATACCTACGGGCTCGCGGGCCAGGCCCCTGGGCCACGCGACCAAGGATGCCGGGCGTTTTTGTTCGCGCATCCAGGGGATCGCGCCCCAGAATCCAGACCGCGAGGGCGTGGATATTGGCCTTTGTTCACATGCGAATTGTCTGCCTCCGAATGTCATCGAGGGCCGCTTCCATGACATCGTTGCTCAAGACTGAACGGGCCCACGCCCCATGCTGGCAGCCATCGCCCCCTATCTCGGATACGCGTCACAGATCACTGTGTCCTATCTTTCTCTGTGTCCATCGGCGCCACCCTGCCCTGCCTGCCCTAGCTGGCCGACCCTGCACCCGTGCCCTCCGTGCGCGGCGTGCCCCGCCTACCCTGGAGCGCCGGCGCCGATCGTGCAGGAGTGTCCTGCGTCCGCCGCCTCTCAGGACGAGTCCGTCGGTCCCAGCGGAGTGGGCGTCGAATGGCTTGCTTTCGTCCTCCTGCTCGGGGTGATCGTCGGCGCCGGGGTCAGCTGTCTGGTGTCCTCGGCCTGACGTCTGAGCTGGACGCGGCGAGCGCCGACTGAGATCACCACGGCGCCAGAAGTCGGCTCAGCAGCCCGACCGCTGGCTGTGGGTCCTCTACGTCGGCGACCCGCTCTGGTAGCAACGTCTGGCGTTGGGTCGCTTGCGGCGACCAGTCCCGATTCCGAATGAACAGTGGCGCCTCGTCATCTGCACGCCGTGTACGACGAGGACTACTCGGGCAGGTCCGCCGACATTGCGGCCATTCGTGTTTGTTCGGATCGGAGTCGGCCTCCAGGGATCACCGCTCAGGACAGCTATCGTTTCAGGCGCGCTCCGACTGCGGCGGACGGAGATCACGGCCTACCAGGCGGCCGACGCTGCGGCGGTGCTGGCGGCCAAGGCGGCCGTGGCGGGCCAGCCGTTCGTGGCGCCCGCTGTTGGCTGCTTGGTGCCCCTGCACGCCGATGGCGTCGACGGCGCTGCGGCGGCTGGACCCGCGCCCGTGGCGCTGGGCGCCGGCGCCGGGGCCTTGCTGCCGGCGGCGCCTGGCATGGCGGCGCCCGCCGCTGCGCTGGCCGGAGCCGCTGTCGGTGCGCCTGCTGCCCCGACTCCAAACTGGGTGGCCATCGAGAGCACGACCTTCAAAAAGCGAGGCGAGACGATCATGCTCCCGGCGAATGCGGTGGCGCAGGGCGACCTGGCGATCGTGCAGACGCCGTCAGGCTTCAGCGTGGTTGTGCGGAACATCCACGCCATGAACTTCGGGGTGTTCACGGCGCTCGAGTCGGTTCGGGACCCTCGGATTTCGGACGGCTCGGCCCACGTGCTTGCGTGGCCTCGCCGCGGCTGGAGTGACGTCTGCAAGGAGCTGGATGAGAGCCCGTATTCAACGTGGACGGTACCAGGCTTTCACACAGTGAAGTGGTGTGCTGAGTGGTTGGATTGCCGTTCTTCGTCTCCTGTGGCTCATCATCGGCAGTTCGTCAGCGCGTTCTCGATCAAGCCGGACCCCTGGGGGGTAGAGATGCATGCGACAGCTCTCCGTTTTTGAAGACACGGCCTGCTACGACGGGGCCAACGTCTGTGATCTGGCTGGCATCGAGTCCCTCATGCGCAAAGCCCAGCTCACAGAGTACGTCTACTGGATGGATTCGATGGGTGCTGCCGGGAAGAGCGGCAACAAGGACAATATGCCCCACAGCTCGACCGTGACCTTCGTCGGGCTAATGGACGAGGCCGCTATTTGCTCCGGCCTCAACAAATACACTGGGTCAACGATGGTGCGCCCCGCTTTGTTGGATCATGTCGCCAGGGAAGTCGAGAAGAACGCAGCGGTTCTCAAACCGGTCAGACAAGCCAAGGAGGAGCGGGCTGCGCTCCTCAAGAAGCAGCGATGACTTCAAGCAGCAGCCCGGGTGATGCTTCTAGCCCGGTGCTGGGCAGAGGCGACCGACTGGCCTGCGACGTGGTGTCCTACTTCTTTCGATCTGCCCTTCGAGTCGAGTGCTGAGCGGCAGCGTGACCTCCTTCCTCTCCCCCTCCACTGTCTGCCCGAGGCGGGCCCTGCCTCGCCAGTTGTTTTTCACGGTCCGTTCGCAGGCGCCACCTTCGCCGGGCCCGCGCGGGTCAGCTTCGCAAGGATATCGCCTCGAGCCTCACTCAGCTTTTTGTTTCCCGGGGGGCTTATGGAGTGGGGCCCGCCCATCCTAGCGCGGCTCAGTGCGAAGCTTTCCGCCTCATCATCCGTCGCGCTGCGGGTCGTTTCAGGCCCCCCCTCCTCAATTCTCCAGCGCGGGAGCACTTAGTGAGCTCTGCGCCCAGCGCGCGCGTGGCGGTGAACCGGCTACCTTGGCGCCGATCGGCCCAGACAACATCTGCCTCCTCGACCTGCCGACCCCCGGAAGTTGCCCGAAGCCTTTGGGGGCTCTTCTGGGTCCGGAGGGTGAGCTTTTGGCAGAGCAACTCTCTAGTGGGAGTTACCCTGAGCGCCCTGCGCGCGAGAAGATGGCCTTCGAGGGCCTCCGTAGGCCGTGCGCTGACCCTGCTCTTCGACGCCCCCTCGAGTTTGCACGCATTGGTCCGATAGCGGCTCCAGGAGGCTGGCTTGGTGGAATGGAAGTCAGGATGCAAAGCAACGGTTGGGATCTTCGCTGTCTACAAGAAGTCTGGGAAGCTTCGTGTGATCCTCGACGGGGGAATATCGAGCTGTTGGTTTGACGATTCCGATCCTGTTCATCTGGCGAGTGGGTCCTCGCTTTAGTCTGTTCGAGTCGACTCCAACTGTCCTACCTTCGTTGGAGGTGTTGACGCGGCGAACGCTTTCCACAACTTAGCTCTTCCGGAGGGGCCCCGGTGCTTCTTTGGGCATCCTCGCATTCTGGCTGGGCAAGTGGGCGTCTCGGAGGTGGATGGGGTCTCAGTGGCCCCCTCAACCTACATCGCCCCCTTGTTCACCCCGATCCAAATGGGCTGGAAGCTCCCCTTGTGGATCACGCATTATACCTTGGATGGAGACCATCTCGCTGTGAGACCCTGGCATCCGAAGAGACAACGCCCTCTTCGATGGCCGACCTGCTCCTCCCCTTCGACCCATGATACACGCAGAGTATGTCGATAATTTCATTGCCCTCAGTCAATCTCAACGGTCTGCTGGCGACGCCGCCCGCTCCGTCTCTGCCGAGCTGGTTCGCGCCCAATTACCTGTGCACCCGGTGGAGGACGCCAGAGGAGGTACTACCCTAGGATGGACTTCCTCAGATGATTCAGCCGATTTTGGGAGAAATCCGGCAACCTGCTGGAAATTCCGGTTGGGTTTGCAGGAGTTTGTTCGGAGAAAATACGCTTCGGGCGTAACTGTTGAGACTCTCGTGTCCCATTGTACCACCCGGGCTTTGATTCGCGAGTTGCTCTGTGTTTTCAACGCAGCCTATTCATTCATAGAGCACGCTGGAGACACGGCGGTGGCGCTCTGGCCGGCAATAGTAAGATAATTTCTGTGGGTCGCTCATCTCGTCGTTCTTGCCGTTCGCGATCTGGCAGCCCCTTGGTCTTCAGAGGTCTCAGTGGTTGACGCCTCAAGCTGGGGATTGGGAGCTTGCGCACAGGAGTTCGACCCCCTCGTGGTCGCCGACTTAGGCAAGCAGAACGCGCGCTGGAGGTTCACGCGGGACGAAGAAAAGAAATGGTAACCGCGGGATTCGGCCTTGATGACCGCTCGGCTCGGGGGCTTCGATGCCTCCCACTCCTCGTCGTCCTCGCTGGATCCTGCTCATGGCTCTGCCGGGCCCCCCTGCCCCTCGTCGCCCCTCGTGGATTCGCCTCGCGCCTCTGGTGCCTTGGCCTCGGGCGCCTCTCAGACCACTACTCTCACCGGGGGGGTCTCGGGGTCCTCTGTGCTTGGGGCCGCGGTTAGCGGTGGCCGCGAGGTTGCGTCGTCCTCGTCGCCTGGGCTGGACTCCGCCTCGGACTCCTTCCCCTCTGTGCCCTCGTCGGTCTGGGGCGGGGATTGGCGCCTCGTCACTTCTCGAGCGCGGGCCCGGTCCGAGCCCCAGGTTTGCCTCGAAGGTCGGGCCATGGCATGGTCGACAAAACGACGTACCAGGTCCCTGGCGTCATTCGGCCGTCGCCACCTCCACCTCGGGGACCCCATGGCCCCCATCCTGGCCGTGGCGAAGGGGCGCTCATCGACGAAGGCGATGATGCGCATATGCCGGCAGCGCGCTGCCCTTTCTCTCGCGTCGTTCTCTTGCCTTTCGTGGCGATGGGTTCCCTCAGAGCTCAACGCTAGAGCCGCCAATGATCCCTCCTCACGCAACGTTTGACTGGTTCGAGAACCTGCCAGTCAACGAAGCTTGGGGCCTCGGTGCCCGATCCGCCACTGCGTGCGCTTGCCGCGGGGGCCTGGAACGGTGCTCCTGCCGACGTCCGCGAGCGTCGCGTCCTAGCCGCTGGCCGCCTCTTCGGCGACGCCATCGACGGGCCCGGCGCCGCTGGCGGCGTGGCCTCCGACCGCCCGCGAGGGTCGCCCGCTCCCGGCACGCGCGGGTCTGGCCCCGGCGCGGCGGCGGCCGGCGGCGGCGTCGGCCCGCCCCCGGCCGCCCAGCCAGGCCCCCAGGCCTCCAGTCTCGGGCGGTCCGCGGCCCCTCGCGGCGCCCTCAGCCGCGGGGCCCTGGAGAGCGCCCGGCGCGACGACCGTCGTCGGTCCAGAGGCCGCCAGCACTCGCGGGCGCCAGTCTCGCGGGCTCCAGTGCTGCCAGTTCGGGGACAGTCCCTATTCGAGCAGAGCGTGGTCCGGCCCGCGCAGCAGGTGAGGTACCGCGAGATGGCCCAGGCCTTCGTCGAGTGGGCACGCAGCGCGGCGCTCCCGCTCAACGCGGTGGCCGAGCTGGATCACGCGGTGGCGTCTTACGTCCACGACTTCTTCTTCTTCTTCAACGGCGAGGTTGTGGACGAGGCCTCGGCTCTGTCGGCCGCCCTCGCGTTTTGCGATCTTCGAGTCGCTCGCAAGACTCCAGAACTGTCGCGGGCGCGCCGAGCGCTCAGGGGCTTTGGATAGCTAGCGCCTCCCCGGGCAATGCCCCCCCGCCATGGACGGCGGCGGCGCTGATCATCGTCAAGATGCTAGCCCTCGGCCACATCGACGCGCCGACGCTGCTGAACTTCGTGTTCTGGCGCCGCCGGTCGGAGCTTCTGCGCGCGCGGTGCCGCGACCTGGCGGCGCCGCCTCGCGGGGGCCCCGCCGCCCTTCGGAGGCGGAGCGTGCTTCTCAACCCCATCGAAGGCGGCGCCCCGAGCAAGACCGCCGCATTCGACGAACGAGAGCTTGCTCCGCGACAACCCCGAGCTCCTCTGGGTCAGCCAGGCCCTCGAAGCGATCAGGGCCCGCGGCAAACCAGACGACCTCATCGCACGGCTGACCTACCCGCAGCGGCGCAGTCACTTCCAACAGGCGGTCAACGCGCTGCCGATCGACGCCCTACAGCCCGCGTCCTTGTACCAGCTGAGACACGGTGGCGCCGGGCACGAGATCCTCGGGGGTGGGCGCGACATCACAGGAGTGAAGAAGTGGGGTCGATGGCAGTCGGACTCACCTCTCCACGGGCACGTCAAGGCCGGCCGCCTCGACGAGCAGTTGCAGCGGCTAGACAGCCGCACTCAGGAGGCGGCCGCGCGGTGCGCCGACCGTTTATCATTGATGATCCCCATGCCATCCCGAGCCTGCTCGCTGCTCCGTCAGATGGGTTTGCACTAGAGCTCTTTGCTGGGCAGGCCCGCTGGTCAGCCGCGTGGCGATCTGCTTCTGGTCAACTCCATATCCCTGCGCTTGCCATCGACATCCGCTTCGGTCCGTCCCACGACCTCTCGAACCGAGCCCTGGCTCGCCTCGTCCGCGGCTGGATCCGCTCGAAACTGGTGGGGGCGCTGTGGCTCGGCACCCCGCGCACCGCGTTCACGATGGTAAACCGGGAGGGATGGAGGTGGCCCCCCTGGACTGCCCGACCGCGTGCTGTCCAGGATCCAGGAGGCCAGCGAGCTGAGTCTGTTGTCCGCTGGTTTCTTTCTTCTCGCTCGGTCGATGGATATTCCGGTGACTATCGAGAATCCTCATATCAGTCGTATTTGGTACAAGCCTGCCTGGGCGCAGATCCTACGCCTCTCGGATATTGATGTGGCCGTCCTTGATTATTGTGTTTGTGGAATGCCCTGGAGATTATCCCGGCAAAGCAACCTAACAGCCATGTGTAGGAGCATATCTGGAAGCATTCCCCTTAAGATTCGGATGAGAATCCAGTTGTAGAATTCTGCTGTTCTCGCAGTCGTTGTCGCATTCGCGAGGACAGTCGCAGTGGCAACGGCAGTCGCAGTCACAGCCTCAGCCTCAGCCTGCCTCAGCCTCAGCCTCCGCCTGCCTCAGCCTCAGCCTGCCTCAGCCTCAGCCTCAGCCTGCTTTAGCCTCAGCATCAGTCTGCCTTCGGCCTCGGCCTCAGCCTCAGCCTGCCTCAGCCTCAGCCTGCATCAGCCTCAGCCTCAGCCTCAGCCTGCCTCAGCATCAGCCTGCCTCAGCCTCAGCCTCAGCCTCAGCCTGCCTCTGCCTCAGCCTCAGCCTGCTTCAGCCTCAGCCTCAGTCTGCCGTCGGCCTCGGCCTCAGCCTCAGCCTGCCTCAGCCTCAGCCTGCATCAGCCTCAGCCTCAGCACGAAGCGACCCAGCTAGAAGGACAAAGCGCTGAATGTACACCGATGTGTTCGACGACTGCGTATGTAATGATGTGACGATATACAGACTGAGCCCTTCGTGAATGTCTACATGTTTTTCTGACGCCTACAAACGGCGCTGACGTGTGTGAGAAAATTGTCCGCGCAGCAAAAGCCGGCGAAGCGTGCGGGAGCTCGCATGCTGAGACAGACTACGTCTGCAGACCGCCAGCTGCAAAAAGTTGCGAGCGGCTCTTGGAAGATGTTTACGGAACGGAGCTACGGTGTCTGAAAACATTGGCATCGAAGGGAAGAGCCTCGGAGCCCTGCAACCTGAGAAACACCGCAGGAACTCGCATACTGAAAAGGAATGCATTGCAAACCGCACGCTGCGAACCCTGCAGGCTGAGAAGCACCGCAGGATGTCGCATGCTGAAAAGCACTTGTACTGCAGAGCGCTAGCATCTATCTCGGGCTCGGACCCCCCCGTCCTGATCCAGAACGTGTCCGGCCACGGCCTGAAAATGCCGTTCCAACTCCCGAGGATCAGCTGGCACTCCGGCTCTGGGACACTCCAGTACGTCTTGAGCACCTTGAGCCAGGCCCCATCTCGGGATCCCCACAGCACGCTGTACTTGACCGAGACCGTGCCGAACTCATAACAATTGACCTCCGAAGGACCTGCGAGTGCAGGCTGAGAAACACCACGCGATTGCAGGGCACGGCATTGCGTGTCACATGAGTGCAGGCTGAGAAGCACCACATCTCGTTTGCCAGAGATCACTCCCAGGTTATTTGATCCCGCAACACCAGCCACGGCGTAGCTGCCACAGGGGCCGCAGATAGCAACGGTTCGGTCACCCAATTGGCGTTCCGGTGAGTCACAATTCGCGCGTGGCTCCACGAGCCTGTGTAGCGCGATTTGCGGGGCACCAGTGTGCTGTAGGTGTTGTTGCCGTAGCAGAAGACGGCCTCTGGAGCCCAGTGCGGATTCCAGCGGACAGCGTAGACCCTGTGGACGCCATTGCGGATGACGTCGCGCGCACCTTCGATATGTGCCACCCATCGAAGCCAGTCAAATGCTGAGCCATCGGTGATGTCAACAGCACCTGGGGCAGTCTCGCCATGGTGGTAGTGCAACAGCGATTGGAGAGCGGCGCTGGCTTCGTCGCGGCCCACAATGTGGCGCGAGCAGGGTGCCTCTTGCAGGTGATCCTGTGTGAAGAGGAGTGGGGCATCGCCGCCAGTCTCGGCAGGCTGAGCAGCGCCACCGTCAGGCACGGCAGTCTGAGCAGCGCCGCCACGAGGAACATGAGGCTGAGCAGCGCCAGGCTCAGGCACGGCAGGCTGAGCAACGGCGCGTGGTGGACCGACATAGGTGGGCTCATCGGGTCGGCCGTTCTTATGGTAATGCAGGCGCATGGCTGAACCGTCTGCACGACGGAACTCGAAGAAGTGCCTGCCGTGGCCATCCGTGTTGGAGTAGTTAGGGTCGCGCTCTGTCTCGATGATGCGAAAGAGAACCTGGGCGATGCCCTGCCCGATTATGCGCTCAGCGAAACCCGGAGCGGCAGACCGAAGCAGTTGCTTCCAGTCGTAGGACGGGTCGTTTGTTACGTCTTTGAACGACAAGTTGTTGACAATGCACTCGGCGCGCAGCGCGCGCTGCCACTGGCAGGCGGTCTTGCCGCCCATCCCTGGTGTACGGCGGATGTCTTCGAGGTGAGCCTGCTCAAAGACCACGTCGACACCTGGCTGAGGAGTCGGTGCGGGCGGATCCGGCAGAATCTCCCACGGGCCATCGCACGGGGCCGGGGGTGGCGGGGGCGATGCCTTGCCGCGTGCTGGCATTGTGACAAGGCAGGCTGAGGAGCACCGCCGCGGCTGGACGGCCAGGTGAAACTCGAGCAAACATGGTTAAGGATGATGATGATGGTGTTGATAGGAAACCCGGTATCAGCGAGTTGATGTACAATGAGGTGTCCGCAAACGAGACACTGCTGTCAACGCTGTTATAACTAACCACAAACGAGACACTGCTATCAACGCTTGCACAATTAAAAAGAAACGCTGGCATTGACACTACTAGCAATACCAAAGTGGAGTTTAAACGAGGCACTGCCATCAACCGATTCAACTTCCAATGAAAGAAGATCACAAATGAGTTCACTCTGAAGTGACCCATGGGTATCAATGCGAGAAGTCTCTGCAAACTATTCACTCATGGCGACCGCCGCGCACACGCGTGTAGGAAATCGTTGATGATGATAGTGATAATGGAGTGGGGGCCAGTAATGCAGATACACTGCTGTGCATTCACTTGCTGCGAAAAGAAACTCTGTATGAATGAGTTGATATATAATGAGTTGTCCACAAACGAGACACTGCTATCAACGCTTGTATAAGTAAAAAGAAACGCTGCTATCGACACTTCCCCCAATACTAAAGTTGTCTTTAAACGAGTCACTGCCATGAACGGCTTCAACTACAGTGTAACGAAAGGAACTGCAGGCTGAGAAGCACCGCAGGCCAACGTGAACCAGTCGTGGTGATGAGGATGAGTGAAATCTGCGATGATGATAGCGATCATGAAGTCGGTTGTAGGAACCCACTTTTGTAGTAACCAACATACACTGGTATGCATTCACTTATGGTGAAAGGAAACTCGGTATCAGTGAGTTGATATAGAATGAGTTGTCCGCAAACGAGACACTGCTATCAACGCTTTTAGAACGAAGCGAACCCATCAGAACACTGTTATCAACGGAAAGAATGCTGTAGAAGGACAAAGCGCTGAATGTACACCGATGTGTTCGACGACTGCGTATGTAATGATGTGACGATATACAGACTGAGCCCTTCGTGAATGTCTACATGTTTTTCTGACGCCTACAAACGGCGCTGACGTGTGTGAGAAAATTGTCCGCGCAGCAAAAGCCGGCGAAGCGTGCAGACAGCCAGCTGCAAAAGGTTGCGAGCGGCTCTTGGAAGACGTTTACGGAACGGAGCTACGGTGTCTGAAAACATTGGCATCGAAGCGAAGAGCCTCGGAGCCCTGCAGCCTGAGAAACACCGCAGGAACTCGCATACTGAAAAGGAATGCATTGCAAACCGCACGTTGCGAACCCTGCAGGCTGAGAAGCACCGCAGGATGTCGCATGCTGAAAAGCACTTGTACTGCAGAGCGCAGGCTGCGAAACCTGCAGGCTGAGAAGCACCGCAGGAACTCGCATGCTTTCGAACACTACTGCTCGAGACCGCAGCTGGAGAGCGGCAGACCGCAGGCTGAGAAGCACCGCGGGCAGAGAGACTTGCAAAACTCAGATGTCCTGATCGTCTTGGAGGAAGTCACGCCAGTCCGGCGGCTGCCAAGAATCGATGATGCGCCTGGAGCCACCGCCCGTGCTGCCGCCGATGTCCAGGTAGTCGCCATCGCCCCTGAACAGACGGCCGTGCCCGCACGCCAGAATCGCTTGGTTGCGGATTTGAAGCAGCGCTCCGCTCTCAAACATCTGCAACACGTCCAGCTGCCTGCGCGTGAAGTTCGGCTTTGCCTGGCCAGCCTGGGCAGACAGATGGAGGGAAAGCCGCTCCCCCTCGTTGTAGCGCGCGATGGCCTCGGCCTTCTGGTGGTGCAGCCGGCGCCGCTGTTGCCGCAGAGCTTCCTCGGGAACTGCTGCATCACGGCCCTCACTGTGATCAGCTTGCAACGCTTGCGTTAACCAATCAACGTCGAAGCGCCCTGAGAAGGCCAGCACCTCCCAGATCTGTTTGGTACCGGCCACACGTTGCAAATGGCGATGCCACCGCTTACGCTTCTGGTCTTTCACAAACTTGGCGACGCTACCCAGACCTGCACCCTTGGCCTGGCCACCTTTTCCCGCAGGCTGAGAAGCACCGTGAGAACCTTTCTTACCGCCTGGCCCTTTGTTCGGACCCTGCGGAACCGCATGGCCCCCTTGTGGCGCAGACTTGCCTTTCGCTTTTCCCTTTTCGATATCCCGTTCCTGAAGCGCACGCTGCTGCCGCGACTGCTCGTACTGGTCGCGAGCTACTCTGACCAATTCCTGGCGCTCAGGCTCCGTGAGAACGTAGCGCATGTCGTCGATGTTCTTGCTCCGCAGAAAGTCATGTCGAAGCTTAAGGACAGAGAGAATGGCTCGGCCAGTCTCCTCCTGAGACGCAAAGGCCGTGTCATATTCCGAGCCAGGCTGAGGAGCGCCAGCTGGATCAGTGTCCGCTGGCTCCGTGGACTTCCTCTTTTTGAAAAGCAAGAGACTGAGATGATGGAGGACTTTCGGATCGTACTCCTCGTCGTACCTGTCGTCCCAAAGCTGCCTCAGCTCCCTGTGCAAGTCGTCCGCGCGATTCTGAACGACATCCTCGACGTAGTCGGGATCACCCGGTGAAGTCGGTGAAAGCGGAGGAGCAGAACTCGGCGACCGATCCCAATGCACAGAAGACTCGCGGTCCGCCTGTACGCTGACGTCGGCGTCGGAGACGTTTTCGACGACAATTTTCCGCCTCTTGCTCTCCCCAGGCTGAATAGCACCAGGGAGAGTGAGCACAACCGCCACCGCATCGTGTGCGTCGTTGCGCATGCCACGATCCGTAAAAGACGCGCCAACGGCAATGGAGCAGAAACGGGCGACTGCTCCGCAGACCGCGACGTGGTCGCCTTTGAGGTCGGCCGGAGTGGCATGGACCTCCCATACCTTCTCGTCGTTCTGCTCGCGCTGGTAAGCCTCCCGCGCCTCCTGGAAAGTGAGGTTGTCGTCGCCGACTACAAGCACAACGACTGCCTCGTTTAGATTCTCAAGAATCTTGGCCAGGCCGTCCAGGTGCAAGCGGAGATGGCGAACTGTCCGCTTTCGAGTCTGGATGCTCGGCGGTTTCTTGCCGCACACGATGTGCATGTTGGCGATCACCACGTGGAACTTGTCATGGCCTGGTTTGTTCACCTCAAAATGTGAAATAACAGCATCAATATCTCGGCCGCTAGGAGGCCTGTAAACTTTGCTGTCTTCGCACAGAGTCAGTTCCGCAGGCTGAGAAGCACCGCGGAACCCCCAGAGAGTCAAGTAGTTGTCGACCTCCAAGAAGCGAATGCCATCACCGAAAGGCTTACTGAGGATCTCTGTCACGTTGATCCCTGCTCGGCGAAAGCCTTCACGGAACGCACCGACCTCGCAGCCACAGACCATATCAGCATCAGCGGTCTCCACTATCTTGGCGCACAACCTTCCGAAGTTAGCGCAGTGAGTGGCCGCCTGCTTACCAGTCATCATGCCCTGCTCGAACCCGAAATTGAACGAGGCGACCGTGAAAGACGCAGGCTGCACAGCGCCAGAACCAGGCGTCTGTCCACCTTCCTCCGCAGGCTGAGAAGCACCGCGAGGCGGCGCAGGCTGAGAAGCACCGCGAGGCGGCGACACTTCGGACGAGCCTCGCGGAGCAGAGGCTGCGGATGAACGTTGGACATGGGGGTACGGCCAGGGGAACGCCATTGCAATCAAAACTCAGTGGACTGCAGTGAATGAATGTAGTGGCCAATTGAATGCAGAGGACTGCAGTGTCACTAGCAAGTCCTGAACCAAACACAGCTGTGGCGGAAGGAATATGAAGCGTCTGGCTATTCAAAATGTTGCCCGGCAATGGAGTTCTGGGAACTCGAAGACCAGGAAGTGGACTAGAGTTGGCTCTGGGCATCCAAAATGTAGCCCAGGAATGGAGTTCTGGGAACTCGAAGAGCACGAAGTGGCTTACAGTTGGCTCCGGGCATCCAAAATGTGGCCCGGGAATGGAGTTCTGGGAAATGGAAGAACACGAAGTGGCCTACAGTTGGCTCCGGGCATCCAGAATGTGGCCCGGGAATGGCGTTCTGGGATGTCGAAGAGCACGAAGTGGCCTACAGTTGCATCCGGCCCCCCAGAATGTGGCCCGGGAATGGCGTTCTGGGATGTCGAAGAGCACGAAGTGGCCTACAGTTGCATCCGGCCCCCCAGAATGTGGCCTGGGAATGGAGTTCTGGGAAGGCGAAGAGCACGAAGTGTGTGACTGTTGGTGAAAAACGAGCCCGGCTCATGCCGCCCGGAAACGCCCCAACACCTGCCCGGACCCCCCTGTGGAGTGATCTGTGAGCTCTTTTTACACCACTAGAAACCTATCAGTCTTCGCTGTTAGGTAAAAACGAGCCCGCTTCGTCTCAGCAAACGTTTGTCTCTCCAGCCTGCCCTTCAAGTGTTCCGGGAGTGTGTGCGATTTTTCGGGAAGACCTCATGCGTGTCTCCAGGGACACGACGGGTCAGGCCTGCATCGGACTAAGCAAGATGAACCTTACCCCCGCAAACTGGTTGACGGAATCTTCGGATTCTATGCGGGCGCCATCTTGTCTAACCTCAAATGGGTGGCGATGTTTTAGCCGGGTTTCTCTTGGGGCGTGGGCTTATTTTCCGGCATACCAGGTGTTATTTTGGGACAAAAAAGGCGTTTTGGGGAGTTTGTTGGAACCGGTTCCCCGAGAGTATCAAGGTGCGTGTGCAGTATCTGTTGGTTGTGTGTATCTTGGCGAGATCGGCACACACACAGATCGTTGCCCGCTGGCGAGAGTAATTCATCTGGCCCGTCAAGCACATGCAGAGGATACATTGGCCTTTGTTCACATGCGATTTGTCTGCCTCCGAATGTCGCCGAGGGCCGCTTCCATGACATCGTTGCTCAAGACTCCCACGGCCTCCGTTCGTTATGCGTCTTGCCACCCCACGCCCCCCTTTTGGGGCCGCCTTATAAGGACAATAATTCCGCCGTCGGGAATATGTATCGTGTTTTTCTCTTGTTTGGGAGTCTGGTGGAACCGTTTCCCCGAGAGTATCAAGGTGCGTGTGCAATATCTCTTGGTGGTGTGTATCTCGGCGAGATCGGCACACAGATCGCTGCCCGCTGGCGAGAGTCATCTGGCTCGTCAAGCACATGCAGAGGATACATGGATATGTTCGCCGCCCGTGATGTTTCGCCAGAGCCACTTTCTTCAGGCTCAGACCTGGGCGTCATGGGAAAATCGAGACGGTTAGTCTTCCCAAGTCTGCTGGGCCCGTGGAGACCCAGTTCTGTTGCAGGGAAAATCGAATACGATTCAGGATGGTGAAGTGGTTCACTGGTTAGGTGTCGAGAGTCGATCGCAACGTCGAGCGTCTGGGTCGCGGGCGTCTGAGAGCCACTGGGGAGAGTCATTCATTCAATTTTTTGTTTCCCGAGACGACTACGTATCCAGGCAGGTTATCTCGGGCCAGACGAAAGGATAGGATAGGGAAAGGGGGGGTACAATATCTGCTGTATGCAGCTGGTTCCCGCCCCGCCTCTGAGCCCATTCCTCAATACATGGGCGCCTGGAGGCGCTAGGAAAACCAGCTAATTACGTGAACTGGTTCTCTATCCTACCCTTTGCTATCCTACCCCTGCGTCCCCCCCGATTCTTTGAGATCAACGGTCCATCATCTGCGAATTCCTCATCCTCCGGTCTCGCCCCAGGGGCCACACGACCTCCAGTCGTCGCGGGGAGCATATATCCATTACACCCTTGGTTGCAGAATCTCCGAAACTCCCCGGAGGAAAAGGTATGCATACCGCTACACTTCCCTCGTTTTCCGCGTTTTGGACCTTGGAGGCCGCCGTCGCCATTGCTGAATTCGCTTCGAAATTTTAGTCAGAACACACCCCGGGAGAGATCCGGGGAGTAGCAGTATCAGTACCATCTGGGTTTTCCATGAACAGCTCTTCAGAGTACCGAACAGACCACTATAGACAGTACTGTCCGGAGTGAAGGGTGGAATGGGGCGTATCAGTGAGAGCACTCGCAAAGAAGGCACTGATGGAATACGTAGGAGAAAACAATGAAAGAGACCAGAAGGGAGACCATACGGGAGACGTATTCCAGCCACCGTGCCGTCCATCAGAGCATTCCAGCGGCATTTTGCTGCCCAGTCGCTTCTTCCGACCATTGTCTTCCCTCGGCTCGGGGCGTCTGCGCTGCTGGCTTTGGCTTGGCGCTGCGTTCCCCATGCACCCCAAAACCCCCGATGTCGAGAGCAAGGAGATGAAAAGTGTAGAGGGTAGCCGATCATTTTCTTACTGGCTCCGCTTCGTATTTGTCCTCCTCCACTTGTTCTCCTCTTGCCTCCTCTCTCATCCCCATCACACCTTCCACCTCCCTTTTTGTCCTCTCACAATGACTCCAATGCGTATGTCGTGAGGCACATGAGGTCATGCATTACCCTCCCAGGTAGACTCCAACAGGTGGTGATTATTCGATTACTTGCAGTCCTTGTAGCATATCCTTCCCGAAGTACCGAGGAACGTACGTGATTTCAGTTATTGCATGTATCCCGGATCTCACCGAACCAGTAAGTGTCGCAATCGTGGAGCGGTGGCACACAGAAAGGTTGTTTTGTCAGCCGTGGAGCCGAATTCCCTTCGAACTCATCCGACGTCTCTCGAGTCCCTCCGACACCATTCGGAAGATTCCGAGTGTTTACGAGAGCCTCCCCGCAACGCGCAGCAGCACTTACAGCATTTTTTGGGGCCACGTCGGCGAAGGCGACCCTGGTCAGTGCCACAGCTTGAAGCGGAGGCGCTGCCAGCAAGGCAGTGGGGCTCGCGAAGCCGACCCACTAAAATGTTCGCGGGGGCCGACCCGCACCAGCCATCTACAGGGACTTGGATCGAACACAGGCTTTGATCCCTTCTCTTTCCCCGACCTAGAGGGCTTCGCCGTACTTTTCAGTATCTCAGGAGGGAGAGAGAGCGAGAGAGAAATAATGAAAGAGCGAGAGAGAGAGAGAGAAGAAGAAAAAGAAGAAGAAGAAGAAGAAGAATAAGAAGAAGAAGAAGAAGAAGACGAATAATAATAACAAACAGAAGAAGAATAATAATAAGAAGAAGCAAACAACAGAAAATAAAACAAAAAAAAACGACGCACCGACACCAGTGCTCTTCCCTCGTTTCCGCCTGTCTGGGCCTCCTGGGTGCCCTCGTCGCCACGGCTGAATTCGCGTCGGAATCCTAGTTAGACCGCACCCCTCGAGAGGTCCGGGGGGTAGCGGTACTGTGGTACTGTTTTGTCTGGTAGTCAGGGTGGTGCCCCTCGAGTGGGTCTTGGGGTGGGGCACTCCAGAGTCCAGCATCGGCCACGCGGGCAGTTTCTGCATCACGGGAGCCTTGGTTGCTTCCTTTCTTGATGCGTCGATTGGCGTCTGGTAGTCGATCGGACAGCGCCGGTTTTGCGTCGACTGGCGCCGATTAGTCTCGATTAGCGTCGACAGCGTCGACCAGCGTCGATGAGCGTCGATTCGCAAGCTCCAACAAGATGGTATGGGAGGCCGCAGAACGCTGTGACAGCAGGAATTCTGCAGCACTCGGCGTAAGGTTGTCAGAGCACCCGAGAGGCGACCCAGACGGCCCTGACAGGCGAGAGAGGCCTTGGAAAGGTCCCAGGGTACTCCGGTGAGGCTTGCAAGTTGGCCCCCTCGAGACCTTCACGTGCCGAGGGAGAGAGACCCCGGCATGCTGTCAAGATGGGCCAGGAGGGGCCCGTAACTGTTCCAGGTTGCGTGCAGGGAGCCTTGCAGAGAGCCCACGCACACGACAAGCATTGACGTGTCTTACGAGTGCTCTTCGGCGGTCGTTATTTGACTTGGTTTCTATTCCCATTAAGTTTTTGGTCGGTGGGCCTCTGGAGGCCCTCCAGTAACCAAGTGTAGCCCAAACAGAGCAAGGAGCCTTCATGAGGGCACATGAGCTTCCCAAGACAGTCCGGGCAGCCCCATGAGGCTCCCACGAACTCCCAACAACGCATCAAGAAGCCCCCAAGTGGCCCTGTGTGGCTCAAGCTATGTTTGGCTGCAGGAAGTTGGTTCGGGTCAGACTTGCGCACATGTGTCAAGTTCGCGCCACTTCTTGACACTGCCAATGGCTCGTTTTGAGTTACCGTGCGAGATCGATGGTCATCATCAGACGGAGTTTCTCGCTGGCGGTCGTCGGATATGCTGCCATTGCCAGCCAATGCCCATTCGATTACATGTTTAAGAAGAGCTTGTGTTGCGATTCCGAATACCAGGGGGAATGTCCTTTGATTCCGACGTCATGTTGCGAAGGTTATGACGTGCAAGCTGAGGTTGACTTCGAAGGATTGCAGTGGACAACTATAAACCCTGGGGCACTCACATTACACGTGGACCATTTGCTGGCAACCAAGAGATCTATTCATGGAGTATTTGTTTTGCTTCAGTGGGTTCGTGTACGCGCCCACCTCGAACTCCTGGCGGCACATGGGCGCATGCCTCAAGGCAATTACCTAGCTGACGTGCCTGAATCTTTGCTGAAACGCTGGAACAACACTAGGTATGCGCAGTCAGACGGTGCGTTTGATTGGCCGATGCGAGTTCGCCCAGGCACTCCAAGCGAGTTCAGATCTCGGTTTATACTTCCTCTTGCCAGAGCTGCGCCTGCGATTTCGAGCACTGGTGATCTACTGATGTTTTCTGAGAAAGCAAAGCTGGCGCAAAATGCTTTCGAGCGCCTTGTGATGTGGGACCAGTGGCTGCGCGCTGTTGCTCCCTTCGGTCCGCCACCTCGTGTCAGGCTGTACACGAACGCGTGTTGCACTCAGCATGATCTGGTAGGCCATCTTCTCTCGATGTATCGTTCGCCCACATTTGCGATCGTGGGTGAGGACCCCTCTGATCTAGCTCGGCTGGCTCACAACGACTTCGGAGCGAGCGTGCTGCTGGCACTTTCGGAACCAAGCGCCGATATGCTGAATGAGTTTACTGTGCTGCCACGTCCTCCAGACCTGCACGTGTCGCCGCAATTTCCCCGTGCTGGCAGGGAAGCAGACCCAGCGACGTTGGTGCCGGATGATTCCGTTGACGTTGTGTTCATAGCATTGCGGTCCTTTGCTGACTACTTCGTGGCACTGGGAAGTTGGCTTCCCAAGCTCAAGCTCGGTGGCGCTATGGTAGGCTTTTGGGTGTTAACCACGTCTGAGCTTGCGGCCGCCATGTACATCTTCGCGTCTCAGCGGGGAATCGAGCTGCGACTTGCGACTCATCGTTGTGCGTTCATTGTCAAGTCTTAGCCGCATCGTGTGGGTGGGAACATAGCTTGCAACGCGCTGCGATGACAAAACAGGCGATACTCGACCCTCAAGAGGCTCGCATGAGGACCCCTGAAGCCCAGGACAGCCGCAGAGGGCCAGAACATCTCCCCCGTTGTGGCCCCGGCGATGCCCCAATAACCCGCCATCCAAGGGGGCCCCCGTTTTAAACATCTCACGACGTCGGGTGCCCGCAGACGTTCCGATTAACCAAGAACCTATCCGCTGCAATGCTGCTAGGCACGAAGTTGAGTGTCCTCAGGTCCTCCCGATCCCCCTGTAATGCGGAATCGGCACTCTTGACGGAGCCCACAGCGTTGCCCCAAACCGGCTGGTGCGCGGACTGCGGATCCGTACTGCGTCTGTTCCCGGAGGTTTGGCCTTGCACCATTTACGAGGCGGTGGGGGGATGCTGGCCCGTCGGTTTCCCCTCGCCCCTCCTCATCTCATTGTTGCTCATCTTTTTCCTTCTCCTCCGTGGCTGGTGCTTCTTTCCTTCAGTGGGAAACTGGCAATGACCCTCATCTCCGCATAGGCGAGCCCAGGGGGGACGTCAGATGGGGCGGGCCTTCTCAGAAGGCTCGGAAGGCCCCCAGCCTTCTGAAAAGTGTTCCAAGCCTTCTCCGAATACAGAGACGGCTTCTCAGAGGCCAGGGCTTCTAAGAAGCCCCGCCGCCTTTGAAGAAGGCCTGCCCCCTCTCATGCCCCCCTAGGCCCAGGGCTCACCGCCAAATTGGTTTCATGGTAAAACTCTGGGCCTCCCAGATGGGGTCCGAGTAGATGAGGTCGAGGATCTTGACGCATCACCGATGCATCGGCGATGCGGCTCGATTTGGAGCCCGGCGTTCTCCGCGCTGGCGTCGCCGATGCAGCGTCGACGCCGCTGGTGCATCGGCGATACATCGGCGATGTGGCGCGATCCTCCGACGCTACGCTACTTACTCGGACCCCTATCGAGGAAGCCTTTTAAAACGATCTCTTAAGACAAACGAGCAGCGAACATCTCCGTATCCGCGGTCTGGCTTCCGGGGCGCGATCCCGCGGATAAGCGGCCACACGGATACGATCCTCGTGGGGCACCCTTTGAAAAACGTCCCGCGTCCGCGGGGTCGCGGCCCAGGTGCCGGGCCCGCGAGGCCGCGGATACGGATAGGTGTTTTCGGTGGTTGCTAAAAAGGTGCTCCTGGCCCAAGGTGCCCCTGGAGCCCCTGGGGCCCTCAAGGCCTCGTGAGGGGTGCTCTGGAGGCCATGGGGGCCTCCTTTGCCCCCCCTCCCCCCGCTCGGTCCCGCCCTCCGCGGCGGAGGGCCGATATCGAGGCGCCGCGCGGCGCGCTCTGCCAGCATCACCCCCCCCCTGGATGCCCCCCCGTCGGAGTGCCTCGGGGCGCCCCTTCGGGGTGCCTCCCGCCGCCTCTGCTGCGGCCCGCGGGCGCACGCAAATCGGCGGCGAGCGAGGGGGCGAAGTGGGAAGGAGAAGGCCCTTCCCGAAGGCGGTGGTCTTCACAAAGGCCCTCGCGCCTTCTGAGGGGGTTTTCTGCGTCCTCGGGGAAGGCTCAGACAACTTTTCGGAAGGCCAGGGGGCTTCCGAGCCTTCTCAGAAGGCCCGCCCCGTTTCCCTTCCCCCCCCCCCCTCGGGCTCGCTGCCGAGCTCTGCCTGCCGCCCCCTTCGATACCCCCCCCCCCCCTACTGGGGTGCCTCGGGGCGCCCCTCTGGGGTGCCCCTTCCCAGCCCTCGGGACCCAGGCCCCGTCGGGTCATGAAAAGGGCTTGGCGTAAGGTGTTTGTTTTTCTTTTTCCGGCCTCGGGGGGTCCCTTTCTGGGCCTCGGGGCCGTCCAAGAATGGCTCCGAGGGACCGGGGGCCGACGTTGTGAAGAAACCATGGCGTCGGGGGGTTGGGGGCCCCCTCGGGGTGCCTCCCGCCGCCCCTGCTGCGCTGGCCAGCAGACCCCTCGTGGTGGAGGCCCGCACGCAGCGGGGCGGACGCCCCTCGGAGAGCCGTCAGCCACCAGGGGCTCGAGCCACAGGCTCGGTGCCCTCGTTCTCTCCTCTCCCTCCCGGGTGTCCGCCTCCTCCGTCTCGTTGGAGGCGGTTTTTTTTGCATCTGGCTCGGGCACGCTGACTCGCATGACATTTTCACACACACACACACACACACACACACACACACACACACACACACACACACACACACACACACACACACACACACACACACACACACACACACACACACTCCCCCGCCGCCCCCCTTCCGCCGCCTTTTCAAACGGCGCCTTCGGCTAGGTTCTCCTATTCGAGGGGGCCTCCGTTCAAGAGGAGCTCCCGAGGCTTCCAGGCAGCTGCCCTTTGACTCAGGCAAGTGCATGGCATCACCGCCTTCCCAAACAGCACCAGCCCGAAAAGACGTACAAGCGAGTCCTGTCTTGCGTGAAGTCCAGATTTCCTTTCGTGCCCCGCCACCGCCCTTCACCCTCCATGCGAGTAGCCTTGCCAGAATCTCAAGGAAATTGCCTCAAGGCCCCATGAGCTGTTCTTGAACGGAGGCCCCCAGAGGCTCAAATAGGGGAACCCGGCCGAAGGCGACGAGAAGCCTCTCCCGATGGGCCCAGACAGAGGCTCAGACAGGGAGCAGAACGCCCAGAACCTCGAACGACCGAGCGATCGAGCTGCGAGCATCCGAAGCTCGAGCATCGACACCCCGAGGATCGATCGATCCCCGGACCTGTCCGCGAGTGTTTCCCGACCAGGGTTTCGAGGATAATCCAGCCGTGGCGACGAGGAGACTTCAGGAGACCAGGAGAGCCAAGAAACGCCCCAAGCACATTCCCACCACGTTTGCGTCGTTGCCGTCGGTCTTCCATAGAGCGAGGACGCTGAAACAAGGGACAGCTCGGGTTCCGAAGTGTCTCGCCTTCCGCAGGCCCTTCCATGGTTGTTCCTGTGTCGTTCCCCGTGCACCCACGAGGCGTGGGGACCAAAAAGGGGGGGCTTCGTTCCTCGCGGAAAAGATGCAAGGCCCTTGGACGCCCAACAGAGCCCTGCGGCACCTCACGAAGTTCAGAGCCGACGGCAGCAAAACGTCTTACCGGAGGGGCCAATTGTAGCAGTTCGACCTGAACTCCGAGCGTCGAACTGCATCACCCCCTGCGCCGCAAGCCCCAAACCTCGACCCTCGATCGTCGGACGTAGAGCCCTGATCCTCGGCCCTCGATCCCTGATCATTGCTACTCGGTCTCCAAATTGTTGGCGTTTGAGCCTGGCAACGCGATCTCCGATCGAGCAAGGAAGAACTGCACACAGTTGAACTCCCAGAGCTCCGCGCGGATTTCTCGGATCCGAGCTGGGCCCCCAGCCCTGGTGGCGCCTCTGGAGCAGTCATTGCCGCGTTCCACGCGCCAGGGAGGGGGACACGGCGCGGATGCAAGAAGTCCGCGCGGAGTTCCCGACGTTTCCCTTTGTGCCGTCTTCTCTTCCGCCATAACCCTGGTCCTCGGATTTCTCTGATATTTCTCGGACTCTGGTTCCTACATCCTCGATTCTTCCTCTAACCTCGATTCTCGGATGCCTCGGATTCTAGATCCTCGATCCTCGATCCTCGTCCCCTCCTCCATACTCGATCCTCGATCCTCGTCGAGCCTCGAGCTCCGCGCGGTTGTCTCGGCTCCGCGCCACGGCCAGCGCCCTTCCCCCCGCCCTATTCGTCGCCAGCCGAGGGGAGGCCTGGAACTCAAGGGAACCAGACGGGAAAGTGCACCCCCACAACGTCGTCGTCGTCGTCGTCGCCGCCGCCGCCGTCGTCGTCGTCGTCGTCGTAGTCGCAGCCCCGCGCGGATTTCTCGGCTCCGCGCGCGGGTTCGGCGCCCCCTGCGCGCCGCAGGCCCGGATCCTGCTCCTGGCCGCCCTCCTCCCCGCGCGCTGGTCCGCGTGCGCCCTCGCGCTCGAGCGCGAGCAGCCGGACCCGCTGAAGGCTGCCGGCGGCCCCAGCCGGAGAGCTGCGACGATGGGGCTCGAGGTCCGAGATCCCCTGGGAATCCTGGCGTTGCAGTGTTTGCGCAGCGGGCGCTCTCCCCTGGTTTCGGCCCCTGGGACCCCCACTGATCGATCCGGTTCGAAAACATAGATCCTGAAAGATGGCCCGGAGATCTGGTGGTGATTTGATGCGGGGTTGCAGTTTTTCGCAATGTCAGATCTGAGGGTCTGCTGACGTTTTCGTGGATTCTGGACGGTGTTCCAGCCTTGGGACGCTCTCCAGCAGCTGCGCCTCGCCGAGGGCTTTCTGTGGGTGCCCGTCCTGATCCGCCGCCACAGATCCGGAGGCTCTGAAGGCCCTTTGATTTTCGAAGGCTCGAGGTTCAAGGATCGAACCTGGACCTTTTCGCTTTTCAGAGGCCTGCATGGAGGCTTTTCGTCGCCGCGGCCGGATCGGGATCGAGATTCTGGCCAGGAGGCTCCCCAGAGCAGGTCCGGGGATCGATGTTTGACCCGTGGACCCAGACATCCTCTCGAGTCGTGGCAAAATCGCGATGGCAGGTTTTGGGCAATTCTCGGCTTCTCAGGGCCCTCGCAGGACCCCGAGGTTGTCCAAAGAGCTCGGGTTGGAAACGCGATCCCGCGGACTGGGTTGAGACCCCCGCGAAGTTGGGAAAGAAATATTTTTTCTGTAGACTCGGGCGAGTTTCCTTCCATGAAATGGAGGTGGGAGGGGGGGGGGATCGTAGCGAGACTTCAGTGGAGGAAAAGGTGCCCATCCCGCCACCCTTCCCTGGCTTTCCCCTTTTGGGCCTCCTGGGAGGCCCTCGTTGCCACCGCTGGATTTGCTTCGAAATTCGAGTCAGAACGCATCCCAGGAGAGGTCTGGGGAGAGGTACCTAATGGTTTCTCCAGGGACCTGAAAGGAAATCTGGACTGCAAGGCAGCGAAGGAGAGAATGGGGCAGACTATGTCGTGTAGATGCAAGCTGTGCGGTGCAAGCTGTGTGGAGTAATCTGTGGTGTGAGCTAAGCGGTGCAATTAATTGTTCTTCGCACTGAGTTGTCAACTCCACTGTTCGCGCAATCATCCCGCCCACCGACCCGCAACTTGGTTTGAAAAGCCTATGTGGCGGCGATTGCGATGACTGCTTGGCGCTGGATGGCGCATCACTGCAGCCGCGGTAGCGCGCGCAGGCTCGCGCGCACAGCGGCCAGCTAGTCGTGCGCGACCGACGCGGCCGCGGTGGCGGTGACCGCTGGTGGCGGCAGCGCCGATCCGAGAAATCTGCGCGGACCTCCGAGTCCCTATTTTTATGCCATCGTTTGATCCCCGAGACCATGACCAACATGGCGGGCTGTCGCTCCTGGATAGTTCTTCGGTGCGCCTTGGGATGGACACTTCCTTTGGCCTCCGTTTTACGAGCGTTGCAGTTGTCTTCTCCTCACCCCGCTGCGCATTGTGGTGACAAGCTGAAGGGGAGCAGGCTTGTCTCGGGAACAAAAAGAGACGTGGCAGGATTTTGTCAGCGCCTATCTTGGTAATGGTCCACGTCGGCCGTCCTCGGTTCGCGAGGACGAACCACGAATTGACGCTGACCAGGGAGGGACTGTGACCAAGATCTGCACCACGTTTCCGCGTTCCGTCCTGGTCATGTTGCCTGGTTCCTTCCCCCCATCCCCCTTCTCCAGGGGCGGCTTCTGTCCCAAATCCCACTGTCATGGTGGCGGGGGCCCAACGACCGGCCCCATAGGCCGACGTCGAGGAAACACGCCCGGATTGAAACAACCACATCGTCGGAGATCTGGGAAGCTCGGTCGTCTGCCTCCCCGGAGCCGCCAGCGGGCACCCCCGCACGAGGCCCCGAGCGCCGTTCCGCTCGACCTCGGCGGCGGCGGGAGGACGCCTCGGCGGGGCCGCTCCGCCCGGCTGGCCTGGGCCCTCTCCGCGCACCGACCGCTGCGCCGCTCGGGGGGGAGGGGCGGCGATGCTCGGAGGGGGTCGAAATGCAGAAAGGAGTTATCGGATTGGGAGGACCAGTTTGGGAGAAATGACCAGATCATCCAGAATTCCGCGTAGGTTGAAGGTGCTTACTGCACGGTCGTGCCGTGTACCTTCCAAACCCCTTCCTCCCAGCACGAGGGTTGTCTCTTTCTCGGGAGCGTATCCTCGTAGAGGCAATCACGGACCCCCCCCTCCCGTCTAGGATCGGACGTATGTTGGCGAATAGCGCCCACTAGCGCTCAACATTGCCAAGTAGCGCCCACCAGCGGCCAGTGGCGCTCGAAGAGCGCTCAAGAGACGCCCCACAGCGACCAATAGCGCACAACAGGGCCATCTGGGAGAGATGCATTCTGTCCACTCTGCGCGCGGTTGGGCGCGCTAGTGGGCGACAGGAAGATGACCAAAAGCTTCCGTGAGCTGCTGTTGCATGTGCCCAGACCCCGTCGTGCCGTGACACAAAACGCGACGGAATGTGTTGCCAATACTCGGCCTCCCGATAATTTTGGGCGTGCGGTTAATAACAGTAATTTGCACTACGTGTACCTACAACATCGAAGGTAATGGTAATGTTGCTACCCAATATGAGAATATTGCAGCTACGATTGGTACTTGGCCTGGTGGATAATGAGGTTCGGCCCCCCGCCCCCCTCCGCCGACCAAAAGTGTCTCGGCCAGAGATAAACAACACAAGGGGGTTAGGGGTTAGGTGGGGGGGCATTTTTTAATCGGGGGCACGGGGTCAGTGTCGGCACCAGGTTCAAGGAGTGCCTACCATCAGCTCCCACCTTCGATGCCCAACCCAGGGGGCCATGGAATGCAAACCAACATGTCCACTTGTCCTCCTCTTCTCACTGCGCATACCAACATCCGTTGAACATCGTTCCCTGGACCCCACCCGGGATGTCGTCTCGTTCTTGTTCACATCCCATCGTTCGTTCTGTATGATATTGGGCGCGCACGTGGCATTTTCATCTACAAGTTGCGCGTGTGTGCCCGGGAGGGCGGGCAGGGATGGGCGCTTGGCAGCGGTTCTACCTACTCACGGGGTGCCATTTTTTTCGACCGCGACCGACGAGATCGGTCGCGACCGATGTTGCTTTGAATTATTGTATCCGCCATGACCGACGGAATCGGTCGCGACCGAAAGGTCGCGATCGGTCGCGCCCTATTTGGGAATAGGTCGATATCGGTCGCGACCGATTTAGAGTGCCGGTCGGCCGCTACCGACCACGACCGAGCAGACATTTATTGTCTCATGGTAGGGGCCAATCTCGACAGGAGTTTGGCCCCTTCTCCAAAGTTGGTCTGTGAGCCGTTGCGGATGCCATCTTCGGCCAATCTTGGGATGTTCGCGTGCTGTCCTTGACGCTGCTGGCAGCCATCGCAGACGGGCTGGGATGTACTCAGAGAGCGGTCCGGGGGCTGACCTCGACAGGATTATGGCCCCTTCCTGCAAGGTGAGTCTGGAAGCCCTCGCGGGGGCAGTCTTCGGTCAATCTTGGGATTTTCGTGTGCTGTCCTTGACGCTTCTGAGGGCCATCGCCGTTGTCACCTTCTCGGGGGAGGGGGGATCTTCAATTCTTTACGCTTCGCGTATCCCCACCAGCCCATCTCTCAACAGCAACTCTTGCGAAGCGTGCCGACAGTCGTGTTTTTCAGGCGTGTTTCCGCCTGCCCCCGCATATCTCCCCTGTTACTCCTTCCTCCCGCCTCCTTGTACATCCTCCTTGTGGGGGGAGCGGGAGAAGGACGAGGCGGAGGAGGAGGGAGAGAAAGCGCGCCTCGTGGTTTGAGTCGTTTGTGGTTTCTCGTCCTGGTGTGAGTCGTTCGGGCCCTTCTTCCTGGTGTGAGTCGTTCGGGCTCTTCGTGGTGTGAGTCGTTCGGGCTCTTCGTCCTGGTGTGAGTCGTTCGGGCTTCTCGTGGTGTGAGTTGTTCGGGCCCCTCGTCCTGGTGTGAGTCGTTCGGGCCCCTCCTCCTGGTGTGACTCGTTCGGGCTCCTCGTGGTGTGAGTCGTTCGGGGCCCTCGTCGTGGTGTGAGTCGTTCGGGCTCCTCGTGGTGGCTTGTATGAGCGCTGCCCCTCCTCCTGGTGTGACTCGTTCGGGCTCCTCGTGGTGTGAGTCGTTCGAGGCCCGCGTCGTGGTGTGAGTCGTTCGGGCTCCTCGTGGTGTGAGTCGTTCGGGCGCCTCGTCCTGGTGTAAGTCGTTCGGGAACCTCCTTGTGGTGTGAGTCGTTCGGGCTCTTCGTGGTGTGAGTCGTTCGGGCCCCTCGCCCTGGTGTGAGTCGTTCGGGCTCCTCGTGGGGCCTCTTGGGGGCCTCTTGGAGCCTCTTGGGGCCTCTTGGGGGCCTCTTGGGGGCCTCTTGGGGACCTCTTGGGGGCCTCTTGGGGGCTCTGGGGGCCTCGTGGGGGCCTCTTGGGAGCCTGTTGGGGGCCTCTGGGGGCCTCTTGGGGGCCTCTTGGGGGCCTCTTGGAGGCCTCTTGGGAGCCTCCTGGGGACATCAAGGCGCCATCTTGGGGCCTCTTGCGACCTCCTCAGAAGCGCAAATGAGCGCTACCCCCTGAGAAAGACAAAATGAGCCCAAAACCTTCGTAAAATCAATGATTCTGAGAACAAGGAAGAGGAGCGCTGCCCCCTCAGAAGGCCAACATGGGGCCAAAACCGTAGTAAAATCAATGATTTTGGCGTCACAGAAGAGGAGAGGGTTTTTTCTCTATCCCCCCGTCGGGGCGAGAATCCTCGTGAGGGTCGTCGTTTTTTGGCCCTCCCAGGCGTCGAAAAGGACCCCCTGACCACCCGCGGGGCGCCCTCTCCAGGTCCAGGGGGAGGGGGTAGGGGGAGGGGTAAACCCCTCCCCGAAGGGGAAGACGGGGGGTGGAGGACAGAGAGGGCTCCCTAAACCACTCACGCCCAAAGGGCTGGTAGGATTTTCTGCCGCGGGCAACGACGGCGAAGACTTCATCGGATCGTTTGTTCTTTTTTGCTCGGGCCCCAGAGTTTCCGACCCCTTGGGGCCAGTCTTCCATCTTGGACCGCGATTTGGTCCCAGTGCGGGGCAACGCTCCCGAGAGGCCGACAGGGCGGAGACGCGAATCAGACAGTCGACGAAAGCAGGCCGAAAGAGGTCAGGGCTGACGGGAACCAATCCGCCACAGGTGTGGGAACGACAAGGACGACGGCAACGGCGGCACCGATGGCAGCGTCGGCGAGCAGTCTTCGGAGGACATCTGGAGGCGTCTGGAGGTCTCTGGACATTCAAAAGGTCGTTTAGAGCGCCAGACCAACTTGATCCCCCGCCGCCGCCGAGGACAGCGACAATGCCGACGATGACGACGACGACGACGGCGACGAAGTCGAAGCTCGGCGACTGCGACGACGACGACGAAGACGGCGAAGAAATCCGACGGCGGCAAAGACGACCACGACGACGACGCCGACGCCATCGACGACGACGACGAAGATGCCGACGCCGATGACGACGACGACGGCGACGATGACGACGATGACGCCGACGCCGACGCCGACGCCGATGACGACGACGACGCCGACGCCGACGCCGACGCTGACTCCGATGACGACGTTGACGGCGACGACGCCGACGCCACTGACGCCGACGCAGACGCCGACGCCGATGACGACACCGACGCCGACACCGACGCCGACTCTGATGACGATCACAACGACGACGACGACGACGACGACGTCGACACCGACGCCGACGACGACAACGACGACGACGATGACGACGACGTCATCCACGACGACGACGACGAGGAGCAGGCAGCAGCATGAGCGTGTGTGACCACCAGCGCAAGGGGCAACGATAGGGGGGGCGGGTTCAGTGGGGGACGCATCGAAGTAGAGTCGACGATGCGTCGCCAATAGATCGGCGATAGACCCGCGATAGCGAAGACTGCCCGTTTCTGAGCTGGGCGGGCTTTCGGGCCCTTGTCAGCGATCACTGGCTGCTTGGGGGTCGATGCGTTTTCCCTTGAGCATTTCCCCCCCTAACGTTGACTTCTCTCGGTGTCCGGGGCTTACATCTGATCTCCCGCGGTTGTGCGGGACGATCCGGACACGCACGGAACGCCTTCGGAGAGGCGCAGCTGCTGGAGCGCATCCCGAGGCTGGGACACGTCCAAGAACCTACGAGAACGTGCGAAAACCTCGAGCCTCGAACTTCGAGCCTCACGTCGCTCCCCTAATATGGGAGATTTTGTTGGATGAATCTCTAAAGCTCTGCGCCGCCTCCAGCGGTGTGCGTTCAGAGCAGGAACGCAGCAAAGCCACAGGAACGCGTGCCATTGACAGTGTAGCTCCGCACGCGTGTCAAATGCTCTAGTGAGCAACAGCACAGCAGCGCCCCAGGACAGCGAGGCATTGACAGTGTAGCTCAGCAGTGGCAGCGTAGCTCAGTATCACCGATCGGCGGCGAGCGAGGGGGGGAAGTGAAAAGGGGCGGGCCCTCTCAGAATGCCTCCTGAGAAGTCCCACCAGCCCTTTAGGGCGTAAGGTGGTTTAGGGAGCTTGGTCTTCCACCCCGACCCCTCACTCTTCCCCTTCGGGGAGGGGTTTACGCCTCCACCTGCCCGCCCCCCAGGACTTGGACGTGGGGGTCCGCGGGTAGTTGGAGCGTCCAAAACGGCCTCGGCGAGGAAGCCCAAATCACTGGCTTTACTAAAGGTTTGGCCCCATTTTGGCATTTTTTAAGGGGGGGGCTCACTCGGGACCCCCCCTTCTTTGATCGATCTCCTCCGAGATGGCCCCAAGAGCGCCCCCGAGGCTCCCCAAGAGTGCCCCAAGAGGGCCCCAAGAGGTGGCCAGGAGGCCCCAAGAGGCCCCCAAGTGTCAATGATGTTGGAGATTGACCACTCTTTAGTCTCCTTCCGCACGTAAGCTCCGCGGAATCGAGCAATATGAAAGCGGTCGTCTGCACGACCAATCACATGCAGCAAATAGAAATCAGGGGAACCCCAGTCAGTGACTGGAACACATCTGATAGCTTGTTATCGCTGATCGCTCAAAAAGGGGATCCCCTGATAGAATTGAGAGAAATAGCCACAACATCTATCAGATTGTCTCTTCTTTCCAACTGCTTATCTACTGCGTTTCTAGCTGCACATACACGGGCAAAACACACCCATCTTCACACAGAGTATAACATCTCCAGCTTAGAAACGGGAGATCAGCACGTTATAAGAAAATGGCACTGCCGTCTCCGTCGCAGTCCAAATCGAAACGGACCAAGCGCATCCGTTCAAACAAACATCAATTTATAAGCGAATAGGTTTCGCCTCGCAGTAAGAGAGAATCCTCGTGACCAAATCTGCCTTGATTCCTTAAGCTGGTAAACGCATATCGCGAAGCATAGCCTGCAAATCATATATAGTCGCATACTCTCGAGTCTACGACGTGCATCCGATCGGTCGCCCTCTATCATCGGATGGGGTCTGTCGATCGTCTGCACTGCAATCGCAGTCGCAGTGGGCGAAGCACTATCCACTTTCGCCTCTAACACTGATGTAGGACCAGCTGTCCTTTGCAAATACTGCCACATACATAGACAAAAAAAACAATCATAAAACAATTCCGATCAGAAAACCTGTAATAAAGCCCTCGAATGGCTGAGCCATAGACGTTGAAATCTGGCAAACTGCTTGTCCCGATGTGGTTGTCACCGCAGTTGCTGCTACAAGAGCTGGCGCGAAAGTTCCGGACAAAAAACTGCTTGCTAGAACTCCTGCAAAAAGCATGGCACGCGATGGGCGTGTCACAGATGTGCCAAGTGCCTCGCTCACCTCAGAATGGTATGCAAACTCATGTACGTCAGTCCTTGCAATTTCGTCGTCAGCGCTATAGGCCTTCGGTTCGGCGTAGCACGTATTCATCTCGCCGGCGTCCTCTTGTAGTTCCAGTCGTTGTGTTCGCTGCGTTTCCTCCCAGGGATCTGTCAGCTTCCGTCTCCTGAGCGAAAGTGCTCTCGGATCCGGTCCGAACGTCCAGCAATTATCGTAGAAGACTCGGTCATGATATGGTGTGTCGATCCTCCTGGTAAGTCCGTTGGCCAGTTGCTGCTTGGATCGGACCCATTTGATACCTCCATGCTGGCATTCCTGTCGGATGATGGCTTCTTCCAGAGAACGTCTACGATCGGATAAGTGAACACGCTCCTTCACAACACAATCCCACAAAGAACGGCAATACGTAACCAAAATCCCTTTCCACTCCTCAGCTGTAAGCCTCTGCGGAAAGGACACTCCGTATTGCACGTCCAATGCGCTTGCTCGACCATGCCAAGACCATACATGTATACAGCTTCGTGTGGTCCTCTATCATGTTGCTATCTTCCACCATGGTATAACAAACCACGTTGGCTCTTATGGTTCGGCATGTTAGCGAAGGATGCGCCGTGTGAAGCTATGATAGTAGCAGATTTCTCAACATCAAATCTTTCACGGGAAACCATCCGAGTCTTCCCCTCACGGCGGATAGACCGCACTAAATTATGCATGTCCTCCATGTCTTGTACCGTCGGCGTCGACATCTGGCCAGCAAGCCGCGATGCTTCAAAAGTGTACTTATGAAGCAATAGTCGTACCACCCACTGAACTTGTCCATTCCTGCCACGAAGCGCTCGGTTTTATGCAGCGGTAAGTAGCTCTTTCCCCTGCTTAGCCCTTGCACGGGGCATCTGGTAGTCCGTCACCGCATCGATGTAGTTGTCCATGTTGATGGCGATCACATTGTCCTTGTCCTGTTGGAAGCGTCGTCCAGTCAACGTAGCTCCTTCTGGTGCGTTCTGTAGATCATGCCAGTCTCCAAACTGCACCTGGCTCCTCAACTGCTGCATCACGTGATCACAGAACTCTGTGTTGCTCTCCATGTCGAAGGCCATGGGCATGTCGTCGACGTGTAGGCACAATAGTCCAGCCACATTCCCTTGGTTCATCAACTTGAAGGCAGCAGTCTCGAGTTGCAGCTGCTCGAAGCCGATGTCTTGCATAATCTGGACAATTCTCTTAGACCAGGCCCTTTCCGCGTCGCTGGTGCCATAGAAGCTCTTGCTGAGCTTGAGTAGGCTTCCCTCTTCGAATCCAGGTATGCCCGTGCCCTGCAAATGCCGGGGCATCTGGAAAACAGCACCCTCTCAATCTTGACTCCCTGCTGAAAAGCCCAATCAGCGTCGCCAGTATAACATGAGAACCGCTTGTACGCGGCAAGGGTGAGCATGATGGAGAATATGTTCGTAGCTTCTCATCGCATTTCTCTTGGAAACCTTTCCCCGCGCTGCAACCTTTGGGTTGGAAGTTAGCGTCGTGATCACGGCCCTTGTTCGCCCATGCAGCTTGGCTCTCGATCTGCGGCGACTCATCGAACTGCTTGGCCGTTGTCGGTGAAATTCTTGTCACAGCGTCGTACCTGGTCCAAGCATTCCAATATTTAATATGTGCGTTGAGGCACTTCTCGGCACGTTCTCGGGTGCATCCGTCATCGCGATTGAGTGCCTCCTTTATTTATGTCCAGCTCGCCCTTCGACGCTCGGTCAGCTCGTTCAGCCGCGAAAGCTTCGCACGTGACCACGTTGGTGGAATAGACGCTACGCAATCTCTTGTTGTTCTCTGTGACCGTGATGTTGCGACCAATGTGCGTTCGCCCTCCGTGCGCAGTCTGGGATGCCAGCGTCTTGCTTGTAAGTCTCGATCGTCCAGCGCGCTCTGCCTCGCCTTGTTCACGATTCGCTGTTTGGCGAGTTCGTTGTCGTTTTCGTGCGTCTTGTTCTTCTGGTGCTGCACGAGGCTGAGGCCCATCGCCACCCGATCCAGACGGCGCACTGGGTCTTGTCGCTGATGTTTGAGTTGGCGCCGGATTGTCCGGTCCAAACGATCGAGGTGGTCCTTGAGGTTCTGCGCCTTCGGTGGGCCGGTCTTGTCGAACAAAAAACTTGGGTTCTGCCTTTGTCCATTGGAAGGGCCACTATCAGTCCGATACGCATACTCCACCGCAACATCTTCCATATCCATATCACGCACCCGAGGAACTTCAAAGGGCATGTCCAGATGTGCCGAGGAATGTCCTCACGCAAGGCCTTTGTGTCGTAGTTGAAGAGACGTCGCCGTAGAAGCCTGTCTCGAGGAATAACATATTCTCCTTGTAATGGGGCCATCATGTATCGTGTAATTCTTGGCGCCAGAACTGCGTCATATGGACCGCGGGGCTGTGCTCCCATGATCATCTCCCAGGTGCTGGATCTATTCCATGATCCTACTGGCCATTCAGCTTGTGCACGACGTCGTTGCGTCGGTGGTTGATCATCTGCGTCATCAGGTTCTTGATCTGGTGCTCCCTCCATACTCGGCGGGTCCTGTTCGGGTTGGTCAGGGTCTGCTGGCGGTTGAGACTGAGGTTCTTGTGGAGGCTGCGGTTGTCGCCCTGGCTGCAAGGGCTCTCGTAGCGGCGCAGACGTCGTGTTCCGAAGATCAACGAAACCACGCTGGCCATGAGGAACTCTTTGCCGCTCGCGCTGATCACCAGGAAGACTGTCCTCAATCTCCTTGGTCGTCGATTTCCTCGAGATATTCGGACCAGCCAAAATCGGGAGACCACTGAATCAGCCAACGTCCAAACAGATCCTTGCCAAGCACTCGAGCTGGTCCTTGCCACTTCCGGCGTAGGTCGCGTTTGCCTCCACCTGTGCGCCCATAGTGAACCCATTCGCCTCGCTCGAATGGTCCAGGCTGAGGTCGAGCCCTTGATGATACAGCTCGTCGTAGCTCTAAACTGTTGCCTGACTGGTGGAAGGCAATCTCACAAGCTTCTTGTAGCTTAGTCGATGCCACATGAGCGATCCTTGAGTAACTTGCCCAGCAATCACGGGATCGGCATTGATATCTCCGAGAGATGCCGGGAGTGAGGGGTTCTCGCCAAGTACCTATCGCGCTGGGCTGAATCCCTTGTTGTTGGCGAGTCGGTTGTCTGAGCAATCTGGTATCCGGCAATTCGGGCACATTCGTCGCCTCTGACCTCCAGCTCGCGAAAAAAAACTTTGCTGACGTTGGACTCGGCTTCCGATCTCCACCGCTGATCATCCACTGAAGTGCTGCAAAGTCGGTAGCAAGGTCAAGCATAACCAAGAAAGCATGCATATTCCCACCCAAGTCTGGTACATATGCAATGTCCACGCCTGGACACTGATTGAATCGTATCCACTTTTGTAGGCTAGCGATAGGACGTGCTGGCGGTCGCTGTTGAGAATCACATAGCTCACATTTGAAAAGCATGGCCGCTGAGATCGCTGCTGGTGATCCTCCGCCTGTCCGATTGTTTCGGGCAAGCTCTTCGCCTCGCAGAGCATGGGGAAACTTGATGCGCAATTTCTTGATCGCTGCCGTGAGTGCTGCCGGTACTCGATGCCAATCGGTGTAGGTCTCCGCATTCGCGCCCATCATGATTCGTGGGCTTGGTGTGAAGCCTGTGGCGGGGCATGTGTCAACGGTGTCGGGGGCTCCCAGGATAGTCTCGCCTCCCAGTAGCTTCTCGAAGTCATATTGTTGTTTGACACCCTCGAGAATCTGTTCAGCCATGTCTGTTGTCCAAGTTAAGAAATCACGTGGCTTGCCACCGCGCCTTTGAATTTGACCATGTCCGTGATCTCGTGAAAGCCGGACTCCAAGTGCATATGCCAGCGCCACTGCTGACGTCACGAATCTCGTTGGTTTCTGCAGTAGATCTCCCAGATCATCTCGCAAATCAAAGGCACATTGACCACGTCGAACCCAAACCGATCCAGGTGGCAACTCATCCTTGATGATGTTCCACATTTTTGAACATAGAGGGTTCTCCAGTAGTACTTGACGTCCGTGCTCCATTCGATACCTGACAATTGCGAGTGCAAACTGAACATGCGCGAATGCCGTGGCTTGGCGTCGCCGTCTCTCCTTCGGCGGAAAGAAGTTGGTGATTGCTGACCACGCGTCGCACGGACATGGCACGATCGTGAGACATGGGTCTTCAGACTCAAGTTCCCTCATCGTCTCTGCTTGCATACGGGGTAGTAGTAGATCATCGCCCGTAGTACGTAGATCCTGGCTTTTTTCCCGTTCTCATACCGAACTCCGTCGCCAGACGAGCAACAGGACATTGACCGCCGTAAGTATCCTTGACTACTGTCCCAGGAGTATGCAGACGATGTCGATCAACACGTAGAACACTCCACGTAGCTTTCATTTCCCGCGCATGGTCGGCTATCCACGTATCCACTTGTTTCTTCTGGGACCCTGTCATGATGCCGATATCTGCCTGCATGATCTTGCTGCTCTGCGTCTGGTTTGATCCGTCTTCTTCTGCTGCCCAGACGTCCAGCGTTTTCGCACTGATAGTAGGTGCTTCCCGATGTGTCGGTGTCTTCGGAAAGTCCGTGCTATTGACCATCAAGTGATTACTCTTGGAACGCGTGATCTTCACTGGCGTGTCCGAAATCGCTCTGAAGATCACCTGATTCTGGTTAACGCTAATGAGCGTGTTCTGGGCGTCCGTCTGATCAACACTCATGAGCATTGGTGCGTCGCCCACTCGCATCGAGTCGCTAGCAGGGGAAGGAGGACGAATGGGGGCGAAGGGACTTTTCAGAACCAGCTGACGGATGGCTTCGCTGTTCTGTTTGTCCGCCGACGGCTGTCCGAGTGCAACCTGGGCCGCGGGGGTTAGAGCCGCACTAGGGTAGCAGCTGTCGTCTTGGTCAGGGACGGAGTCCTGGCCAGGGTAACAGCTGACGGCTGCGGGCACCAAGTGAGGTCCATCAGGGGGTAGTTGCCACTGATGCTGTCCTGCTCCTGCTGCTGCTGAAGATACCACTGTTCCTCCAGCCTTTGGCGCCCCTCCCGCAGCTGCTCCTCCACTGCAGGTTCGGCCTGCAGGTCGGACACTTGCTGCCAGAACTGCTCTGCCTCTCTGGCCGCCGCAGAGCCCACCGCCTCCCGGTGCTGCTCCTCCGCCGGCAGTTTGGCCTGCAGCTCGGACACCTGGTGCCTGAACTGCTCTACCTCTGTGGCCGCAGCAGAGCCGAGAGCCTCCCGCAGCTGCTCCTCCGCGGACAGCTCGGCCTGCAGCTCGGACACCTGGTGCCTGACCTGCTGTGCCTCCGTGGCCACAGCAGAGCCGACAGCCCCCCGACGCTGCTCCTCCGCGTCGCCCTTTTGGTGCCGGAACTGCTCTGCTTCTGTGGCCACAGCGGAGCCGACAGCCTCCCGCAGCTGCTCCGCCGCTTTGGCCTGCAGCTCGGACACCTGGTGCCTGAACTGCTCTACCTCTGTGGCCGAAGCAGAGCCGAGAGCCTCCCGCAGCTGCTCCTCCGCGGACAGCGCGGCCTGCAGCTCGGACAATTGCTGCCTGACCTGTTCTGCCTCTGCTGCCGCAGCAGAGCCGACCGCCTCCCGGTGCTGCTCCTCCGCGGACAGTTTGGCCTGCAGCTCGGACACTTGCTGGTCCGCCAGCCCAGGAGGCGGGTCCATTTCACGAACTGAGGGCGGCTTCGACGCACTGGCTTCGCTTGCGCTCTCGATCAACAGCACGAGTATGCGGCGCAACACTGGCTTCATATCCAAAACAGATGTGTCACATGGCAACAATACTGCAAACTCGGATGGTTTGCGGATGCCCAGCACCTGAGCAACATGATGCGCGACATGATCCAGACCCCAGAAGCGGAGAAGGTCGAGAACATTCATCGGGACCTGACCAGAGCCACAAGGCGGGTCAGGTGATCTGGCCTGCAGTGTACGGCGAAGCCTTTCCCTCCTATGCTTGGACAGCGTCGGAGTCTTTCCCTGCACAGGTTCGTCATGAAATGCCTCTGGAATGGTGCTGCCAGCCCCGCCGGGGCGGCTACCCCAGTTGCCGTCGCTGCCGTCACGTCCGCCACTGCCGCTCGGGGCCGCTAGGCAGTCGGGCGGCTGGACAGCTGCCAGGGTCATCCCGGGAGGCACGTCCATCGCCGGCGGAGCGCGCAATCCTGAATAGGGGCGTGCTCGAGCCCAGACGGCAGGACGCTGGCGTGGTTACTTTTTTTGTTCGCGAGCGCAAGCGGGAGAGCCGCGCGCCGTCGCAAGGGTCAAGCAAGCCTAAATGCCGCGGCCAGGGACAGAAGCGGCGAGCAAGCAGCGCGCTCATAAGTCGAAGACAGCCGGGCCCGCGTGCCGAAGAATGGCCTTCAGCGAATTCGTCCTCAGCGAACTTGTCCTCAGCGAACTTATCCTCAACGAACCTGTCCTCAGCGAACTTGTCCTCGGCTGCGAGACAGCATGCGACGAATGTGGGGCACGGCCACCACCGCCGTCGTCAAAAATCCCGTGACCACACCACGTAGGCCATTCTCAAATAAGTGCCGCAGGGAGAGGGCCTTGGTGTCTGCTGGCACTGGCCCCAGCGTCACGGGGGGAGCGCTGGGGGCCGCGTGCGCGCTGTGGGTGGCGGTCGCAGCTAACAACCGCAGGAGCTAACAGTGGGTGAGCCCGTGCACCTGCTGCGGGGGGACAGCCGCAGGAGGATGGACGGGCCAGACAGCCCGGAGAGGCCATCGATATATCTCCTGGCACCAGCGCCCCTGGCAGGAGCGCCGAAGGCCAAGGCCGTATTGTGGGTGGCGGTCGCAGCTAACAGCCGCAGAGATAGTGAAGTCAGCGGGCGTGCCCGTGCACCTCCTGCGGGGGGACAGCCGCAGGAGGAGGACGGGCCAGACGGTCCAGGAAGTTCATTGCCTGCTGGCCTCAGCGCCCCCGGGGGAGCGAGCGCCTAAGGCACGGACGTAGTGTGGGTGGCGGTCGCAGCTAACCGCCGCAGAGATATTAGAGACAGGTGAGCCCGAGAACCTCCTGCGGGGGACAGCCACAGGAGGAGGGGCGGGCTGGACGGATCAGGGCGGCTGACCGCCGCAAGAGCCAGTGGTCACAGAGGGTGGGTCCGGGGCCCGTCTGCGGGTGGACAGCCACAGGGGGAGCGACGGACCAGGACGGACCAGGAAGCGAGTGACCGGCGCGCAGGCCAGGACCCAGGAGGTGACGGTGCATGGGGGCGGGGGCAAAAAGGCGGGCGGGAGGTGGTGGGGGGAAGTAGCTTAACAGCCGCAGAGTCAGTGAAGAGCCCGGGGGGCATTTTTTTGCTGGTGTGGTTACGCGAAGCGTCTAGAATTTTCTGAGCCTCCCCAGAAGACGCAGAAGACCCCTTAGAAAGCTAGAGGGTTTCTGACAAGCCCCGCCGCCGTCTGAGATCGCCTTCTCCTTCTCATTACGCTTCTTCGCTCGCCGCCGAGAACAAATCAAGCTTGTGCAAATCAAAGAATTCTGTAGTCTGGGGAAACGCAAAGGTACCGATACCGCTACTACACGGCCATCTCATGAGGTGCGTCTTGTTCAGAATCTCGAGGCGAATCCGACGGTGGCGACGCAGGCCTCCCGTGGGGCCGAAAAAGGGGGAGGGAAGGTTGGGCACCTTTTTCCTCTTCTGATAGTCGATCGCCGCCGGAGCAGCGTGTCCAGTAACATGCGAGGCTGGGAACAACAAAGCAGAGAAGGCAGCTGGCGAGAGGCCCCGGCCAGGAGCCTTTCCGGCCGCAGCGCCGTCGCGGCGACTGGCGGCCTCGCGGGTGCCGCCGCCGGCTGGGCGCCGCCGATGATCGTGGAGAAAGACGCCGGAGGCCGCGCCCCCACAGACATGGGTTTTGCATAGTTGTCTGCCTTTGTGGGCCCTCGCTGGGCCCTGGGATCGTCAAAAACGACTCAGGATGAAAACAACTGTCCCGGGGAAAGGGTCGGGAGTTCTGGTGGCCCTGTATTGAAAACATGAGGACACCGCGTGTCTGGGTGACGCTACCCTTCCCTCGTTTTCAGCTTCATGGTCCTCCTGGGAGTTCCTCGTCGCCATCGCTGGATCCTCCTCGAAATCCTAGTCAGAACGCGACCAGGGAGAAGTCCGGAGAGTAGGTGTCCCAAAAGAGCTCGAGTAGGGCCCAGTTCATCGGATATTAGTGTAGGAGGGGCTAGAATCCTGTCGAGGTTGGCCCCTGGACCGCTCCCAGAGTCCATCACAGCCAGTCTGTGATGGCTCCCAGAAGCGTCACAGAAGCACACGAAAGTCCCAAGGTTGGTCGAAGACTGTCCCCGCAAAGGCCCAGAGACCCACTTTGGAGGAGGAGCCAGATTCCTGTCGAAATCGGCCCCTGCCCAGAACATTGGAGACCATTGCATCCAATGATCAGGGGGGGAAGGGTGTCCCGGACGTCCTCGCGTCCTGAAAGCACCGCGACGGACATCTCTCTGCCATTTTCGGCCTCCAGCGGCTCTCGCCATGCCCTGGGACGCTCAACAAATGGCTCGGGACGAGAAGCTGGTCCCGGGGAATTGATCAAAACCTCCAGAGGTCCACGTTGTGAAAAAACCTCGGGCAGCCCGACCTACGAGTTCGCCCTGTCACGGGCCCCGGAACCCTCGCGGATCGATCGAGTTCAAAGAATGCCGCAGAGTGGTGGGGTCGGGCGGGGCTAACACGAGGATCAATGCGGTGCAAAGCGTTGCGGAACGCTCTCAGAGCGTTCCTGAACGCTCTGAGAATGCCGCGACGCCCAATACATCCTGCAGAGCCGCCAGATCTTATAGATTCTCGAGTTATCCTCACCCGATAATATCCTCGTCCTGGCTACGTCTGATCTAAGGCTCCTGCGGGCAAGATCTGGATCCATACATCCTCTGTATCCTGGACTATTCTGGCTGAGGCGCGAAGGGTGTATGTGTGTGAGTGTTTGCGTGTGTAAAACAAAAGCTAGTATTTGTAAGGGCCCACACCGCTCCTTCTCCTCCTCCTCCTCCTCCTCCTCCTCCTCCTCCTCCTCCTCCTCCTCCTCTTTCTCCTCCTCCCTCTCCTCCTCCATTCTCCCTCCTCCCTCCTCCCTCCTCCCCCCTCCTCCCTCCTCCCTCCTCCCTCCTCCTTCTCCCTCGTCCATCCTCCTCCCTCCTCCTTCCTCCCTCATCCTCCCCCTCCTTCCCCCCTCTCTCCCCCTACTTGTGCCTCAGGTGTCCGGGGAAGTGAGCCCGAAACTCCAACATGCAACGGACCTAGATATGTCGCCGCGCCGTCCGTTCCGATGCGCGGCCTTGCGTCTCGGGGAGAGCGCCGCAGGAACCAGGGGAAACACGTCGCTTCAGACGCGGCGGGTTCGCCGTGGGTTTACCGCGGTGCTGGCGTCCCCTATTGGGCGCGGGGCGCAGGGGTTGCCGCGGGTTTGCCTTGGTTTCAGCGTCGTCCACCTGGGCGCGTGGAGAACACACGGCGCTTCGACATATGGATATACATCTTCCCCGCAGCTATGGTCGTGATTTTCGACGAGGTTGACATGTTTCGTGACGTCGGGTCTCTCGGAGAGAGACTCGGAGGAAGGCCAAACGAGATAACAGCGGGCCTCTCTGCCGTTTTCCGTCCTCATGCTAGGCCTCCTGGATGCCTCAGATGGTCGCCACGGCAGGACCCGCCGGCGTGGTGGCGACATGCGACTGCGAGGGCTCTAGGGAAGGGAAACAAGAGGAAAAGGTGTCAGAGGCCAGGATGATTGCAGTAATGCTCTGTGCTTGGACTGAGGTTCAGCGCCTTCGCGGCTTGGATGAGGTTAGTTAACAAGATGCTGTGGCGAAGCGGCCTTGACGCAATACCAATGTTTGCTATCATCTCTGGTGAACTTATGATGCACACGGGCCGCGCGGCTCTGGCGTCAGTAGGCTCGTCAAAAGTCTGCTGCTCCAGCGCTGTTTTGTAGAAATGCCCGCTGAAGCCAGCCCCCCATGGAAGGCACGCGGCTATGGGAACGAATGCGGGTTGCTTTCAGATAATTATCTTGGGTGCAGCTCTGCTCCTCCAAACCAACGCGGTCTCGAAGGAGGAGGTCCAGTCGGGCCACTCTGGTTGGCATGCGGCTTGCGGAAGGAATGCGGGCTGATCTCGGACAGCGTTCTTGGGTCTAGCCTTGCTCTTCCCAACCCCTCAAGGCATCGATGGGGGATGCCTTGCACACATCGCCAGGGATTTGGACACCTCGCAGCGTGGCGAGTCTGCACACATTGGAGCCCGCGGTTGTCCATTTGGCCCTGCCCCCGTCTTTGTGATGGGGCGTCCGCTGGTTCACCCAGGCTGCCCTGCCATAGAAGATCAGGAAGACCTTGGACGAGTATCAACCGCGCCAGAGCGTTCTCCCTGAGAGCGGTGCAGAACGCTCTGGAACGACCGCGGCGCCCGATGCGTATTCCAAGCCCACCAGTTCTCATAGATTTCGAACACCTTCCGCTCGAATTGGTGTTCTGCCTGGAGTGGGCCTTGACCTGCGCGCGGCATTGGATCTGCAGAGTTGTGTTCAGGTCATGCCAGGATCGTTGGGTTCAGACTCTGTCCGTGCTTCAGACTCCGCCCTCTGGGTGGACCGCCCACCCCCACTCGTCGCCGTCATCCGTCGTCTATTGGGGTCAGCTTGGAGCCATCGCGGGGTCGCATCAGGATCGCGGGGTCAACTTGGGATGCCTGGGCAGAGCTGTGCATCCGCATTTGTGTGAGACATCTTCGCCATTGAGTGCCTATGTTTCAGGTCAGCTATGTTTCCGGGCTCTCCTCGTCTTTTTCGCGCGAGGGAGCTCGTGTGAACATTGCGGTCTCCAAGACCCCTCGTCCTCCTCCTTCCCCTTCCTCCCTCCTCTATGTCATCGTCGTCCTGCCTCTTGCATCTCTTCCGTGGGGGCTGCGAATTGCGAAACTGTCGCCACTATCGTAAGCCACATAGAGGTCCAGCGGAGTTGTGTCCCACGGCGATCAGAATGGGACCTCGCCGTTCCTGGGAGCTGCGAACTGCGCAACTGTCGCCATTTTCGTGGGCCCCTGGGCGGTCCAGCGGAATGGGGTGCTCCAGGACGTCCTGGAGGGCTGAGGTTGAAGCCATAGATTTTGGAATAGCGTTCCAAACACATTCAGCCCCAGGTTTTGGAATGCCGTTCCAAAAGCATTCACCCCTAGATTTTGGAGGACCATTCCAAACACAACCAGCCCCAATGTTTGAGCCTACGCTATCCGTACACTGCTGCCCGCCGCCGTCGTCGTCGGCAGGTTTGGTCGGGAACCAGGGGGGGGCAAGTTTGCCATCGCGTTGTGGTGTTCAATTTCGCCGTCATCGTCATCGTCGTCGGCAGTTGCGTCCAGAACCATGGGGGAACTTTATCAACGTGTTATGGTCTCCATTTTCGGGTCGTCGTCGTCGTCGTCGGCAGGCTGTCCAGAATCAGGGGAACTTTGTTAACGTGTTGTGGTCTTCATTTTTGCCGTGGCCGTCGTCGTCGGCAGGTTCAGTCCAGAACCAGGGGGGTAATTTTGCTAACGTGTTGTGGTCTCTATTTCCGCCGCAGTCGTCGTCGTCGGCAGGCTCAGTCCGGAACCAGAGGGGGCAACTTTGTTAACTTGTTGTGGTTTCCCATATTCGCCGTCGTCGTCGTCCTCGGCACGTTTTAGTATGGAGCCAGGGGGCAGCTTTGTTAATGTGTTGTGGTTATCATTTTCGCCGTCGTCGTCATCGTCGGCTGGTTGAGTCCGGCCGCCACAGTCGTCGTCGCCGTCACCGTCGCCGTCGTCGTCGCAGTCCCCTTCTACGTGGGTCGTCGTCGCGGCCGTCCGCGTGTCGTCGTCGTCGCTTGTCGCTCGTCGTCGTCGTCGTCGTCGCCATCGTCAGAACAGGGCGAGTCGTCGTCGTCGACGTCGTCGTGGTCATGGTCGCCGCCGCCGCCGCCGCCGCCGCCGCCGCCGTCGTCGTCGTCGTCGTCGTCGTCGTCGTCGTCGTCGTCGTCGTCGTCGTCGTCGTCGTCGGCGTTTCGTCGTCGTCGACGTCGTTGCTCGTCGACGTCGTCGATGTCGTCGTCGTCGTTTCGTCGTCGTCGCCGTGGCTCGTCGTCGTCGTCGACGTCGTCGTCGTCGCCGTCGTCGTCGTCGTCGCCGTCGTCGTCATCGTCGTCGTCGTCGGTCGTCCTCGTCGTCGTCGTCATCGTCGCCGTCGTCGTCGTCGCTGTCCGTTCTCGTCGTCGTCGTCGTTCATCGTCGCGGTCGTTGTCGTCGTCGTCGTCGTTCGTCGTCGTCGTTTAGTCGTCGTCGTCGTCATCGGTCGTCGTCGTCGGTCGTCGGTCGCCGTTGTCGGTCGTCGTCGACGTCGTCGTTGTCGTCGTCGTCGTCGTGTCGTCGTCGTCGTCGTTTAGTCGTCGTCGTCATCGTCGTCGTCGTCGTCGTCGTCGTCGGTCGTCGTCGCCGTCGTCGTCGGCTCCGGTCGTCCCCCATCCTTGGCCTACTGCGTGGCGCTTACGAAGCACCCCACCTTGGCTGGCAACATCTACATCTAGCAACATTCATTTACTCATTCATCGTAGTCGGCGGTCTGGTCCCCGCCCGTGGTGCGGCGCCTACGCACCAACCCCCCCGTTCCCTCCCCCCCTTCCCCCCCGTCCCCCCCCCCTCCCCCCCCTTCCCCTCCCTTCCCCTCCTCCCTTCTCCCCCCCCCCTTCCCCCCCCCCTCCCCCCCCCTTCCCCCTTCCCCCTTCCCCCTCCCTCCCCCCCCCCTCCCCCCCCCCCCTCCTCCCACCCCCCCTTCGGCAACATTTACTCCTCCCCTCCTCCTCGTTTTCGTGCGCGTCGTGTCGTCGTCGGCGTCGTCGCGTCGTCGTCGGTCGTCGTCGTCGTCGTCGTCGTCGTCGTCGTCGTCGTCGTCGTCGTCGTCCGTCGTCGACGTCGTCGTCGTCGTCATCTTCGTCGTCGTCGTCGTCGTCGGTCGTCGGTCGTCGGTCGTCGGTCGTCGGTCGGTCGTCGGTCGTCGGTCGTCGGTCGTCGGTCGTCGGTCGTCGGTCGTCGTCGTCGTCGTCGTCGTCGTCGTCGTCGTCGGCGTCGGCGTCGGCGTCGGCGTCGGCGTCGGCGTCGGCGTCGGCGTCGGCGTCGGCGTCGTCGTCGTCGTCGTCGCGCGCGCAATTCCCCGCGCGTTCAGCGCGAATCGCGCGGGGTCTTTTGGCCCCCCCCCTCGCCCCCCCTGGAAGCGCGGGGTTCAGCGCGAAACGCGCGGGGTCTTTTCGCACCCCCCCCCCCCCTCACTCCCCCCTGGAAGCGCAGGGTTCAGCGCGAACAGGCGGGGTCGTTTCGCCCCCCCTGGAAGCGCGGGGAGCGCGAAACGCGCGGGGTCTTTTCGGCTCCCCCCCCTCAGCGCCCCTGGAAGCGCGGGGTTCAGCGCGAAACGCGCGGGGTCTTTTCGGTTCCACCCCTGGAAGCGCGGGGTTCAGCGCGAAACGCGCTGGGTCTTTTCGCCCCCCCCTTCCCCCCCCCCTCGCCCCCCCTTTGGAAGCGCGGGGTTCAGCGCCGCGAAACGCGCGGGGTCTTTTCGGTCCCCCCCCCTCCCCCCTCTGGAAGCGCCGGGTTCAGCGTGAAAAGAGCGGGGTTTTTCGCACCCCCCCTTCGCCCCCCCTGGAAGCGCGGGGTTCAGCGCGAAACGCGCGGGGTCTTTTCGCTCCCCCCCCCCTGGAAGCGCGGGGTTCAGCGCGAAACGCGCGGGGTCTTTTCGGTTCCCCCCCTTGGAAGCGCGGGGTCCAGCGCGAAACGCGTGGTGTATTTTCATGAGCCAGCCGGCTCGAAGACCCTGCGGGGTCAAGCACTTGACCCCGCGCTCATCCGCTCTCCCACGACAAGAGTGAGGGCACTCAGCGCGCTCACGCCTGCGTGGGAGAGCGGGTGAACGCAGGGTCTCGCGCTTGACCCCGCGATCTTGGGGGGGGGATCCCCCCCCAAGATCGTGGGGTCAAGCGCGCAACGCGCGGGGTCTTCTCGAGCACCCAACAAGCGTTTCCCCCCCTCGAACCTATCCTCCATTGCCCCTGCCCGAAAGTTTGGGCAATGGGGGCCACGGCCAATGGAGCTCTGCCCGGGGTCGGGACTCAACACTCAAGTTCCTGCTGCCCTTGAACACCCTCCACGTTCCCTGCCCGAGGTCTGGACGGGGGGGCCAAGACACGCAGAGCGTCCAATGTCTCAGACGATAGGTTCGATGGGGGCCACAGATAGTCGAGGACGGCCCCGAAAATCGCACAACAAGGTTCGACTTGCAGTGGGTATGGCCTCCAACATGCCTCCAAGAGGCCCCATGAGGAACGTTGGAACGGGCCGAAGTGGCTACAGAGTTTCCCAGGGTTGCCCCCGAGAGGCCCAGACCGTCCACAAACCCAACAGAAGATTTCGACATTATATTCGCTGTCTCGCCGCGTCGCGTTCAATAGCATTCCAAAACCACAGGAAAGCCACTTGCGATTCCCCTCTCATGTCGGCAACCTCTCACATGCTTCGTGGCCCCATGCAACCTTCGCGCGCGTCGTGGCCCCATAGAGAGGTCCACCGAAGGCTCCATTGGAAAGATCCACATGCGGTTCTCTGCCCATTACACGCTTCGTGGCCCCAGAGGGAGCTCCACCGAAAAAAACAGGGGGAGGGCCCATATGCGGCTCCCATACCCCTTACACGGTTCGTGGCCCAATAGGGAGATCCACCGAAGGCCCCAGCGGGAGGCTCCACATGCGGTTCCCTATCAATTTCCGCACCTCCTTCACACGCTTCGTGGCCCCATAGCGAGGTGAGGTGACAAAGAAATCCTCTCCGATGGCCCCCCTGTCCCGGGGTCGTTTTAGACCCGTCGGACGTTCTGTCGTTTTCTCGTTTCCAACAATGGCGCGCGATCCGCCCAATTCTCCTCATCCTCCCCCTCCTCCCTTGCCTCCCCCCCGTCACTTCCCTCTTTGACCTCGCCTGCGCTTCGCCGGAAGGCCCGTATGAGGGCATTGCCCTTGAATCCCTCTCCCATGCTCCCTCCCGGGGGTTCTGAACGGAGCGGCCGCGATCCGTTAGAGCGCCCGAGGCTGCCGGTGACAACACCAGTCTTGCCCCCGATCGCTTGGGATAGCCTGCACAATCGGGCAACGAGGTCGAATGTTAGCCAACGTGGACACACATCGATGTGGTGCAAGCTATGTGATGCGAGGTAGGTGGTGTAATATTTGTGATGGTACCCACGAGGTGCATTATATGTGGTGCAACCTGTGTGGTATGAGCTACGTGGTCTGGGCACGTGGCGCAATATTTGCGGTGCAATCTATGTGGTGCAAGCCATGTGGTGCGAGCTACGTGGTGTAACGTATGTGGTGCCGTCCATGTGGATCTTAGAGGTGGTGCAATATATGTTGTGAGCTGCGTGGAGTACGATCTGTGGTGCAACAAATAAACATATGCGGCCCAGTATGCGTGGTGCAAGTTCTGTGGGGCGAGCTACCTGTCTATGTAGTGCAAGCTACGTGGTGCAATGTATGTGGTACAAGTTGTTTGGTGCAATCTCTGTGGTGCAATAGATGTAATCCAATACATGTGGTGCACCTTGTATGCTTCACGCTCAGTTGAGCAGCCTACGTGGTGCAATCTCTGAAGTGCACGCAATGTTCAGCAATCTACGTGGCTCTATAAATGTGGCCCAGGCTATGTGAATCAATATTTGCGGTGCAAGCTATGTGCAAGCTGAGCCGCTGCGACGATCGACGGCGGCAAAGACGGCCACATAGCCGCCAGACCGCAAACCAAGCCCAGACGACGGGCGGCGACGAGGCGGCGACAGGGCGGCGACGGCGGCCACATAGCCGACATACCGCCAGCCAGGCCCAGGCGACCGGCGGCGACGAGGCAGCGACGGGGCGGCGACGGCGACCACATAGCCGCCAGACCCCCACCCTGTCCCAGCTCCTGTGACCACAAAAAGAGAAGCCTGAATGCAGGCACTGTTTGAAGAGTTTGGAATTGAAACAGCTTCAAGCTCCATGAGGGCGCTGGAACGGCTTCAGGTGCCTACAGCCTCGCTCCCAAGGGACGCCCTCGAAAGGCCGCGAACCCAAGGGATCATTTCGCCACGGTACTCGCCGTTCGGCTTCCGATGGCCTTGCGACCCCCTGGAAAGCAACAAGGTGGAGGGGCCCAGAAGTCATCATGTTTCTCGTTTCCCCTGTGCACTCCTTCTCTGCCCCTCGTCGTCGTCATTGTCATCCTCCACGCCCTCATCCTGCTCATCCCCCTCTCGCCCCCCCACTCATAACCCCCTTTCTCCCCCCGCCCTCCCCTTCCTCATCCTTCGTCCTCCTTCCCGTTCCCTTACACTTCTTTGCGCTCGTCTCCAAGGTCCCATGCGAGAGCGGCCCGATGGAGGATGATTCCGGACAGCCTGCCGACAACGACGACGACCCGAAAATAAAGACCACAACACGTGAACAGAGTTCCCCCCTGGTTCCGGACTCAACTGCCGACGACGATAACGACGACGGCGAAAATCAACACCACAACGCGATAGCAAACTTGTCCCACCCTGGTTCCCGACTAATCCTGCCCACGACGACGGCGGCGGGTAGCAGTGAACAGATAGCGTAGGCTCAAAAATTGGGGCTGATTGTGTTTGGAACGGTATTCCAAAATCTAGGGGTGAATGCTTTTGGAACGGCATCCCAAAACCTGGGGCTGAATGTGTTTGGAACGCTATTCCAAAATCTATGGCTTCAACCTCAGCCCTCCAGGACGTCCTGGAGCACCCCATTCCGCTGGACCGCCCAGGGGCCCACGAAAGTGGCGACAGTGGCGCAGTTCGCAGCACCCAGGAACGGCGAGGTCCCATTCTGATCGCCGTGGGACACCACTCCGCTGGACCTCCATATGGCCTACGATAGTGGTGACAGTATAGCAATTCGCAGCCCCCACGGAAGAGAAGCAAGAGGCAAGACGAAGATGACATAGAGGAGGGAGGACAGGGAAGAAGGAGGACAAGGGGTCTTGGAGACCGCAGTATTCATACGCGCTCCCAGGCGTGAAAAAGACGAGGCGAGCCCGGAAACATAGCTGACCTGAAACAGAGGCACTCAATTGCGAATATGTCTCACACAAATGCACAGCCCTGCCCAGGCACCCCAAGTTGACCCCGCGATCTTGATGCGACCCCGCGATGGCTCCAAGCTGACCCCAATAGGCGACGGATGACGGCGACGAGTGGGGGTGGGCGATCCACCCAGAGGGCGGAGTCTGAAGCACGGACAGAGTCTGCACCCAACGATCTTGGCATGTCTCTCTCTGCTGGTTCATTGAGCATGCCCGCCGACACGCACGACCTCGCGACACGCACGCCTAGGGGCGTTTGACCAGGCGCCGCGCTTGTCCAGGCAGCCGCCGCGCGCCTGGCCTTGCTTTGCTTGCCCCCCCCCCTTACCATCCCCCGCCGCCGCGCTTTCTCGTCGTGCCACAAGGGCCTTCCTTCGCGCTGTTTGCTGCTACTTTTTCCAAGTTGATTGTGATGCTTCAAGGGCTCCTTCCTCTTCTCCCCCCTTTTCCTAAAGAGAAGTATCGAATGGCCTTCGGCCCATCCCGCCACCGCGCTTGGGTTGTAGGGAAGAAGCCTATTGGACGTTCGTTGGGATATCGTGGGAGGCTTCGGGCTCCTTGGAGGCAGTTTGGACGCCTCCTAGGGTTCGTTTGGGGGCCTTTGGGGGCTTCTTTTAGGCCTCGTTTGGGCCTCCCGGGGGCCTCTTGGGGCCCTTAGGGGGCGTCTTGGGGCCTCCTAAGCGCCTCTTGGGGCCTCCTGGGCGCCTCTTGGAGCCCCCTGGGGGCCTCTTGTGGCGGCAGGATCGCGTGATCCCTCTTGTGGGCCCCTTCTGTGGCCGTCTTGGGGCCCCGTCGGGCCGTTTTGGGTGCCTCTTGTCTGTCTTGGGGTCATCTTTGTCCGTTGGTCCTCTTTGTCCGTTTGGGGGCCCTCTTGGAGGCCTCTTGGGCCGTCTTGGGGCGGTCTTGGGGGCCTCGAGGGCCGTTTGGGAGCGTCGGGCTGAAAAGGCGAGAACGCCAAAATCGTTCAGAACCCTATGGAACATCAATACCTCTTGGGGCCCTCTTGGGGGGCCTCTTGGAGGCCCCTTTGGCAGTCTTGGAGGCCTCTTGGGCCCTCTGCATGGGTGCCATCTTGAGTGTCTTAGAGCGATCGTCCGGCGATTGGAGGCCGCATTGGGCCGTCTTGAGGGTCTCTTGGTGCTCTCCTGGCCCGTCTCGGGGCGCTCTTGGGCCCGAGCAAGTCACGCGACAAGATCCGCCAAGGCCCAAGGGAACCGCGCCAAGCCCAGGGAGAGTTATGAATTCAGGCTCAGGGGATTGGCCAAAGGATATGAGGACACGCCCACTCCGTGCCCATAGGCACGGTGGCGGATTGGCTGATCCAGCGTGACAGCTCCTTAGCCGAGCTCAGTGCGGCGCTCCTGGGGGAGAGGGCGTAGAGGGCGGGTCTTCTCAGAAGACTCAGAAAGCCTCCGGCCTTCTGATCTCCGAGGCCACCCAGGGCTTCTCAGGGGATGGAGGAGCCTCTGAGAAGCCCCGCCTGGTCTTGAGAAGGCATGCCGGCATGCCCCATCTCACCTCCCACCGCGGCGCGCCGCCGAATATTGGAATCGTGCCCGCATAGACCTCCCTGTATTTGACGCCAAAATATCACTGCGTGATGCTTGTCACATGGCAGTGCGCATGCGCAGCTGGGAAGCCTGCGCCGGCAGGCAATCCCATGGTGACCATTGGGCTGTGGATCTGCGTCGCAGCCATACTCGCCGTGATGCTCTTCTCGACCTACGTGCTGATGTGGCAAGCTGGGTGTCTTTTCAGATTCCGAGGCGGTCCAGACAAAAGGCTGCGTCGATCGAGGGACCAGAGGGGTTAACACCTCCTCCCCGGCGGAAGGCGGCGGGAGGTGGGCGGAAGCAAAACGAGGACGGATGTGCCAACGGACGTGAACAAGAACAGATCTCCAAGATATCACAATTGTTTGGAGTTCAGGGTCTCTGGACACCGCCAGGTATCAGCCGTGTTCCAGATTCAAGTCTTCTGCGCACGGCAGCCCGCAGAAGGGGGCAGCGCGAGAGGGTGGGGCCCTCGTGGATGGCACCCCGTCCATCGGAAACCTCCTGCCTTCTGAGAAGACCCCTGCGAGCTCTTTACGAAGGGGACGGGCCTTTCTACCTGGCGTTCCTAGCAGCGTCCTTGGCCCAAGATGCGCCCACGCGGCCTCCAGGGCACCCCTCACGAGGCCCAGAGGGCCCCAGGGGTTCCTAAGTGTAGCGAAGAGCTGGGGGCGCCTTGGGCCAGGGACACCTGCAACAATCCAAACAGACCCCGTGCCTGCGCAAGAGGCCATCCCTCTCGCCCTGCCTCCTCCTGCGCGCCGCCGCACACTTGCATCTCCATCTCAGATCGTGCCTCCAGATGCTGCCAACTTCAATTCCCGTTGGCCAGTACACTTGGCGCTCACCCGCATTGATTCCCCCATCCTTCGAAGCGCCGGACTCGGCTACAGATCGGGCATCTTCGGGTTCCCTGCCTATCCTCTTCCTGTGTTGCGCTGGCAAGCTCTCCACCCTGTTCTCGCCTCATTGCGTCCAGGGTTGTCTAAGATGGCTCCCACATGTCAATCCGTGTTCTCTTTGCGGGAGCAGGATTTTGCGGCAGGCGGGCAGCTGAATCGCAAAGCCCTGCCATCAGCGTTATTTCTGACAGGCTTCTCTTGGGTTCGGGTTGGGGCCGAGTCCTATTGCAGCTGGGCGTCGCGAGGGCGGGCACCATGAATCAATATTTCCGGTTGCAAGACAGCCTTCTCAGCGTAGGCAGCGGGATGTATGGTTGGCAGCCAGTGTTTGCAGTAAACTTCATCGTTGATCGACGAAGTGTTGGAGGGAGCGTTTTCTGCTGCTGCTGGCCGGGGGAGGGCCGACCCCCCCCCCCGAAAATTATTAGCGTGGGTCAAGAGCCCCCCCCTACATCCCTGAAAGTAGAGCGCGTTGTCCAAGGATCTTCTGCCCATCTTCTGCCCTTAACTCCGAGCAATTAAGCTCGCAATCATCTTCGATGACCAGACGGATCTGTTGAGCCCGAAAGAGCGAGAGGTATTCAGCAGCCTAGTAAGAGCAGGTTTTGGTTGAGATATTCTTCCTCACAGTACGGTAATTCGAATAGTCTCCCTGAGCTTCGGAACGGGATTTGTAATGCACTATCGCAACAAAAAGGCATGGCGTCTGCTCGTGTCAGATGACTTCGAACACGATGCGTCTCTAGACAGGTGCTGACGGTTGAGTCTAACGACCGCAACCCGAGCGCACAGGAAACCGTAAAGGTTATAATTATTCAGGGTTCCTCATCTTTGATTTCATATGAAAGTGTCCGTAATACAAGGTTCTTCGGTCAGGATTTGTTGTTTGGGGTTCCGCAGTAAACGCTCCTAGCTAAATATCTCTTGGTACGGATGTCTTGTCACATATGCCTTATTAAGGGTTCCTTACTCAGGACACGTTGAAATAACTATTCCTCATGACGGATTATCTAGCAAGTATTCTTGAAACCGAATTCCCTAATTCAGATTATTTCTTCGGGGTTCCTTTTGTAAGGGCCCCTTAAAAAGGGTTCTTTTTAAAAAGAGCTCCTTCGTAAGATTGTCGTAGTACAGTTCCTTAGTAAGGATTCCTTCGTACATATTCCTGAGTAATGATTCCGTAATCCGGATCCCTTATGAAGGATATTTCGCGACGATTCTTTATGACAGATTCTTTACAAATGATTCCTTATCAAGGACTTCTTGTTTAGGGTTCCGTATTTCTGATTCTGTTTTACAGGTTTCTCAGCTGATAGTCTTTATTAGGATTCCTCGGCAAATATTCCTCACGAAGGATTCCTTCGTACATATTCTTTAGTACGGATTCCTTGGATTCCTTGGCACATATTCCTTGTTAAGGGTTCCTTAGTTCAGATTCCTCAGGAAGGTTTCCTTGTGTCAAGATTTCTCGTTAAGGATCTCTTAGTAAAGATCCCTTATTTCGAATTCCTTGCTAAGGATCCCATATTAAGGATTCCTTATCATCATCGTCATCGTCATCGCCATCATCAGCATCGTCCTCATCATCGTCACCATCGTCGGAACCGCACTCGTCTTATCTAGACCGCTTTCCTCCTCACACATAGTCTATAGTTTTTTCTTTTCCCCCTCCCCGTCCTCCTCGTCGCCATCCCCCTCTTAGGGGTAGAGAAGGACTAAGACCCAGCGCGAGGGAACACATCGAAGCCAAGGCGAATGGTATGATCAAAGGGGGGCAACCATAGATCTCTATCTACACAGGTGTATATGCATATATACATACACACGGATACGACCTATATATATATACACGTATAACCTCAATGCATTGGGTTTGCCAGCGTGGGCCATACATCGTGAGTTACTGCACTCCGGTAGTAAGATGTGTGGTGACATCTATGTGGTGCTCTGTGTGTGGTGTTTCTGCCGTGTGTTCTCAGCGACATCGTGCAATCTACGTGGTCCAACCTATGCGGTGTTCTCTGTGTGGTGTGCGCTGTGTGGTCTAAGCTGCGCAGTGCGAGTCATGTGGGATAGTATAGCTATGTAGTCTAGCTGTGTGGTGTATGCTTCATGGTGCAAGCTAGGCGGTGCGAGGTACCTGGCGTAAGTTATGTGTCGCAAGCTGTGTGATGCAAGCTACGCGGCGTAAGTTTCATGGCGCCCACGAGTCGCCCACGGCCGCCCGCCAGGCGAAACCTCGCCACACCCGCACAGTGGACAGGGCGCCCACAAGGCACCCACGCCCGCCCACCAGGCAAAACCTTGCCACACTGGCGGCGCACACGAGGCGGCCACGGCCGCCCACATGGCGGAACCTCACCAAACCCGCACAGCGCACGTGGCGCACACGATGCGCCCACGCCCGCCCCCCAGGCGAAACCTCGCAGCAACCATCCAATTCCTCAAGTAGCCGAAGTAAGAACCCCAAAGTGCAAGCACGGTTTAAGTAGATACACGCTATTTGTGTTTTTTTACACACACATATGTATATATATATATATATATATATGTGTGTATACACATACAGACGCACACATGCACATTGCGCATTATTGTGCAGTACTTGCGCAACACGCACATGTACGTATATCATTCGTAGTCGTCGTTTGTCGGTGTTGCCCTCAACGCTTCCGCTGTGCAAGGCAAGGACGTACACGCCAAGCACCTCGATCGTTGTCGCTCGTCATCGTAATCGCCGCCGCCCGCATCTCCTCATGATGTCCAGAAGTGGCCGAGTGCTGCAACATCGTTGATGTTCGTGGATCGTCGTTTTCCTTCGTCGCGTTTGGGAGGTACGCGCACGTGACCGCCACTGAGCCGAAGGCCACGGACAACAAGGTCGATGCGATGCGAAGTGTCGAGGCCAAGCCGGCCCAGAACCCTTCAGGAACCGCAGGCAGAGAGTGTGGGCGGTCATTCATCAGCAGACGTCGGGGATCGACGTTTCTCGAGTTCATTTGACGTTTTGGGCTGTACAGACCTCTGGGGGACCTCTTGGGGATTTTGAGGTTTCGGCGGCGAGCCCAGAGGGGTGGTGAGAGGGGGCGGGCTTTCTCAGAAGGCTCAGAAGACCCGTGGCCTTCTGAGAGATATTATTTGCCTTTTACTGGATATGCATAGTATTCATCAGAAGGCGCGAGGGGTTCTGAGAAGTCCCGCCGCCTTTGAGAAGATCTTCTCCTTCCCATTCCACCCCCCCCTCGCTCGCCGCCGAAGCTTGCTTGGGTGCACTCGGAAGCACGTCAGCCGTTCGGTTGAGTTTTCACCGCCGAGGGGTAGTTTTTGGGGCCCCAGGCCAGCAGAAAAAGCATCTGCGACGAAAACAGAGTCTCCGGGATCGGAGCTTCAGGGCCCAGGTCGTGAGAAAGCCATGGAGTCCGAGCACCGGCCCTCAACGATGGTTAGATACGAACATGGCCTACAAACGTATGCTCAGTTCGTGGTTTCCGCTGTCGTTCCCAGTATCCTTCTGGGCTAGGCCTGAAAGGCAAGACTCTTCCTGAGGGGAAGGAAGAGGAGCATTCATTCATAATCACGTCATCGCCATGAACGGCTTAACAAGAGTGGTACCAAGCATTCTGCAAGGACAGGGGGCGGAGAGAGCCAGGCTGCGCATGTCCAGGAGAGCCACAGCAGGCATACCGGATAAGAAATGTGCCTGACAGGCGCCCCATGGAGATTTCTTCTAGACGCAACGCGTAACCCAACCAGCCCATCCAGAAACGTTGCCCAGGCGAGTTGCCTTGACCAGGGATGTGGAGGAGCATACAGTGGAATGGCCGGCAAGGGGAGCCATTATATTTCAAAAGCAGGAGGATGGAGGAGGAGGAGGAGGAGGAGGAGGAGGAGGAGGAGGAGGAGAAGGCGGAGGAGGAGAAGGAGGAGGAGGACGCGGAGGAGGGTGAGGAGGGGGAGGAGGAGGAGGAGGGGGAAGGGGAGGGGGCCAAAGGGAGCAGGGATGAGGAGGTACAGGCGGATGAGGAGGAGGTACAGGCGGAGGAGGAGGAGGGCAAGTAGAATGGCCAGAGGTCTTTTCGATGCCTTTCAGAGTCTTTTCGCATGTCTCTTGAAAGCTTCTTGGAGTCCTCCTGGGGCGTCTTGGGGATTCTTGGCGGTCTTGGGGGCATCTTGGAGTGTCTTGGGTGCCTTGGGGGAGCCTCTTGGGGCCTATTGCGAGTCTCGTGGGAGCGTCTTGGGGGCCTCTTGGGGGCTCAAGCATTGGTGCGTTGACAGACCGCGCGGTGACCTCGGAATCCCCAACAGCCTCACCGCACAGTTCCCCCCACCGTACTGTTTTGGGACATTGGAGGCCCCAGTCGCCCGAGACATCCTCGGGGAACGAACCGTGTAACCGTGCGGCCATCCCAATGCCCACTGACTCACGGTGTGGTCACAACACCGCTTGGGGGCCCCAAAGGCGGTCTTGCGCGGGTGAGTGTTCGTTGAGGCCCGGGGCCCAGCCGGCCACAAAAATCATTTCGGTTGGCGCTTTAAGGAGGTCATGATGCTCATCCTGGAGCCTGCTTCGAGTTGGACGGGGCTGGGACGAGGATAAACCCGTTCCAGAGCGTTCTAGAACGCTTTCAGAGCGTTCCAGACCGCTCTGACAAGGCCGCGGCGCCCGAGACATCCTCCAGAGCCGCCAGGTCCCCGAAATTCTCGAATGACCCTCATCCGATTTGATCCTCATCCTGGCTTCGTCCAGCGACCATTGTTGGTTTTGGACACCATTTGTGTTGAGCATCGTACCCATGTGTTCCGTACCCAGTTCAAGCGTACCCAGAAGCCATTTTGGGTTGCGGCGGTCTTGGGACCGTCAACAAAAACATCTCAAGACAAATCCGGCCCAGGGGAACGGGTCGAGACCTCCAGGGGCCCACATCGTGGAGTAATCATTGAAGTCTGGGGTCTGAGGGAGGCCGCAGGATGGAACACCATGTCATCGGGAGCAAGCGGGGCGAGCCGAACGATGAGAACGAAGAGGACGAGCACCGAGACCAAGAGAGAAGCCCCTCCAACTCGAGGAGGAGTATCGAGGAGGAAGATCCACCTTGATATCTTGGTCTTCGCAGGCAGAATAATCGCGACGGCGCTTCTTCATGAAGCGAGGGGGCCTGGGTCTCGGAGGCGGCTCGAGAAGTCAATTTTGATTGGTGCCCCAGCAAATCTGTCAGGAGGGGGGGATGAGGCCAAATCCTGTCAACATCTGTCCCCGCACTTCCCCCGGGGTCCATCTGGTGAAAGTGTCCACCTCAAATAATTTGGTAATTGTCCTGTGCCCCCGAAAGCGCCACCTGGAGACCGAAACAGATCACAAAGACAAGCGACAACCTTCCCGAACCCGGAGCCTCGAACCTGCCCGCCCTTACCAGTGCTGGACCGCCTCAGACCCCCAGGAGGCGTTTCTCTTTGGATTCTGGCGAGTTTACTTGCACAAAAGAGTGTGTGTGTGTGTGTGTGCGTGTGTGTGTGGAGGGGGGGGCGCGTGGTGAGGCCCTAAAGGGAAGTTGTATGCCGCGCAAGTCGGGATTGCCCTGCACGCCTGTTCGGCCCAGCGCTGCAGGCGGCGGCGGGGGGGGGGGACATGCCATGCAAGCAAATCCGCGTGAGTCTGCAGAACAACAGCCTCCAGGCGGCTCTAAGCTGGGCCCTGGAGCGGAGCCCCGCCTCGCCGCGCGGCCGCCGCGCCGACGGCCGACCCAGGCGATCCTGGCGAGAAGCACGGGCAGGAGAACGCCGACCGCGGCGCGGCCGAAGGGCACCAGGCACGCCGCTCCCGCCCCCCAAACAGAGGGGCCCCGCCATGGACTCTGGCACGCGCCTGTTCATATGAGGCATTCAAGAGATGGCGTCGCCGTCGAGGGTCGAAGGAGTTGATGGCTCTTCCTCACCGGAAGGCGGCGGAAGGCCGAGGGAAGTAGAACGAGGCCGCCTCCGCCGGCGGAAGCCCTGGCGAGGAGAACGGGCAGGAAAGCGCCGACCGCTGCGCGGCCGAAGAGCTTCAGGCACGGCGCCCCCCCCCCCCCAACCAGGATGCCTTGCAAGTCGGATCTGGCTTCAGTTGTCCTGAAAAGCGCTGGGGCCTTTTTGACAGGCAGGCGGCAATGTTATACCTAAAAAGCGTATTCTGGACCGTTTGGGCACGGAGAAAAATGAGCAGGTGGGCCACGGGCCGATTCCCAACATGAGAGCGTAACGAAAACGGTGTCCATAATTGAAATAGTATGCCGATCTTGGAGCAGAGAAAGACTGTCCCCAGCGTTTCAAAGAGCATCTAAGGTTCAGGCACGACGGGCACTTCACATGTTGGGATTCTCCAGGGGTTCCCTGTGCCATCCCGCTGGCGATAAGAGAAACAGCATAAACACACGCCTTCGGAGCTCCTCACGGATTCCTTGGATGTGCGCTAAAACCCTCTAAGGGCGCCTCCGGCGCTGGCCCTGGCGCGCTTCGCGCGCCAGTCAGGGGGGGTCAGCGCAGAGCCAAGAAGTCCGCGCGTACTTCCAAAATTCCTGCTTATGCAGTTGTTTCTTTTTTTTTGCTCGGAGCTCGAGCGCAGGGCTCAGTGGAGGTTGCGGGCTGGACTGCCCGATGATTTGGGTAAGCGCCGATCCTACGTTTGCACAAGCCCATCCTGGAAATAGCACACATCTTTTATGATCCCAGTTTTTTCCCCAGGTTTTGAATGCGTTGTTCTGCCCCTTGTGTGGGCATCTGGACGGTGTTTAGCCGGCACGGGCCCGATCGGCCCCGAAATTCTGGCGAGAACGCCCCCTGGAACGGGCCGGGCCTCAGACCCGGGCGTCGCACAGCAAAACGCGACGGGCGGTTTCTCTATGAAATCTGCGTTGGGGTGTCGTCTCTCGGAACTAGGATCCCAGGAAGGGGGTCGACATCCCCTGGCGCCCGACGTCATTAATTTTTCACAGCGTCGACCCCATTGAGGTCTCGACCCATTCCACAGGACCGCCTCTTCATCCTGAGTTGTTTTTTGACGGTCCCGCGGCCTGGCGAGGAACCCCAAGGGGCGAAGACGTCCAAAAACCGTCCGTCGCATTTGATTCATGATTCGAGGTGGTCTTGGGTCCCCTGACGCTCAGTTGATGTAAAAGGCGCTTGAGCCAGTGCTCCCGTTTTTTGTTTAAAATGTTCGGTGTTCAGCCAACCTACACGGGGAAGCGACTGCAGCCGAAAACGGAAACATCACAGCAGTACCAAACGGAACCGAACCGACAAAAAACAGCGCAAACGAGAGTCTCAAACCGGGAAAATAACACTGACCCCCGTACGGAAAACAATTCGTCGATCTTGAAAACGGATTGGCCTCAAGACGGCCCAACATGGCTTCAAGCCGGCCCACGAGGCCTTCGAGGCGTCCCAAGAGAGCCCCAGGAGCTTCCCAAGAGAGCATGCCACGCACAAGATGGCGACGTCGGAGGCGCAGCGGGCGGGGCGCTTCTCAGCATCGCCCTCGAGAGATCGATATGGAGTCGACCTGTCCTGTTCGTTCCCTTCTTTGCGGGCGTTTACTGAACGGCTTCGCTTGTCGAGGTGCTTACTCTGAGGGTTGTTGCTCTGCCCTCTACTCTCCTCCGCGGCGGAAAGCAGGCGGAAGGCCTGGCGAAAGGAAGACAGGGGCGGCTTCACAGGCGGAAGCCACTCCCAGTTCCGAAGCCCTGAGACGGGGGGCAGTGCAAACGGCGGTTCGCCAGAGCGCCGGATTTTGAAGTATCCTGCGAAGCCAGGGTGCATTGACCCGGGCTAGCGCGCAGGATCCTGCAGGATCTTGCAGGATCTTGCAACGCCCGACCGACCCAGGCGTGCATTGACCCGGGGCAGTCGATCCCCGAAAGAAAACCGGGGCGGCTTCGCCGGCATTTTTTTGTTCATATTTCTCGGCCTCTCGAGGCCCTTCTCGGGCCTCGGGGGACTGTCAATAAGCGACCCGGGATGAAAAATTGGTGCCAAGAACTGGTGCCAGGGAAGTGGTCGAGAGGACGGGGGCCCGCGTTTCGAAAGCATCGAGACGCTGGATGTCTGGGGTGGAAGGCGACGGTGGCGCGTACGAGATCGTGCACAGCGCCCCTCCAGCCACCCTTGAGGATCCAGGTGATTATGTTTAGGGCTCCTCCCAGGCCCCTTCCCGCCATGGCTGGACCCGCCCGCAAAATTATAGCCCACACGCTCCCCAGGACAGGCTGGGCTATAGCCGGCCCGAGGTATCAGATCGAGGTAGGTTCAGGGAGAGTGCCCTAATTCATGTTCTTCGTGTTTGTTGGATATTCTTGTGCATCCTGGGGAGGGTACCCTTGTATGTTCTGTGTGTCTTGGCCAGCAGAGGGTCTCATGTTCTTGAAGGATGTTTTTCTGTTCTAGGTCCGATTGTAGCGAAAACAAGCATTGAGTCGGTCAGATCCCGTCTTTGGGTTCCTGGAGGCCCGTTTCGAGACCTGGGGCCATGAAGACTTTGTCGGGGTGACGAGCGGCTCTCTCGGGTTGGGACCGAGAGGTCTGGGGACCCGTGTCACGAGCAAATCTGGGAATCCGCGCAATGGGGGGGGGGCAGCGAGGGCTGCAGAAAAGAGGCCCTTGAGGGCTCCATAGGGGGCAAGTGCACACCTTTCTCCCCCCTTCATCGCCCCCCCCCCCCCCCCACATTCAGCGACGCAAGCAATTCGGCACGATAGATGTTTAGCCCTCGGCGAAGCCGTGAAGCTTGCTCCGGCCCATCTACGATCGCCTCCGAGTGCCAGGGCATCCAGCCGAGGCTCTCAGCTCAGATCACGTAGAGTTTCCCTAGACATGCCCGCGGCAAGAGGCCTGCCTTTCAGGCTTGTCTCGGGGAGACGTAAGACTTGAGTACGCCGGAGCGCGGGTTTGCCGACGCTTTTAGACGAGCGCGTCCTGGATTTTGTCGGTCCAGTTTTTGTGGGATTTCTGCAGCGGGGGCTCGCGCCGAATTTCACACTGGGTCTCAGCATTATCAGGATGGCCCCGTCAGGCCAACCCGAGTCCCACGTCTCCCCGATTTTCGTCCAGAGCCAAGCCCCTGCCCGCCCTGTACCCGCTCCGTGCTCTGGCTGGCGCTCCCTGGTGTGTTCGATTGGTGTCCGCCTGGCGCTTCTGGGTGTCCCGTTCGGTGCCCGCCGCGTGTCCGCATCCGCCTCGTACCCGCTGCGTGCGCGGGCTGGCGCTCCTGGGCGGAGGAGGATCGGACGGGGCTCCGGGGCGCACGACGACGACGGCGCACGACGCACGACGCTGGCCGAGTTCAGCCGCCAGCACAGCCGCCGACGACGACGCACGATGGGCGGCGGCAGGCGGCGTCGGGCGGTTCCAGGACGGGGATGCGTCCGTTCTGGAGCGTCCCGGAGCGCTCTCAGAGCGTTCTGGGACGCTCTGAGAAGGCAGCGGCGCCGGAGACATCCCCCAGAGCCGCGGGATCTCAGAGAATCTCGATGGATCCATACCCGATGCTATGCTCGCCCCGGCTTCGTCTCGGAGGAGGGGGAGGCGGGGGGATGAAGAAGGGTTGGAGGGGAAGAGGGGGGGAGGGGGGAGGACCAGCAGGAGGGGGAGGCAAGTGAGGACGTGGAGAGGAGAGGGCCATCGGGGGTGGAGCGAGGAGGGCGCGGGGAGAGCTGAAGGCTTTTTTGAAGAAGGCTACCTCTTAAGAGGAGCGGGCCCAGCGCCTTCTAAGAAGCAGCCTCCTTCTAAGATGCCTTCCCCCCCACGCCCTAGTGCGCGTCGCCAAGGCGGAGCGAGGAGGGGGGGCGGCCTCTTGTGGAGCGCCTCGAAGAGTGCCCCAACGCCCTCGCCCCCTTCCCCTCACGAGTGCTCCTCTCAGAAAGAGTGGGTTGGGAGGATGGGGCTGGGAGAGCTGGTCAGATCTGTGCAATCGCGCGTGTTGAATGTGCTCATCATTACTCAGTCGCGCTCTGTATCTTCTCAACCCCCTCCTCGCATCGTGGGCGAAACACATGTCCGTATCCGTGGCCTCACGGGCGGGGCCTCTGAACCGCGACTCCACGGATATGGGGCGGTGTGTCGCGAATGCTCCGCGCGGAACGCACCCGTGCGACTGCGTATCCGCTGGACCGTGCCCCAGAGTCCAGAGCGCGAGGGCGCGTATACGGATATGTTCGCCGCTCGTGATCCCAGCACGATACCCGTCGGTCGTTGAAAGTAGGTATTCTCGGATGCCCAAGTCCCAGTCTACTTCCCATTCGTTCAAGAGTAGTGGTCGTCCCTCTTCCCTCGTTCTCAGGGGGCGGGCGGAAGCCCAATCTACCTTCACAGCCTTCCTACGCCATGCTTCTACTTAATGTTTCGATCCACTCCTTCCGATCTACTTTCACCGCCGTCCCACTTTCATGGAAGCCCAATCTACCTTCACCGCCTTCCTGCTTCATGTGTCTACCCACATCTGCCGACCGACGGGTCTTTGTTTTCCCCCCCCCCCTCCCCCCCCGCGCCCAGGGCGGCCGGGGCTACGCCCAGGGTGCCAGCAGCCGGGGGTACGCCCAGGGCGCCCTCCAGGCGGGCGCGCTCGCCCTGCGCAAGCGGGCACCGTGCGCACATGGGGGAGGGCCTGCCGCCAAAAGGTCGCCCCCTCGCCACGTGGGCGCCCTCAGCGTGGGGTAGTGAGATGTTGCGGGGGGGGTCCTCCGCCCCCTCCTCCTCCCCCACCTCCTGCTCCTCCTGCTCTTCCTCCTCCTCCTCCTCCTCCTCCTCCTCCTCCCGTAACCATTTTGGCTCAAGTTCCAACCTTGCTCCCTGGGGGCTGGAACTTGGGAGCTGCCGACGGGGAGGCTCAGAGGACCGCTGGAGGACAGGCCTCCAATTTTTTTCTCCTCTGCCCTCTAGTGAATCGCTCCCCGGAGTGCCGCCATGTCCGAGGGTGCGATCGACGTTGGGGACGAAGGGTTCACGACCGTCCCGTCGAGCGCCCTGGAGCGAATGGCCAAGGCGATGGAGGAGAACGCCGAGTCCAACCGCATGATGGAGGCCAAGATCAGCGAGATGGCTTCCACCCAGCAGCGCGCGATGTCGGAGATAGCGAAGACAAACATATGGGAGGCAAAGGTGATCAGCATCGAGAATCAGTTGGCCCTTCTACCTCAAGGTGCGACGCTGAACGATATTGTCATCCAGTCCCAGATTCGTAACTTGGCGGAGTCGCACAAGAGGGACATGATCAGCATTCGAGATGAGGTGAGAGCGGCAGCATCGACTGCGACATCGGCGGCATCGAGTGGTGGACGACCCGCGAAGATCTCGAGGGCGGCGAGTTCGGCGCCCACGAGTCGTGTCCCGCAGGACGACGAGCCAGATGAGAAGCGTAGGTGGATCAGTCGTTTCCCAAGGACGTTGCTGTCATCCGCGAGGATGGCCCACTTCGAGCAGCTGAAGTCCCACGTGAATACCCACATTGCCGAGGTTATGACTGCCAGGTTCGCGAGGATCTCCCAGAGCTACAGTGTCCATTTCGAGACTGCGGCCCAGGCGAGGGAGTTCCATGACTACATGAGTGAGTACCCGATGCGTTGGCGTGACACACGTGACCAGTCGATTCACGACATAAGAGTCCGAGCAGACCTACCTGGAGACGTTCGAGGCCGGCAGCGTCAGTTGGGGCGAGTGTGGACCCCGATGAAAGAACTGTTGGTGAAGAAAGGATTGTGGTCTCAGACCGTCAAGATGGGGGCCGACGGGTTTCCCAATGAGTTCTACTTCGTCAAGGATGACGATATTTGGATTCTTTTTCGCGGCACAGTAGATCCGTTGCATAGGATGTTGGTGCGCGCCACGGACGACATCAAGAGTCTCAACAATGGGCAGGAGGACATCGACAATATGTTGAAGCTGCTCAATGAGTAGGATCCCACGCAACCAGCACAAGTTCATAATTCAGGACATGCAAATAGACATGACCTTGATGAGCTACTGGGCGAAGAAGATCGCCTTTCCCCCTCCCTCTCCTCTTCTGGCTCTCAAGCTTTGTGTTCATCTTCTGGGTCCTCCAGCTCTCGCGACGACTCGTCGTCCGAAGATGGCTCTTGGGGGGATGATGAGGATCAAGTATTGGATCTGCCGTTTATCCCGTCTCGACGTTTCAAGATCGCGACTTGGAACGCCCACACCCTGTTCGGCTCGCTGCACTCCGACGTTGCGATGCAGGCTCGTACTCGAGCAACGGTGCAGTCGCTGTGCGCCGACTCCGGCGCGGGGGTTCTCCAGGAGTGTCATGGTTGTCGTGGGGATATCCTTCTTCTTCTTTCTGACGTACAGCAGTTGGTTGGGTGGGGGACCTTCCTATCCGATCGTGCTGCTGGAGGGTCGGTGATTCGGATTCGCCGAACTTTTTTGGAAGCTCTATGTGCATGTGCGTCACCAGGTCATCGCCAAGGGGAGGCTCCACAACATACATCTTAGGGGGAAGCTGGGGTGCATGACACTTACCACCATTCACATCCATCCCGCCCTATCTAACAGTATGAAATATGGGTTGATTCGACGGGTGGGCTTCTCGGTCAAGCCTGTCAGTACGTGTGCTACTTGGGTTTGGGGTGATTTCAATTGTCTCTATCCTGGGTACACCCGACTTTTTCTCCGAGCTGAATTTGTTTCATGCAAAACAGATACGGTTGGAGGCTTCTTCGCCAACACATTTCCGTGCTTGTGCGAGCTGGTGCAGCTCAACCCGACATTTAGAGCGAAACAGAACGAGAAGCTCGTCTCTGCTGGCAGGTTAGAATATATGTTTCTCTGGACTCTGGGCACTTGCTGGATTTGAAGCCGGCCGCTGGCGTCGTCTGGCCCGTCGCAGACTTGTCCTAGCCCAGCGACCGCGCGCCCGTCTACGCCCAGCTGAACCCAGGTCGTAGGCCGTCGGCTCCCAGGACCCCTTCCTGGGTGGTCAAAAAACCGCAGTTCTCGACTCTGGTTCAGGACCTCTGGAAAGATATGCCTGAGTACGGGGGCGCTTTTCTCAGGCTCCGTGGGCTCAAGGCGGCATTCCATGAGGCAGCTCGTCAGGTGAAAGAAGGTCTGTCAGTCGACGGCCCCGCGACCTCGCAAGACATTTTGTCCTGGTACTTCGCCGTCTTGCGCGCGATGACCCAGGGGAACAGACGAGTCGCGCTGAAAGTTGTTCGAGCCTTCCCTGAACTCAACGACTTCATAGATGCGGATGGGGATTTTTGGGTGGACTACGCTGGTTTCATGAACAGAATGAGGAGCATATCTGAGCTGGTACTCTCACAGCGGGGAACTAGGCGCGCAGATTCTGTTCCAGGCCTATCAGGCTCTGCTTGCTGGTGAGGCAGAGGACGACACGTTTAACGAGTGCCTCGCAGTCTTCATACCAACGGGGGAGATCCCCGAGTGCATAGACGAGCTGATTAAAGCCCCGTCTGAGGGTCGGCCGATACGTCTGGGAAATACTGGTAATAAGATTTTAAGTGCGTGGTTGAATTTGGGGCTGGCTAAACAAGCATCGATCGCCTGTGCCGAGCCTCAGCGCGGGTTTGTCATTCGACGCTATTCGAACAAGAATGTGCTGGAGGCCAACCCGAAGCTGGCGGTCTGGTTCTGTGTCTCTGGCGAGAGGGACGCAGGAAGCATCTTGCTCGACGTTCGTGCCGCTTTCCCTTCTCTCAATCATGGGTGGATATGGTGGGTCCTAGAAATCATGGGTGTTCCAAATAACATAATCAGCGCGTTGAAGTTTCTCTATCGTGGGATATCGGTTACCCTTGGGATATGTTCTGGAGGTCGGGGTCCCGGAATCGTGATATCGTCTGGGATAAACCATGGGTGCCCAGCTTCGGGGTCGATATTCGCTTTCGCCCTTGATCCAGTTGTGCGTGCTCTATCCTGTGCCCTTCCAGAACCAAGCTGCTGCTTGTGCTGTTTCGCCGACGACATAATGCGCGGCTCGCGTGACCTTTTTGAGAGTGTCCCCATCGTGCTGGCCATCATGAACCAGTGCGGATTGGCGACGGGCCTCTATCTGAATAACAAGGACACGGTAACCGTGTTTATAGCATCGTACTCGGTTCAGTACAATCGACGTCGTTTCGACGAAATGGGAATAGATCTGGGAAGTATTCAGGTCAGGGTCAACGGTAAGTACTTGGGGATCTACCTAGGGCGAGGTGGGGATGAACTCAGTTGGCAGGACCCGGTGGTTGAGTACGTAAGGAGGGTGAGGGAGCTTAGAGGTCTCGGCATGAGTTCAGTCGAAAACAGCATGTGCTAGAAGGCCTTAGCGGTGCCAGTCACTCAGTTCGTTGGCCAGTTCTTTGAGCCTCCGCCAGCTATGTTCCGTCTGGAGGACGAGTTCCTTCAGTTGCTGGTGAACGGCCCGAGGCACGCAGTACCGCGAGCCGTGTTCTTCGATCTCGAGAGTGTCGGCATCAAAGTTAAGGTGCTTCAGCTCCGTCAGCTGTGTCTGGCCGCGAGGTACCGAACAGCAATGAAAAGCCAGGTATTACCCAGGATGATCCGATGGTATAATGATATTCTAGAGTCCAACGAGTACCTCGTGACCCATTTCTTTAACCCGCTCTTTCAGGAATCCTGTCTGTATCAGTTGAACAAGGTGATGAGTTTCCTGGGCGGTGCCCCAGAGATTCCCGAGGACCCCGAGAAGAAAGGTTTCCAGGCTGCCGTGCTCCGAGTTTTGCAAAAACGATTCCCTGGTGTTCGATGTTGTGCTGCTCTCGTCCGACGAGCCTGGTATTTTCTGGGACATCAGGCCGTGAGCCTAGGTACTGAAACCCGGTTGCAAATTAAGTTAGGTAAAATAGGTCAGCATGTCCCGAACTTTGTAGTGTCTAGTGATTTTATATAAAAACGCATTGTAACGCGTGGTCGACCACACGTCGGTACCATCAGGGTCCTGGCCGATGTTTGTTAGGGTGCTCCAATGTGGGTGGGGACGACCTAGTACACAACTTTTGTTGTCCTGTAGCCGGGCCTGTCTTATTAGAGCTTCCCCCGAGACTTGATCCAGAGTTTCTGAATCTTGGTGGCCCTGAGAGGGCCTGCCCGCACCTGTTCCCAGGAGACCTGGATTCTCTGATCAGTTGTGCGATTTACCACGACATCTGTTTTCATTATTTTAACAAGCTCCGCACTGCTTCTAGGAAGCTGAACCTTCAGAATCTTCTCAAGGCCCGTGCTAAGGTGCTGGCCTAGAGGCACGCTGGGTTTCGTCGCGTTCTGCAGGGAGGACACGCGGGGTTGGGATGAGCGCACCTCCTCCTCCTCCTCCTCCTCCTCCTCCATCCTCCCTTCTCCTTCTCCTCCTTCCCTTTCCTCCTCCTCCTCCATTTTCCTCCCTTTTCCTCCTCCTCCTCCTCTTCACTGTTCCTCCTCCTCCTCCTCACTTTTCCTCCTCCTCCTCCTCCTCCTCCTCCTCCTCACTGTTCCTCCTCCTCCTCTCTTTTCCTGCTCCTCCTGCTCCTCCTCCTCGCCCTTTTCCTGCTGCTGCTCCTCCTCCCCCTCCTCTTCCTCCTCCATCCTCCTTCTCCTTTTCCTCCTCCTCCTCCGTTTTCCTCCTCCTCCCTCTCCTCCTCCTCCTCCTCCTCCTTCTCCTCCTCCTCCTCCTCCTCCTCCTCCTCCTCCTCCTCCTCCTCCTCCTCCTCCTCATCCTCATCCTGCTCCTCCCCCTCCTCCTGCCCCTCCTCCTGTTTCTCCTTCTCCTCCTCTTCCGCCTTCTCCTCCTTCTCCTTCTCCTCCTCCTCCTTTTCCTCCTCCTGCTCCTCCTCCTCCTTCCAGCTACCTGCTCTCATCCTCCTCCTGCCCCTTTTCCTCCTCCTCCTCCTCCTCCTTCTCCTCATCCTCCTTCTCCTCCTCCTCCTCCTTTCTCCTGCTGCCTCCTTCTTCCTCGTTCCTTCTCGTGTTCCTCCTTCCTCCCCCCCCCCTCCCTCTTTTCTCCTCCTCTTCCTCCTCCTTTTCCCCTCCTCCTCCTCCTCATTCTTCTTCTCCTTCTCCTCCTCCTTCCTTTCCCCCTCCTCCTCCTCCTCCTCATCCATTTCCCTCTTTTCAGCTACGTGTTTTCAGCTGTCGGTGCCTCTGACAAGCTGTGGCGCCGATGGCGCCTTTCGCTTTCTCCGACGCCGCAGTGTTCGACTCGGGGTCCTTGTGATTCATTCTATGGCTTACGTCACACGGACGACACCTTGGGGCATTTCGGTTTCCCGAGCTCGCCCATAGTCACACCAGAGCGACGCTTGCCACTGTTAGCCCCCAGGGGCCGGTGGAGCCATGGGCACAGGTCAGCCCGGGGACGATTACCGGCCTTAATATGTTTCCGTTGTGGTCCGCTCCCGATCACAGTAGAGTGTTGGTCGTGCTGGCGTTGCTGTTCTGATGGGGTTGGTCCCTGAGTGTTTCGTGAGGTTCGTGAGGTGCCTTTCGCGAGTTCTCTGGAGGCCTGTTGAAATTCTACACGGAGGGCATCTGCGGGCGGTTCTCTGTTTCGGAGAACACATGGGTGGGGAGGAGGCGAATGAAGGAGGACGGGGTGCAGGAGCACGAACGGTCCACAAAATGTCCAACTTGAAATCAAGGATTGGGGATCATGTCATCCCTCTCAATAGGAAGAGCTAACATTGAGCGCCCTGCTGTCAGCCAGCATGCTCACCTCAAGCAATGATTCAAAGTTTGAAGATGCATATCCTCAGTTACTGCATGGGCAAACTTCACACAGCGTCTTTATGATTTCACCAGCACGACTGCTTCAACTGCGAACGTTGATTGATGTTTCTAGCTTTCGGTATGGAACCGACCGAGCTGTTACTCCTGAGACAGCAAGGAAACAACCGCCTTTGAAGGCTTTGCACACTGTTACGGTGGATTTGGTTTGGACAGCGTCAACGCGTGACGTGTGTTTTACTTCATTCGCACGCAGTTGTTTGGAACGCTGTCGGAAAAACATATTATGTGCCGTTGGACCAACTGGCCTCAGTTCACACATTACCGCGTTTTTCTGTTGCGCAAGGTTGGAAATTCAGGAACCTATGAAAAGTCCCCGGTGCTCTTCTAGCTTACATGAACACTGAGAACATCGTTGAGTACAGGCCTTAAAGAGAAGCAGTAACAACATCACACATTCAAACGGTCACCAACTTGCCCTCGTTGCGTTGCGCTTTTTTCACCAACGCAGGGTCTTCATCGTAAGAGTATGCGTCGTCAATGGAAGTATGATGCGTTTCTCCCTTTGCGTGTTCGGGGCCTCCTTGTTGGCCCCTCCGTGGCCGTCTCGGGAGCCTCCTAAGTCTCTTTGGGACCCTATTCGAATCAGGGCACCTTGTGACTCCCTCACGCGTAGCCTCCACAGGATGAAGAGGTGGAGGAAAAGGAGGAGGGCGGCGCGGCGGGCGATCAGGACAATTTCGCTCGGGGTACGTGCCAGGAGGAGGAGGAGGAGGAGGAGGAGTGCGTAGAGGAGGAAGGAGTCGGAGGAGAAACGAGTTGGAGGAGCAGGTGGAAGGATCTTAAGAGGTGGAATCCTGGAAGGGATGCAGGAGGGATGAGTCCCAGACATGCGATGTCCTGATTTTTCAAGACGGGGTCATCCACAGACATCCACAGACATCCCCAAAGCTCAGCGAGGGCCCCGAGGCCAGGCCGAAAACGACCAAACACCGCCGTCCTGATATTTTGTCGCGGCGTGAGCATGTCTGTGGCAGGGTGTGGAACAGGCGTTTCAGGAGGGGGAGAGACCTTGGGGGAGCCCGGGCGAGGCCGACCACCGCGCTTACTGGGCCGGGAAGCGGGCGCCATCCGGCTCTCAACCCGGCAGCGCGCAGGGGGGTGGCCAGGGAGTGCGACGGGAAGGAGCACCACCCGCGCTGGACGGCACGTGAGAGGGGCCCGGATGCGCCACCTTGCCTGCGTCGGTCGGAGTTCCCGCCTGCTGGGCACGCGAAGGGGTGGCGCCGAGGTGACCGTGCCGTTGCGGGGCAGCAGTGCCTGAAGATTTGGCAGACATCGACGTCGACGACCGACTGGACGCGGTGGAGGTCCCTGCGCTGTCGAAAGGAGTCACACGGCGCGCCTGGATCGCGGCCAACTAGGGCGTAGTGCGGAGGACGTGGCCCATGGAAGTGCCCTTGCCATTTCTTCGGGGCTTCGCGGGCCTCGTGCGCTTCGCGGACCGCTCGTGCGCTTGGCAGAGCCTGGGAGAGACCACCGCAAACCACATGCTCCTCCGCCGCAGGTTGCCTGTTGCTCCTGTCCAGCTCTCCAGGGGGGCCCGCGACGTCTCCTCGAAGGGCAAGGCGGCGATGCTCTCAATGCTACGCGGTTTGCCGAGCTCCACGACGTAGTCTACCTGCGGCACGTCCACGTCTTTCTGGTGTGCTCTTCGACCGTAGCCGCGGGCGGAATGCTCACGGCGGAAAGCAAAGACTTGCTTTGTCTCGGCGTGCGGGGCATGGGGCACCTCCGTGGTCTCGTCGCCTTCACGGGGCCCGCTCAGCTCACGCGGCGGCGCGGCGGCCACTTGGCTGTGGGAGGCGGGGACCTGCGCGAACTCCTTGGTGCCAGCCTTCGGCATGTCCACGTTTTTCTAGAATCACGGAAGCTTCCGCTTGACTTGGGTTGAATGTATATCGCCGCGTAGCGCCCTCAATAGCGCCAAATAGCATCCAATAGCGCCCGAAAGCGCCAAACGGCGCTGAAACAGCGCCCAATAGTAGCGCCATGCGATGGAGATGCATAGTGTCCGCTTTGTGCTCGATTGGGTTGGGCGCCATGGGGACGACCAACAGCGTTTGTGAGTCGCTTTCTTATGTTCTCCTCCTCGTCCGTGCCTTCAGGGATGTCCGCGCAGTCGCCGTAAAAGAAGGCCTCCTTCCCGACGCACTCGACGGGCGGCACCTCCGCGTTCGTCTCGCAGTCCTGGGCGACAGCCTGTAGCACGTAGGCTGGGGCCTTCTCGCGGTACCCCGACCTGCACGACGTAATCAACTTGGATGCTATGGACCAGCGGCACGTCTACGCCAGCAATCTCCCAGATTGCGAGCCTGATGAGGTCATCGAGTCCATTGCCTCGAAGCTTCTCAGCCGCCATCTGCTTGATGACCTACCGCAGGCGCATGCAAAACAGTATACCAGGAGGAGGACGAGCAGGAGGAGGAGGAGGAGGAGGAGGAGGAGGAGGAGGATAATGAGGAGTTGGAGGAGGAGGAGGAGGAGCGAGACGACGACGACGACGAGAAGAGGATAATGCGAGGTGGAGGTGGAGCAGGGGGGAGGAGAGTGTTGGGTGTAGAAGAAGGAGGACGACGAGGGGGACACGCACGGGAGTATAAGGACCGTACGGAGGAGGAGGAGGAGGAGGAGAAGGAGGAGGAGGAGGAGGAGAAGGAATGTAGGATGAAGGATGAGACGAGGGAGGAGGAGGGGGAGGGGTTGAGGAGTGGGACGGGGGATGGGCACGGAGAAAAGTAGGCGCAGGAGGGTGAGGAGGAGGAGGAGGAAGAAGGAGGAGGAGTAGAGAGACGGGGAGGTTGAGGAGCAGCAGACAAAGGAGGTCGACAGGAGAAGGGGCAGGAGGAGGGGGGAAAGGGGAGCTGGCGGCGGGGGGGGGCGAAGCAGAACAATATCCTTCTCTCTTGTCGCGTCCCGCTCCATGCCTCCTTCGAGTCACCCTGTGCCGTGTCCTCCTCATCATCCTCCTCGTGCGTCCACCTCCTTATCTTTCCATGCCCTCATCCTACTGATCCCTTTCTCTTCCCCAGGCATGCAGCGTCCTGACAAAAAACGACGGCATTTTTTTTCGATGTTTGACCTTTGGGGGGCCCTTGCTGGGCCTTGGCATCGTGACTCCGGGCGAAAAACAGGTACAGGGGGAAGGGTCGGGACTCCCGGGGACCCCGTATTGAAAAACAAGATGTCGCATGTCTGGGTACTCGTCCTTCTCATCCGTTTCTTTCTCCTTCTCCTTCTCTTTCTTCCATTCCTCGCTAGTTCTGAAGCGATTCGGGTGCTGCCCCACGCGCGCACGAGACGATCAGGAGCCCGGGCGCGAGAGGGGCGTCCGTCGAAAAAAGGCAAGGACAAAGGCCCGAAGCATTGGGCCCTCTGTTGCCCTCGCCTGCGTCGTCCCCCCCTGACTCGTGCTCCTCCTCTTTCTCCTGCGTCGGCGGCAGTCCCCTCCTTGACCAGAGTGGCCTCGAATGCATGTAGCTGGTCGTCCCTGCTCTCGTCGTCGGCTCCTCCATGCGCATCCCCCGATTCTCCTCGCAGCTGCCTGCCGTGTGCGTGCAGAACCTGCCTGGTGCCGGCGATCACTATCATACAATCCTTCGCTTCCTCCTCCTCTTCCATGTTTTCCTCCATGTTATCCTCCTCCTTGTTCTCCTCCTCCTTCTCCTCCTGCTCCTCCACGTCGTCCTCCTCCTCCTCCTCCAACTCCTTCTCCTCCTCCTCCTCCTCCTTCCACTCCTCCTCCTACTCCTTCTCTTATTCCTATCCTTATTCCTTATTCGAATATACTCATACTCCCCCCTCTGGCCGGCCGATAGGGGATCCATCCGGGCTTTCCCATCCGAACTGTAAAACATATATACAAAGTCATCATATTTTCTCTCAACATGGCCTTCCTTGTCGTGGGCGATGCGAAATGCGTAGCAGGAATATGACGCGGCGCACATCGCGCGCGGCCGTCAATCCGGGCCCTCCCATCCGAATTGTAAACAATCAAGACAAAGTCGTCGTTTTTCTCTCAACATGGCCTTTCTTGTCGTCGACGCTGCGAAATGCGTGGCAGGAATAGGACGCGGCGCACATCGCGCGCGGCCGTCGATCTGGGCGCTCCCATCCTAACAGTAAAGAATCAATACACTCATGTTTGTTCTATCAGCATTGCCTGTATTGTCGTCGACGATGCGAAATGCGTGGCAGGAGCGGGACGCGGCGCACATCGCGTGCGGACGTCTGGGGCAACCCCAAGCGGGAGGGGCCATCCTACCAGAGAAAAAAAACAATACGAAGTCGACCTGTCTCTTCTCAACGTGGACTTTCTTGTCGTCGGCGTTGCGAAATGCGTGGCAAGAATGGGGCGCGGCGCAGGACGAAATGTCGCTCTCGCCTTGGCGCCGCGCGCATGCTTTCTGACAGTTGCGCTCCCGCACAGGCGCAGCGCACATGTTTCGCTCGCCAATTCGTTGGGCGCTCTGGGCCTCCCAGGGCCTCGTGGATTCTCTTGGGGCCTTCTGAGGCTTCCCCGGGCCTCCGGCTCGCCACTTCGTCACAAGACGAAATGTCGCTCTCGCCTTGGCGCCGCGCGCATGTTTTTTGAAAGTTGCGCTCCCGCTCAGGCGCAGCGCAGATTTTTCGTTCGCCAATTCGTCGGGCATGATAGTGCCTCCTGGGGCCAGCCCAGGACCTCGTGGATTCTCCTGGGGCCTCCTGAGGCTTCCTGGGGCCTCCAGCTTGCCAATTCGCCGGGCCTGGCGCCTCCTGAGGCCTCCTGGGGCTTCCTAGGATTCCCCGGGGCTACCTCCTGGGGCTTCCTGAAGCCTCATGGGATCTCCTAGGGCCTCCTGGGGTTCGCTGGGGGCTTCCTGCAACCTTCTGGGGCCGCCTGAGGCCTCCTGGGGCCTCCTGAGGCTTCCTGGGGCCTCCTGGGGCATCCTCGGCTCGTGTTAACATGCCAGCGCAGCCTTTGAGACGCGCCAGGAATTTCCCATCGATAACCGCCTTCGCGGCTGCATCAGCTGTGCCAAACCACCTTGCCGATCTGATTTCGGCCCCCAGTTGCGTCAGCATTGTTTCTAATGTTGTGGGAGGGCGGGTGGGAATGGACATGCCATGCTTGACTCGCTCGAGCTGGCTTACTTGACTCCTACTCCTACTTCTACTCCTCCCTCCGCCCTCCTCATCTCGCGCTTCCTCCGCTCCCCTCCCCGCCCCTCCCCCCGGGGGCGCAGCTGGTCAAGCTTCTACACCGAGTCGTCCCGACACGTGCCCGAGTCGGTCAGGACGGGCGGTCCGGGGAGAAGAAGGAGGAGGTGGAGGAGGAGAGCCATAATGATGATGATGATGATGATGATGATGATGATGATGATGATGATGATGATGATGATGATGATGATGATGATGATGATGATGATGATGATGATGATGATGCTGATGATGATGATGATGATGATGATGATGATCATGATGATCATGATGATGATGATGCTGATGTTGATGATGATGATGATGATGATGATGATGATGATGATGATGATGATGATGAGGATGATGAGGATGATGAGGATGATAAGGATGAGGAGGAGGAGGAGGAGGAGGAGGACGAGGACGAGGACGAGGACGAGGAGGAGGAGGAGGTAGAAGACGAAGAGGGGGACGAGGAGGGGTGAGAACGGTCCCTCGTCACCACGGCTGGACGCGGCTCGAACAACTTGTGAGTTTCGTCCCTGGGAGGACCGATTTTGAGCGAATTTGCCTTCTTCGCCCCTTCTCGACCGATTTCTCTAGGCGTATCCAGCTCAGACCCTCCAGCCGCCTACAAAGCTAAGTGCGAGAAGAGAGCCCCTGTCTGGTCAGGTCTGGTCTGGGCAGGACCTGCTCAACTTGGCTGAAACTCAGCCTCGTGGCCTGTCAGGGTTTTGTCCTCCAGGCCCCCTTTGTGCCTGGCCTGGCCTCGCCAGGATAGCTCCTGCATGTGGAACTCGGGTAGGCGAGTTCTGCGTGCGAGTTTGTTTCGAGCGGTCATCGAGGAGGGTAGTGAGTTATGAGTTGGAGTTCCACGGTGTCTGATGCAGGTGGGCAGCAGCAGTCGGCAGGAGTCCGAGGTTTACCGCTTTCACTATCTCTGTGCTCCGGCGGTGTGCGTGACGCAATGTGCGCATGCTAAAAGAAGTAATTTGGAAGGACGGGAGATAAGGGATGAAGATGAGGAGGACGCAAGGAAGATGCGAAGGAGGCTGGACAGAGCAGGAGAAGGAGGAGCAGACGGTCAGAAGGGTAGCCTCACGATACGAACAACTTCGATGTTCCCTTCGAGGACCGAGGATTTGGGACGTCCGAGTCCCTCTTTTGGGCATCTGGAGGCCTTCGGCGGGCCTCCGGGGGACTTCAGCGACCTGTGCACTTGGACCCGCTGATCTCCCAGAGCTCATCGAGCCCGACTTCTGCTCCCTCGTCCCCCTGCCTCGCACCTCCTCCCCTTGCGCTGCCTTCCGCATTTCCAGCCTCAGTGGCATGGTCCGCATGGTGACTCGCGTCCGTTTGTGAACATCCCCCCACGTTCCGTGGCTTCATAGGGAGCTCCACCGAGGGCCCCAGTGGCAGGGTTCGCATGGTGACTCTAGTCAATTTCGGCACGCCCCGCACACGTTTCGAAACCTCAGGAGAAGCTCCACGGACTGCCCCAATGGCAGGGTCCGCATGGTGACCTTGGTCCTGCGTGGCACACTCCTCACATTTTCTTTGCCCCGTAGAGAGCTCCACTGAAGGCCCCCAGTGGTAGGGTCCGCGTGGTGACTCGGGTCCGTTTTGGCATATTTTGGCACACCTCTCACACGTTTCGTGGCCCCCATAGAGCGCTCCACCGAAGGCCCCAGCGGCAGGGCCCACATAGCGCCCCAACCATTACCATTTCTTCTCCTCATGTTCCTCATCCTCCTCATCCTGCTTGTTCTCCTCCTTTTTCTGGCCTGGCCTGCCCGTTCTTGTCATACCCTTGACGCGCTGCATTCTGGCACACCCATCACACGTTTCGCGGCCCCATAAGGGGGCTCCACCGAGGGCCCTAGTTGCAGCATCGCATGGTGCCTTTAGTCAACTTCGGCGCTCCTCTCGCACGTTCCGACACCCCAGCAGGCGTTCCACGGAAGGCCCCAGAGGCAGGGTTCGCATGGTGACTTTGGCCCCATGGGGCGCTCTACCGAAGGCCCCAGCGGCTGGGCTCGCATGCCCCCCCCCCCGCCCGTACCACTCTTTCTCCTCATGTCCCTCCTCTTCCTGATCGTTCTCCTCCTCCTCTGCCGGGCCTGCCACCATTTGGCATACCCTTCACGCGCTGCACCTTTGCACACCCATCACACGTTTCGTGGCCTCGCAAATCGTTCCACCGAGGGCCCCAATGGCAGGGTCCGCGTGGTGACTCCCCTTGCATAGGCGCTCCGTTGAAGCTCCATGGCAGGGTTCGCATGGTGACTCTGCCGCTGGGTGCCCTCGTGGCGTCCCAGGAAAACAGGCGGGATGGCAGCCCGATCGTCGCCACAGCTCGACGGGGCTGTGGGAGAGACTCTTGCCCTGTGGTTGGCCACCCACCGTTGGTGCAGGACCGCCGTACCACCCCTGAGAGGCCCGATGGGGTTACTTGAAGGGGTCCCCCGACGTGGGGGGCTCGGGAACTAAACTCCTTGGGGAGCGGGGTTTCCGCTGCTTGAGGCCGGCGGCAAAGTGGGGGTGGTGCCCGTGGCCATGTCTCGGGGTGGCATCTCGAGGCGCCAGCAACGGCGGCGCAGATGTGACGCCTGGGGTGGGTCTGTGCCGCCGTTCATGTTGCGAGGTCCGACTGCTTGTGAATTCATGCGGGCACCTTGGGCGCCTCCCTTCGGGTTGTGTCGTTCATGTTTTCTGTCCGGGCAAAAAGAACGCTAGTACATGTCGGCACGTACCTCACACGCTCCGTAGCCGGAGTCTCATGGGAGGCCCCTGTGGCAGCGTCCGCATGGTGACTCGGGTCCAGTTTGGCGCACACTTCGCACGTTTCGTAGCACCGTCGCGAACTCCACAAAAGCCCCCAGTGGCAGGGTCCGCATGGTGACTCGGGTCCACTTTGGCACCCCGCTCACGCGCTTCTTGGCCTCATGGGGAGCGCCAAAGGCCCCAGTGGCTGCGTCTGCGTGGCGTCGCCTTGCCCATGTCTCTTCGCCACGCTCACGCTTCGCGAAGCGTAGCACGGGATGCGGCGGAAGATATTCGGATGTCTCGCAAGCCAGGGCCCATTTGCACGCCTGTTCGGACGCTTGTTCGGCTCAGCGCCGTTTGAACAGGCGGTGGAGGGTGGGCGGGAATGTCACGCAAATAAATTCGTTTGAGTATGGAGGACAAAGTTAGCCAGCGTGGGTCCCAATCAGTGTGGGTTTCTAACAGTTCATGGTGTGCATTCTTTGACGGGGCAGCGCCTGTTGCACACTATAGGTACGTGGTGCACTCTACGCTGTGCAATCTAATGTGTGCTATCTGCGCTGTGCATTATATTTCGCATATTTTTTGTGCTGCGGAGAAAATGCGATTGCGCAATGTATGCGATGCGTTGACGTGGTGCAATCTAAGTGGTGCATGTGTTACAAATGAGCTGATAATGTCCATGCCCTTGCAAACATCCCACGCACCCACCCGCAATTTGGTTTGCTAAATACATGCTGCGGTTGCGATGAGTGGCGTTGGCTACTGCGTCTTTGCGGCCGCACTAACCCGCGCATGCTCGCGCGCACAGCGGCCACCGAGTTTGGCGCGACTGGCGCGGCCGCGGTGGCGCTGACCGCTGAGCATTTCTCAGCGGGAACTTCTGTCCGAGTCGGTGAATTGGGCGGGCGCGGTACCATGACGACGCCGGCAAGTATAGACGATTATGAGAGTAGCGATGATGGTGGCGATTGTCGCGATGACAACGGCAGCGTCAATGTCGGTGCCGATGTTGGTTACGCCCGCCGATAACGAGGACGATGTCCTCGCGTCGGCGATGAAGGTTTAAACGGAGTTCGACATTCGCGGGCGGCCGACGCGCGCGAGTGCCCCCCCCCCCAGCACGCGCGCAAAGGCGTTCGAATGAATTTGACATGCAGCCCGAGTGGCCCGTTCGGCCGAATGTAATAAACCTGTTGAATAACGGCGGTTTTCTCAACAGCCCGCAAGACCGCGAGCTTGGGATTTGCTTAATCGGTGTTGCCAAATGCATTTTTCTGATATGTGTTTGGGGCACTGGTGTTTGAAATCTTTTCGGCACTTAACGTTTCCGTAGTTTTTTTCGGCATGCGCGTGCGACGACGCGCGCGCGTGCATTTCGTCCCGTTTGTTGCAATGGGTTCTTACGACAGCACGCGCGCAAGTGCGGTCGAGCGATGTCGACACGGTTGCGCGAAAAAAGGCCCGTCCGGTAGCACATGGTTTGCGGAATCATTTCGCAAGAGCGGGAACGCAGGTTGTTTTGAACATTTTTGTTGCGAACCCATGTGCTTTTACATGTGTTCGTGATTCCCGGCTTTAAGATATGTGCGGAACCGTTTGTTTTTAAATACAGAAAAAAAAGAGAGAAAGGAACTCGACATGCGCGCGCGACGACGCGAGCGTGTGCGTTTCGCAGATTCTCTTGTGCACGGCATCTCGAGAGCGGATTATGTTTTTTCAGCGGGTGTGCGTGCACACGTTCCTGGCAGGGGATGAGGGGAGGACGAATTCCGGCCTGCCTGGCACGGTACGAGTTCCTATACAGGATGGGCGATGGGGCAAAACCACATGCAGTGCGCAATGCGAAAATGATGGCCCTCTAGGTCGGAGGGGGAGGTAGATCCTATTCTTCCTGGGAAACAACTCACCCTGCCGAGCATGAAATTGTCAATACCACTGCTCGCGCAATCATCCCACCGACGCACCCGCAACTCGCTTTGCAAAACCCATGCGGCGGCGATTGCGATCAGTGTTTGATGTTGGCTGGTGCATCCCTGCGGCCGAAGTAGCCCGCGCATGTTCGCGCGCGCAGCGGCCAGCTAGTTTGGCGGGACCGACGCGGCCGCGGTGGCGCTGACCGCTGGACCCTTCCCAGCGGGCACTTCTGTGCGAGTCGGCGACTTGGGCGGGCGCAGTACCATGGCAACATTAAGCTTTGTAGGCACGATGATGATCGTGGCGGTGCTGGTGGCGATGGTGGCAACGACGACGGCAAGGCCAATGACGGCGCCGATGCGAATCACGCCGGCGACGGTGACAACGTCCTGGCGCAACCACGCCAGCGTGTGCATGTCGCACCATGCTTTACGAGGGGCCTTTTTTAAAAAAACATTCCTGATGTGTGATAAACACGTGCGCGCGTTTGTTTGTTCAGAGGATGAAAAGGGGGACAGGACCGACCTGCCTGGGATGCTACGACGTTATAGTATGGATGGGCGATGGGGCACAATCGCAAGTAAATCGCAATACGCTAACGGGGGGTATCTCAGTCCGTGGGGGTGGCCCGTGCCAATATATGTTGTGTCGTGTATGTGTGCGTGTGCAAACTATGTGGCGCGATGCGCGCGGGGTTACCCATGTGGTGCAGTACATTGATGCAGTTGGTGTTGTGCAACAACTGTTGCGCTATCTGATCAGTGCACCCTGTGCGATACAACATGCGTGGTGCAGCTTGTGTGTTGCAGTGCACACAGTGCAATCTACGTTATGCGATTTAGGCAGCGACGGGGCGGCGACAACGACAACATAGCCGCCATATCGATAATCAGGACCATACTACGGGCGGCGACGAGGAGGCGATTGGGCGGCGACGGCGGCAACATAGCCGCCAAACCAACATTCAGGCCCAGTTTATCCGAGGAGAAGTACGAACCGCTAAGGGCAAGCACTGTTTGGGGAATGGCATCTGCCTGGCGGTCCCATGGTCCGCCCACTCAGCCCAGATCTCTGTCCCCAGTGCGCCGCTCGAGACATCGGCAGCCCACACAGGCCATACTTGGTTTCCACTTGGAGGAGTCCCATATCCCCCTGGCAGCCCCAGCGGTGATCCAAGTATACCAGCGCCGATGCTGCAAATGAAACCTCGCTCCCAAAGATGCGGAGGGGGAGGCGGGAGGGGAGCAGGAGGGGGTCGCAGGGGCCGCACTTCCCGCGGGCATCACCCTAATCGCCCGAAGGCTTATGCGCCCAGCTCCCCACCTTAGCGAACACGGCTGTGGCTCGCCATTGCTCGTGTGGCCATCTCCATGTGCCGCCAGGCTTGATTCGCCAGCTAGGGTGGGTTGGTCGTTGGACCCACATCTGCATCTTCGGGAGTCATGGCCGCCCCGTCGCTGTACACCGTCTTCGTGACGGCCTCGCGAGGCGCTCCACGGCCACCAGCCAGGGACACGTCGCGGGCCTCGTGGTCGGAACGTGGACGCCGCAGCGCGTCATCTCGCGATCCGACCACGTCGTTCGACCGCGGCGTTGAAGAGAGTTCGTGAGCCTGGCGTGTCCCCTTGGCATCCCCAGCGGTGATCTTAGCTCAGCTGCCCTGATGCGCCCGTCTTGAAACGTCGTCCGTGTCAATGCGATGCGTGTTGGTTCAACGTACTGGCCCACGTGTTGGCGAACGTATCGCTCCATACCTACGTTTTCACTTTACGTGTTGAGTTCCCCTATCCATACGCTACGTGTTCCGTGTTGCGTATCGGGACAGCTAAGCCCAGCGGTGATCTTAGCGATTCTTGGAAACGACAGGGCAGTTTGTTCCACCGTGCTCGATTTGCAGTTTTGTTTCCTGTCCCAGCGTAGTTTTTCCGGTCCCGTCGCCATTGTTTCCAGTTCTGGCTCCGGCTTAAATCCCAGAGCAGTTCCGTTTCGGCGAACCATCTGCTTAACCGTTCCCATTCTCAAAGGCATTTTTTGGGAAACGATGACAAAAACGGCCCTACCGTTCCCAACAACCACTACCCAGACCCCCGACGTCATGATGTTGCTTTGCATCGTCGACCCCCGAAGGTCACCACCCTTTCCCCAGGACCAGTTTTTTATTCTGAGTAGTTTGTTGAGAACCTGGGGGCCCGCGGTAGGGGCCTCCGGAGGCCGAAAATGTATAGAGAGTTATCTTGACTTATGTCTGGGCTAATCATGTTGTTTGGAAACGGGTGCAAAGACAGCCCTGTCTTCTCCGAGAGCCACTAATGCTGTGATCCAGGTGAACGACGCAGAAAAAAGGGATCGTCTTCACCCACATTTGTGCGCAAGCTGCCCGCGCAAGGTCGCGCGTAAGTGCCCTCGTCTCCTCTGCAGCGTGCCGCGCAGACGGCCCGCGTAAGCCACCGCGCAAGATCGCCACCATCTCGTGAAAGCCCCGCTTCGTTTCGTCGCCCAGCCTGGGCATGCGACGTCCTGATGTTTTCAATGCGCGGTCCCTGGGAGTCCCGACCCTTTCACCGAGGCTACTCTTTCATCCCGAGCAGTTTTTTGGATGTCCCCGGGGCCGGCGGGGGCCCCAGGAGGCTTAGCTTGGGCGTCGCGTAATGGGGGGCGATCAATGGGGGGGCAACGAGGGTTGCAGATAATGGGCCCTCTAGAGCCCCCAATGTGGTACTTTAGAGGGCCCCAGAGGTGTACCTGTCCTCCCTCCCCCCATCAAGCATCTAGCGACGCCCAACGGGTCCTTCCTTGACGGCCCCGGGGCCCAGCGAGGGCCCCCGGAGGCTCACGACGGCCAAGAGAACCTCCCGTCCCGACTGTGTGCGGCACGCGAGCGCGTCTGGGCCCGTGGCCTCCGTCGCCCGAGCGGGCGGCGGGGCGGCCGCCGCCGGCGAGGAGCTCCACCGTCGGCACGCCGGCAGCCCGGGTGGGCGCGGAGAGCGGCCCGCGCCGCGCGGGGGCGTTGCCCCTGCAGCCGCTGTGCCGGCGGCCCAGCGCGCGGCGCGCGCGGCCCCCCAGACAGGGCTCATCCCCGGACATGTTCGCGTCGTCGCGCCGTGCAAACATCAGGACCGAAGGTTTGGGGCCTTGTTTGGCTTCCGGAGGCCCTCGCAGGGCCCCGGGGCCGGGGAAGGGGTCGGGACTTCTGGGGGTTGGACAAAACAGTACGTCGCAACGTCTGGGTTTTGAACCCTCCGATTCGATTCGATTCGGCTTTTGATCGATTCCAAATCCGATTCGACCTCGGATTCCGATTCAGGATTCGGTATCTCAGTGGAGGCCGTGCTAGCCTGCCCATGCGCCGATTCGATTTCTCCCGACGCGGCTGCCAAGTTCAGCCGATCGCAGATCCGACTTGCCGTTACGAATCTGGGCTCTCCTGCCAGACAGCCGGCGTCGCGAAAGAACGGGACGGAGGTTCTTCATAGTTGTCGGCCCAGACCCCGTCGCGTCGTGAAAATTATCCCGGCGAAGGACCCAAACATATTCAGTTGTGAGTACCGTCGTTGTGGGTGACGAAATGTGCAAAGGGTGTGCCCAAATGGGGCGTGGCCGCACTGCTGGCACTGCCACTGGGGCTTGAGGTAGAGCCCCTTATGCGGTCACGCAACGTGTGAGGGGTGTGCCGAAACTGGCTTGACGCCCACATGCGAACTGCGCCACTTGGACATTAGCTGGAACTCTCTATGGGGCCACGAAACGTGTGAGGGGTGTGCCGAAACAGGCTTGACGCCCACATGTGAATTGCGCCACTGGGTCCTTAGGTGGAGCTTTCATGTGGCCACGAAACGTGTGAGGAGTGTGCAGACACTGGCGTGACGCCCAGATGCGAGCTGCGCCACTGGTGCATTAGATGGGGTTCGCGAGCTGCGCCACTGGGGCCTTAGATGGGCTCCCTATGGGGCCACGAAACGTGTGAGGGGTGTGCCGAAACAGGCGTGACGCCCACATGCGAATTGCGCCACTGGGTCCTTAGGTGCAGCTTTCATGGGGCCACGAAACGTGTGAGGGGTGTGCAGACGCTGGCGTAACGCCCAGATGCGAGCTGCGCCACTGGGGCCTTAGACGGGGCGCCCTATGGGGCCACGAAACGTGTGAGGGGTGTGCCGAAACAGGCGTGACGCCCACATGCGAATTGCGCCACTGGGTCCTTAGGAGCAGCTTCCATGTGGCCACGAAACTTGTGAGGAGTGTGCAGGCACTGGCGTGACGCCCAGATGCGAGCTGCGCCACTGGGGCCTTAGATGGGGCTCCCTATAGGGCCACGAAACGTCTGAGGGGTGTGCCGAAACTGGCGTGAGGCCCACATGCGAATTGCGCCACTGGGTCCTTGGGTGGAGCTTTCATGGGGGCATGATGCGAGCTGCGCCACTGGGGCATTAGATGGGGCTCCCTATGGGGCTACGAAGCGTGTGAGGGATGTGCCGAAACAGGCGTGACGCCCACATGCGAATTGCGCCACTGGGTCCTTGGGTGGAGCTTTCATGGGGCCACGAAACGTGTGAGGGGTGTGCCGACACTGGCGTGACGCCCAGATGCGAGCTGCGCCACTGGGGCCTTAGACGGGGCGCCCTATGGGGCCACGCAACGTGTGAGGGGTGTGCCGAAACTGGCGTGACGCCCACATGCGAACTGCGCCACTTGGACATTAGCTGGAACTCTCTATGGGGCCACGAAACGTGTGAGGGGTGTGCCGAAATTGGCGTGACGCCGCGACGCCCACATGCGAATTGTGTCATTGGGGCCTTCGATGGGGCTCCCCATGTGGCCACGAAACGTGCGAGGCGTGCCGAAACGGGGGTGACGTCCACATGCGAACTGTACCACTGGCGCCTTAGGTGGGGCCCCCTATGGGGCCACGGCACGTGTGAGGGGTGTGCCGGAACTGGCGAGACGCACACATGCGAAGTCACCTATTGGGGCGTTCGGTGGAGCTCCCAATGGGGTCACGAAACGTGTGATGGGTGTGCCGAGACTGGCGTGACGCCCACATGCGAATTGTGCCACTGGGGCCTTAGATGGGGCTCCATATGGGGCCACGACGCGTGTGAGGGGTGTGCCGACACGGGGATGACGTCCACATGCGAACTGCTTCATTGGGACATTAGCTGGACCTCCCGATGGGGCCACGAAACGAGTGAGGGGTGTGCTGAAACGTCGTTGACGCCTACATTCGAGCTGTGCCACTGGGGCCTCAGGTGGAGCTCACATAGGGCTACGAAACGTCTGAGGGGTGTACCGAAGCGGGGGTGACGCCCAGATGCGAGCTGAGCCGCTGGGGCCTTAGTTGAGGCATCCTATGGGGCCACGAAACGTGTGAGGAGCGTTCCTAAACGGGGGCGACACCCACATGCGAATTGCGCCACTGGGCACTTAGCTGGAGCTCCCTATGGGGCCACGAAACGTGTTAGGGGTTTGCCACAATGGCTATTATGTGTCACGATATTTCTGTGATGTGAGCCCCCAAACCATGCAGGACCCCTCGGCCATTTTCAGGGGGCAGTCTTTTCATCCCGTGTTCTGTTCTGATTGTCCCGGGGCCCTGACAGGGTCTCCAAGGAACCAGTAGTCATATTATTATGCAATGTTATTGGCACAGAGGCCCCAAACAGCCTCGCAGCATGAGCACCCACATGGGATGGAAGCCTAACGCATGGGCACGGCACACTTCATGCTCGCGGGCGTCATTTGAGCAATGTGTGTATGTGGGTGTGTAATGGTTGCGTGCGTGTATGAGTATGAATATGAGTATTCTCGTATTCATTATTTTGCCGATCGGCGCGGGCCCTCGCACCCCCCACTATGGAGTAGGTCTTGGCTGTGTTTGGCGCCTGTTTCAAGCCGGTGGAGTCTCCCCCGATAAGATGCACTGCTGCAAACAGTCGCATTAAGCAGAGGTCCAGACCACCCTTCCCCCCCTTCCGCCCAATGTCGAAACGCCAGTAAGAAAACGTGGTGTGTATGCACTTTTAGACCGACTCCACCAGGTCGCTGCGCGCGCGCGGCTGCGACGCCGACAAGTGCCTGATTGCGCTTCTTTGAAAGAAAATGCAACATCTGTCTCGAATCGTTTCGCGACGGATGACGTCTGGTCAGCGCGTGACCCCCGCTCTCATGTGCCCTTTTGCCTTTCGCCCTCCGTCTGCCCCCTGCCCTCGTATGCCTTGAAGACGGCAGACACTGCCCGGTGCCGCGCTGTGGCGGGGGGGGAGAGAGAGAAGTGGAGGAGAGGGACCAGAACAGAAAGGGGGAATGAGAGGAGAGGGGGGATGGGGAGGGGCCCGAGCCCGAGGAGGGGAGGAAGAGGAACGTGTGCTACCTGAGTCTTGGCGTGAGACGCAGGAGGAGGAGGAGGAGGAGGAGGAGGAGGAGGAGGAGGAGCAGTGAGGGAGGATGATGATGATGATGATGATGAGGAGGAGGAGGAGGAGGAGGATCAGGAGGAGGGATGCAAGGGGAGGAAAGGATGAGGGTGGCGGAGGAGGGTGGTGGATGGGGGTTGGGGAGGGATGCGGAAGGAGGAGGCGGAGTGGAACAAATTAATAGAATTGTGGAGACCTGACGCAAGCTACTCGGGGGCGGCCAAGAGTGGGGTGATGACTAGGGGGAGGGGATATCATGGCGTGGACCATGATATCTCCCCAGGGCATGACGCCTCTTCATATTTCCCTACGCCTCCCGCCCGCCCCCCCCCCCTTTGGGCCGCGCAGATGCCGCCAGCCATGATTTTCGCCCCCCACTCTTGGACGCCTCTTGGACGCCCCCAGTAGAACTAAGAGAAGGGCGACGACCAGGACAAGGACAAGGAGGGAGGGAATGCGGCGGGGGCAGAAAAGGGCAGCGCAGGAAGAGGAGGCTGGCGGGAGGCGGACAGGGAGGAGGGGGGTGTGCGGGAAGCCGGAATGGGGGTAGCAGGTAAGTGGAACACATTCCAGAGACGCATCCCTAGCCTGGTCGTAGGAAATATGAAGCGGCACTGCAAGGCAGCCGGGCTAGAAATTGGATGCATCGTGAGCGAGGCGGGCAATTTGATTGAGCAGAAGAGTGGCTCCCCACCTGCTTGGGGCCACACGGACGGAACGGGGACGGGGGGAACGAGGATGGGAAGGAGGGGGCGGCTATGGTTAAGATGAACCTGGACGTACTTCAATATATCTTCATAACTTTACTTTCGGGCGTAGCCCGAATCTGTTCCTCGGGAGGTGAGCTCCGACCAACTGACCTGAACTGAACGGACTGGTCGCACCCCCTTCGGCGAGGGTTTGATTTTCGGCGGCCGAGGGCGCAAGCTACGTCGCAACCAACAGGCGACGGTTTTATTCTCGTCGGCCCAGGGCGAAACTTCTGGCGCAGCCAAACAGGCGACGGTGGTATTCTTGGCGGCCGAGGGCGCAACCTACGGTGCAACCAAACAGGCGACGGTTTTGTTCCCAACCATCCTGTGGTGTTGGGTCCTCGTTTTGAAGAGACGGTGCCCCGCGTTCCTCTCCTCCTTCCTCCTCCCCCTCCTCCCTCCTCCCCCTCCTCTTCTCTCTTCCGTCAGAATGATCATCTGCAGCACCATCCTCATCCACATCCTCATCCTCATCATCGTCTTCATCATCGTCCCCACCGCCCATGTCGTCACACCCCTCACACGTTTCGTGGCCCCATAGGGAGCTCCACCGAAGGTCCCACTGGGGGCGTTCGCATGCGTCTCCCCCACCCAGGACAGCGTTTCGTGGCCCCATAGGGAGCTCCACTGAAGGTCCCAATAGGGGTGTTCGCATGCGTCTCCCCCACGCAGGACAGCGTTTCGTGGCCCCATACATAGGGAGCTCCACCGAAGGTCCCAGTAGGGGTGTTCGCATGCGTCTCCCCCACCCAGGACAGCGTTTCGTGGCCCCATAGGGAGCTCCACCGAAGGTCCCACTGGGGTGTTCGCATGCGTCTCCCCCACCCAGGACAGCGCTTCGTGGCCCCATAGGGAGCTCCACCGAAGGCCCAAGTGGGGGTGTTCGCATGCGTCTCCCCCACCCAGGACAGCGTTTCGTGGCCCCAGGGAGCTCCACGAAGGTCCCAATACATGCGTCTCCCCCACGCAGGACACCCATAGGGAGCTCCACCGAAGGTCCCAGTAGGGGTGTTCGCATGCGTCTCCCCCACCCAGGACAGCGTTTCGTGGCCCCATAGGGAGCTCCACCGAAGGTCCCACTGGGGGTGTTCGCATGCGTCTCCCCCACCCAGGACAGCGTTTCGTGGCCCCATAGGGAGCTCCACCGAAGGCCCAAGTGGGGGTGTTCGCATGCGTCTCCCCCACCCAGGACAGCGTTTCGTGGCCCCATAGGGAGCTCCACCTAAGGTCCCAGTAGGGGTGTTCGCATGCGTCTCCCCCACCCAGGACAACGTTTCGTGGCCCCATGGGGAGCTCCACCGAAGGTCCCACTGGGGGTGTCATTCGGCACACCCCTCACACGCTTCGTGGCTCCATAGGGAGCTCCACCGAAGGCCCCAGTGCCCGCGGCCGCATGCGTCCCCCACACCCATTTCGGCACACCCCTCACACGTTTCGTGGCTCCATAGGGAGCTCCACCGAAGGCCCCAGTGCCCGCGGCCGCATGCGTCCCCCACACCCATTTCGGCACACCCCTCACACGTTTCGTGGCTCCATAGGGAGCTCCACCGAAGGCCCCAGTGCCCGCGGCCGCATGCGTCCCCCACACCCATTTCGGCACACCCCTCACACGTTTCGTGGCTCCATAGGGAGCTCCACCGAAGGCCCCAGTGCCCGCGGCCGCATGCGTCCCCCACACCCATTTCGGCACACCCCTCACACGTTTCGTGGCTCCATAGGGAGCTCCACCGAAGGCCTCAGTGCCGCCGCCCGCATGCGTCACCCCCACCCATTTCGGCACACCCCCCGCATTTCTCGCACGGCAGGGTCATCACCACGGTGGCGTGCCAGGGGCGCACCATGCGCGAAGGCGACGGGGCGGGGGAACGGCGCTCCGGGGGCGGCCAGACCTCCGGGGCGCGAGCAGTCCGCGGCCAGACCATCTCTCGGTCCTGTGGACTCTCGCCCTGGGCCGTCGGCTGCCCGGCGCGCTGCTCCCTCGGTCGACGTCGCCCAGGCGTGATCCTGGATTGCGGCCGCCACGAGGTAGGGAACGGCAAGAAGGAGGACGACGACTGGTGGCTGGAGCTCTACGTGCTGCTCTCGCGCGCCACGCGCCACGAGGACCTCCTGCTCATGCGGGCGCCGCGCATCGAGTTCTTCCTGGCAGGGCCGCCGCAGGGCTTGCGGAAGCAGCTGGAGCAGTTTGCGGCGCGCACGAAGCGGTGCAGGAGGGAAGCGACGGCCCTCGCCAGGGAGCTCGGCTTCACCGAGTTCATCCGCGAGGCCTGACCTGAGGAGCGTCTCCCCCGAGCCGCGCCTTCTCTCGACTGCCCGACTAATTGTTTGGCCTCGCGCCGCGGACGACCCGCGCGCGTCGCTGGGACCCTCTCGGGGCGACCAGCGCGCGTCGCGGGAACTCCGTGCTGCGGGGGGCCCGGCGCCTCGTTCGCCCGTCGTCGCTCTGCCCAGCGGTCAGAGACTTGCCCGCTATCAGCCAGCCAGTTAGCTAGTCAGCTCTCTCTGCTTCGCGCAGCGGACGACCCGCGCGCGTCGCTGGGACCCCGCCCGGGGCGACCAGCGCGCGTCGCGGGGACTCCGCGCTGCGCTGCGCCCGCAGCCTTGGATTTTGGAGTGCGCGGGCAAAGAGGAAGGAAAAGAAGAGCCGAAAGCGGGCGCGATCCTCGCAAGAGGCGTGCCGACATGGGCGTCGCGACGTGCGGACGCTGCCGTCGGGGTCCCCGCGGAAGCTGCCTGCGGCGGCCACGCCGAGTGTCACGTGTGTTCGGACAGGCATGCTCAACACTTACACTAGGCGGTTCCATGATCGCATTCATGCAAATATATTCATTCTAGGGCTCTAAGGGGAAGGGGGCCAGCTTACATTACACCCTCCAGCTCCCTACGTTGCATGCTGCCGAGCCACAACTATACAAGGGGCGTGCACATCAAACGTGGCGAAGCCTCAGCTATATACCGGCCGTGTGACAAACGAGGCGAAGCCTCAATATTAGTACACGTACGCATTCATCTTTTCAAAGGTCGCTGAAGCGGGGCCGACAGGCCCGTAAAGAGCTGTGTGCACGTGTCTGGATGCTGACGCGGCATCCTGCACGGGCCGCTGCAAACCCAGGGCCCTGCACAGAAAAAACACCACGTGTAGAAGATAGTATCCATAACTGCAAGGTGGGGGGGTGGGAGGAGGAGCCCAAAAAGCTACAAGCCAAGATCGTAAACGGAGACTAAACGTGACGATCAAGAGAGGAGGAGGAGAGGAAACGGCCACCCCATAAATACACCCCTATAAAATCGAGCCCGAGAATGAATGTTTGAAAACTCATATTCTAGGGCTCTAAGGGGAAGGGGGCCAGCTTACATTACACCCTCCAGCTCCCTACGTTGCATGCTGCCGAGCCACAACTATACAAGGGGCGTGCACATCAAACGTGGCGAAGCCTCAGCTATATACCGGCCGTGTGACAAACGAGGCGAAGCCTCAATATTAGTACACGTACGCATTCATCTTTTCAAAGGTCGCTGAAGCGGGGCCGACAGGCCCGTAAAGAGCTGTGTGCACGTGTCTGGATGCTGACGCGGCATCCTGCACGGGCCGCTGCAAACCCAGGGCCCTGCACAGAAAAAACACCAGCCCTGGAGAGAACGCATTTCTCGGGTCTGGCGTCCAGCCGCCTCACTTGGACCTCTGTCTCCTCTTCTGGCGCTTGCCACGCGCACTCGCATCAGGCCTCCGCGGCTCCTCCTGCACCGTAGTGCTGGACGCCGCCTCGCTCAACGTCTGACTGGATCCCATCTCGATCCTCCTCTGGAGCTGCAGCACCATGGCGGACCTCAGGGTCTGGTCGCCAGCCCTCGGCGAGCTCTCGATGGCGTCCAGCAGGCTCTTGATCGGGTCATCCCAGAAGCTCTGGCCGCGCATGGCAATGTCTCCGCCAGCGCGAGCCCGATGTCGGACGAGGTCGTGTAGCTTCGTATACCTCTGCACGGCCGCCGCCGACCTCCAGCGCCCGCGACGCCTCGTGGCCTCGAGGGTGAAGCCGCACTCGACGTAGTCAGACGCTCCCGAATGGCGAAGACCGTGCGGAGGCCCACACCACTCCAAGTCCAGCGCCGCCAGGGCCTCCCACCACCGCTTGCGGAAGGTGGCGGGGGTGAGGGGGAAGATCAGGTCGCCGTCCCCCGCGACGTCCTTCGCCGCCCGCAACAGGGCCATCACGAAGCCGAACCTCAGTACCACGCCCTGGTCGCTGCCCGTCTTGACTGTCTCGCCTCGAGCTCGCACGCCAAGCGCCAGACTAGCACTGCTTCCGTCGAAATGAACATCCTCCGTCCGCAAGAGACTCCAATCCTGCTCTCTCAAGCAGCAGTCGAAGGAGAGCAGCACTAGGATGGACTCGTACAGCTTCCCTTGCTGGATCATCCACAGCGCGATGCATGCAATCGTTGTGCGGGCCAAAGGCTTGCCCTCGCCCTGTGCCGCCATCCTCAGCCACGACTTGAGGGCCCGCGCCGCCTGCGGCATCTTGTCGCGATGGTCCTCGTAGATGCGCAGAAACCCGAAGAAGACGGCGTTGCCCACGCCGACGCTGGACCGGTGGAGGTAGCACAGCGAGGACAGGTAGTTGGCCATCGCGGCGTCCCTCTCGGCGTACGTCTCGAAGGGCACCTGCTCCCTCTTCACGTCCTGCAGGAAGCTCCGCACCTCCTTGACGTACTTCCTGTTGGTGTTGTCGTCGACTGCATGGACACACAGGCGGTTCGCCAGCTGCGTCCCCCCCGCCACTGCGTGCTCCCACGCGCGGGCGCCTCTCCCTATCAGAGGAGGGGGAGTCGCGGCCCTAGACTTCGTCGGGCTCGCTCCCAGGCGCACCGCGTCGGTCCCGTCGGCGAGCTGCATCACGATCACGACGAGGATCACCAGTGGATGGCATCGGGCTCGCCGCCCTGGCCCCTCAGCCGCCTGAAGGCCGCCCTCAGAGACCTGGGCAGCCCTCTGGTGACGTGGCCTTGGACAGTGTCGGCCGCGGCGCCCTTCGCGCCTCCACGAGACGGCCCGTCCGCCACGTTCGACTCCGAGGGCACCCAGCGCAGGTAGAGCCTGATCCCGCACGCGAGCTGCACCGCGGCGGCCATCCTGCACAGCCGCAGCAGCTGGTGCGACGACGCCCTGCCCTTGCCAAGGGCGCCCACCACGACCAGCGAGTCGGTGAAGACCAGGACCCGCCGAGCCCATGAGCGGCTGCTCCTGGCCAGATGACGCAGCACCGCCAGCACACCCCTGCCCTCCAGCACGTTGTTGTGCTCGGCGCGCTCCCACTGACCCACGAACGTGGTGGCCCAGCGCTCGGGGTCGAGCCAGCTCGCCTCCAAGGGCGGCGCGGGCTGCTTCGCCGCCCGCCTCAAGTGCGGAGGCAGGGGGCGAAGGACCCCAGGCGGCGCCGCGGCGCGCCCCACCTCCACGATGGCCTCGCAGAGCGCCAGGGGGCACGGGCAGGCCAGCTTCGTCCACTTCGTGCCACAGGGAGCGGTGCCCCGCAACTCCTGGTGGGGGCAGCCCGTCGCCGAGCACCTCGCTGCCGTTCCTGAGCACCTCCGTCCTATCGCCAACAGCGCCTCGCAGGAGGTCAGGATGCGCGTCGGCTTCTTCCACGCCATGCCGAACTGGCAGTAGTCCACCTCCAGCGTGAACACGTCCACCCGCTGGGCCAGCGCCATCATCTCGGGCACCAGCCAGATGAGGCTCGACGCCGGGTTCTCGAGCGTGAAGTGCACCCCAAGCGTGAGGGCCAGGGTGCACGCCTCGATCGCGACCAGCGCCATCAGAGAGCCATCCTTCACCTTCCTGCGGTCCGCTCTCCCGAGACCCGGGACTCCCCACAGATGGGAGGGGGTTCGCAGCTTCGGGATCCTGGCTCGCGAAAAGGTGGAGCACGGCGGACCCGCGTGCACCCACCAAAACTCGCCCTGCCTGATCCGCAGCATCAGCCTCGCGATGGTGGGCTGGTGCAGCAGGTCGTACTGGGGGCCGTTGTCGATCTCCCACGCCTCCGTCCAAGTGGGGACTCCCACGCGGAAACACTCGGCCAGAGCACCTGTCCCAGCGAAGAGCTCCGCCATGCCAGGTCGCCCCGTCACCCTGAAGCCCGTCGCCGCGTCCGCGTCCTCCTGGAACAGGTCGTCCTTCGCACTCTCCTGCCACTCGTGCTCCGAGTACGCCGTGTCCACCTGCACGCCCCATCCTTGCTGCCGAGCCCACTTGGCCTCGGATCTCTGTGCGTCGGGCGTCGCCTCCGTCGACATCACTGCGTACCCGTAGTTGCTGGCGTCCGTCATGTACGCCTGCGAATGCCAGGCCAGCGACAGCTCCGAGAAGAAGAACACCGAGAGCGCGGCCAAGGCGTGCAGCTCGGTGACTACGTCGGTCCACATTCGTCGAGGGCGAAGGCGATCGTCTGCCGCATGGATCCACGCATAGATGACGTGCGGGATAGCGAAGGCCGCCCGAGAGAGCATCATGACCCACGCCCAGTGCCCCATGACGACCTCGACCAGCGCGGGCGAGGCGGACTCCTCCAAGGTCAGGGCCTCGGTGGCCAGCACCAGGTCCCTCAGCTTCTCCTCCTTCACGCGACACCGCAGGGAGACCGGGTCGATGGTGATCCCCAGCTGCTCGGGCAGGCCGACTCCCTGGCTCTCCTTGTGCACTGCGAGGCCGCGCGCTGTCACCGCGCTCCTCGCCTGACCAGCTACCTCCGACAGCACTGGGTCGTCCGCCCCCTCGCCGAGGAGGCCTCCGCCGTAGTCGTCGATGTAGAGCCAGTACAACAGCTGGTGGTCCGCGAGGCTCGGGACAGGGCTGCCGTGCTCCACGCGCCCCGCCCCGTCGGACTCCAGGTCGTCGAAGCAGTCCATCAGCGCCGTGTGTGCGAGGAAGACCGCCCAGCTCCAGCCCATGGGGACGACCGTGCAGGCGACCCCCAAGGTGCCCTCTGGAGGTCGCGGCAGCGATACGCCTCGCTGCTGACCGAACTCCCAGAGCGACCACGGATCCACCCCAGCCAGCACAAAATAGGAGTAGAGCTCGGGGATATTCTGCAGCCTGTAGAACATCACTGGCACGCCCCCCTGGAAGGTCAGGAACTGCTGGTCCCCCAGGACGTCGGGCCCGAGGTCGATCTCCGCGAGAGCTGCGGGCGAGCCGAGCGGCACCCAGGGCGGGTCCTTGAAATGTAGGTTGACCCGCCGAGCGTCCCAGACGAGGCGGGACACCACTTCCCGCCCCGACTTCGTGTGGGCCACCTTCTTGACCACGGTGAACACCGACAGCTTCTCCCGCACGTCGTCCACGTACGTCAGCATGTTCGACTCCCACATCTTCAGCGCGAGCTCGAGCCGGGCGACCCCCTGCTTGAGCTCCGGCGCCTCGTACGGTTTGATCTTGTAATAAGCTTGCATGTCGATCTCGCCCTCCGACTTCAACATCAAACGTCCAGGCTCGTCGAGGTAGGCCTTCGCCGTCACAGCCAGCTTCTTCACGCTGACCCCTCGTAGCCCTTTCGGAGGCAGGTCGACCTCCTCGACCCGCAGCGGGCATAGAGCACCCCTCTGCAGGCGATCCTCCTCCTTCTTCTCCGAGGCAGAGCCGCTCCCATAGCCAACTGGAAGCTTCTCGCCAAAGCGGCGCAAAACCGCTCTGCCGTCGTCGATGGATCCCCAGGTCGCCCTCCGACTCTGCTCGTTCCAAATCCTCCTGACGATCTCCTTCTGCAAGAACGAGGCCTGGTTCCAGGGGCACTCCGACGCCACCTTGGTCCAGTCCTTCAGCTCCTTGAGGTGGCCCCGGCTCAGACTCCGGAGAGCCGCAACGGTCCGACATGACCTCAACCACGTCACCCGCAGCTCGCTCTCGCTCATCTCCCCGCCACTGGGCCCGCCCCAACTCGCTGGCACAAACGGCAACGTCCCCAACAGATCTCGATGCGCCCGAGGCCGCCCCGAGCTGGGCACGAGGGGCTCCCCGATCTGGTCCCCACCTGACATCTGAACGACGAACTGGTGCGCGACCAGGATGAGAAGGCAAGTACAAAAAAGCCCTCACGTCCTCCGAGTTGAAAAAGTAGAGCACCGACGCCCGCTCGCGGTAGCTCTCTGGGGCGGACAACGCTGAGCCCCCGTTGCCGAGGGAACGCGTAGGGCTGCCAGCCACAGACGATGAAGAGAAGCACCTACTCCCCCAGGTAGAAAGGTCGATGAGCACCGCGAAGAGGATCCCGACAAGCAGAGCCCTCGACCGGTGCACGGGTGGTATTCCGCCTTTGAACCGCTCCCCCACCCAGGAACGGCTAGACCTTCACTCGTCCTTCGCGGCCGACTCCGAGACTGACCCTAAGTGCTTCTGGAAGAGCGCCTTCCTCTTGAGCTTCTCGGTCACCTCGTCGTCAGCCGCATCGATATCGTTCTCCGAACGATCAAGGCGGAAGTACTGCTCGGCCAATACCCAATCCACCTTGCTCCGCCACTTGGCCCCCGTCTGGTTCTTCGGGCGCAACCAGTCCTCGCGCCGCTGGACCTTGTCGAACGCCTTCATCAAGCTGTAGATGCGGAGGCACACCAGCTCCGCCGCCCTCGAGTTGATCACCGTGCTCGGGGGGTCCGTCTCCAGCATTCGGTCCAGCACCATGCCCATGACAGTGACCTCCGCGGCGGCGTTGCAACTCTCGAGCTCCTTGCTGCGCAGCCACTCGCGCAGCTCAGCCTGCGCCGTCCTCCCGCCTCGGTAGAGGCGAGTGAGGACCTCCGGCGCCACACGCGTGCGGATCTCCCCCACGCGCCCGAGGTCCGCCTTGTCGTCGAAGCCCTTCAGCGCCTGGATCATCGTCTCGCGGGGGTTGCGGGACTCCATCTCCACTCGTCGATGCGAATCTTCATCGGAGTGCGTGCCGAGCCGTCCGAAGCACCGCTCGAGGACCGGTCCCCGACAAGCTCGAAGCCGCCCCCCGAGGAAGGTGAAGGTGACGGGGCCGAAGATCCGCTTCCCCTCGTCGCCCGCGAGCTGTCCATCTCGACTATCGTCTCGTGCTCCCTGAGCTTTCGCAACAGCGCATCGATCTGCCCCTTCGATGGTTCCACGAACTCGTCATCCCGCCGTGCGTCCGCTGAGTCCGAGCGTGTCGACCGCGATGAGCGGGGCGTCCCGGGACGGTCCTCAGCCTCGAAGCGCACCGCAGGAGCAGTCGCCTTGAGCTCGCGAATCTGGTCGGCCAGCTGCGCCAGCTGCTCCTGTCCCGTCAAGATGGTGCGCAGCAGGTCCGTGGACGAGGGCTCCTCACCTGAGTCGGTATCCGAAGCGGATGTGCCCTTTGCCCTCATGTCCCCGTCCTCGCTGTCCGAACCGTCATAGTCCGAGCCCGTGTCCGAGGCACCCGTGTTGTAGTAGATGGCCCAGATGACCAGAGCGCCGATCCCCAAGGTGATCAAGTAGAAGTCCAGCTCGCCGCTCTCCCGCATCGCGCCCACGCTGTCCTTGATGTCCCCGAGGTAGTCGAGCCACTCTCGTCCCTCTTGGTACGCATGATAGGCGGCTCGCGCCCACTCATACAATCCAAGGTAGTGCCACACACGCCAGCAGATGACGCCCGTCGCGGCCAAGGGCCCCCAGCTCCGCCGAGCCCAGGCCCACAGCCCCGCCGTCGTCACAGCTTCCATCGCACTGAACCTCGGGAGAAGCGAGAGCCGCTTGCGACCACCCTTCTTGACACCGACCTTCTTCGGGCCCTCCTTCGTGACGCCATTCACCCTGTCGATGAGTCGAGCGCTAGCTTGTTCGGCTTCTTGCTTGTCATGAGCGCTCAACCCTTTGTGATCTGTGTAGACCACTCCCGTCTTCGCTCGAGTCGACGCGTGGATCTTATCCTTCGGATTGATCAACTGCACCCGCCCCACCGGGTCCAGAGCCGTCCACTCGCCAGCCTTGCCGGGAGCCCGCTCCAGAAGCAGCATCACCACGCCTGTCGGCCCGTCCTTGGCCGTCCGCCAGTAGATCCGGTTCCACTTCTTGAAGGCCATCGTGTACCACTGCGAGCTCCCTCGATCTGGATGCCAAGGGAAGCTCTCCACCCGTTCGTGCTCGACCTTGAGCTCCGCGACCTCCTCGACGTCAGCGCCCTCCTCGAGCACCAGTCGGTCCTGGAGGCCCAGGAGCAGACACACCACCCAGAAGAACGTGGTGCCCCGCCGCAACGCCGTCCTGGCGCCAGGGGCACCGCCCCGCGGCCGAAGGCCGCGCACGTGCGCCAGCTGGGCGCAGCCGCGCCCCAACGCCGATGGCGGCGATGGGCGCTCACGGGCCCTCGGGGCGAGGCGCGGGCGCTGGCCACGAGCCTCGAAACCTTCGAGCCCAAAAAGCTACAAGCCAAGATCGTAAACGGAGACTAAACGTGACGATCAAGAGAGGAGGAGGAGAGGAAGCGGCCACCCCATAAATACACCCCTATAAAATCGAGCCCGAGAAAGAATGTTTGAAAACTCATACTCGCGCGCAGACCCATTCATACTCATATTCCCTCGCGCTCTGACTCACCCGCGTTCTTTCTCTCGTAATCAGATCAATCGTAATCCTTTGCGTTGTGTACCCCGCCACATTTCGGCACACCCCTCATGCGGTTCGTGGCCCCATAGGGAGCGCCACCGAAGAAGATACTCCCACTTGCGATACTCACAACTGCATATGGTTGGGTCCTTCGCCAGGATAATTTTCGGTGGCCAAGGGCGCAAACTATTGCGCAACCGGTAGGGGACGGTTCTATTTTCGGCGGCCGAGGGCGCAACCTATGGCGCAAACAATAGGCGACGGTGTCATTTTCGGCGGCCCAGGGCGCAACCTCTGGCGCAACCAGTAGGAGACGGTGTTATTCTCGGCGGCCGAGGGCGGAACCTCTGGCGCAACCAACAGGAGACGGTTTGATTCTCGGCGGCCGAGGGCGCAGCCTATGGCGCAACCAACAGGAGACGGTTCTATTCTCGGCGGCCGGGGGCGCAGTCTATGGCGCAACCAGTAGGAGACATGTTTTTTTCGGCGGCCGAGGGCGCAACCTCTGGCGCAACCAATGGTTGAGCGGAGGGATAGGAGGAGGGTGAGGACGAAGACGAACAACGAAGACGGCGACGGCGACGGCAACGGCGACAGCGGCGACGACGACGACGACCAGCACCGCCACAGCGACGACACCCGAGGCGACTACAACCACGCCGACGTGGCCCTTACTGTCTGAAGTTGGGACTGCGTGCGGGGCTACGCTCGATTTATGCTCGCCGTTTGGGCTGGCGGCGAGGCCCAAGCGGCGAGCTGTCTTGTGATTTATCTGGGTTGTTCCCCACAAGTCGATGTAAAGTCGTTAAGACCTTGGGGGAGCTGAGGGGACGGGAAGAGGGTGGGAGAGGAAGGAATCGTTGTTGCCTCTTTCGCCCGCCTCTGCTCGCCGTCGTCGTCGTCGTCGTTGTCGTTGTCGCGCGAAGGCCCGCAGCTCATCGTCCCCGACGGCACCAGGCGGCCTGCGGCCCCCATCACTGCGACCGTGCCGCTCTCGCGGAGGGGAGCCTCACGAGAGCACCGAAGAGCGTCGCGGCCGTACCACTATCTCCGACGATACGGTCAGAGACTTTTGGTCATCGAGTAGCGCCGCCGGGCCCACCACAACTTGGCGCGACACGCCGTCCACGACCCAGCGTCAACGTCCTGAGCCTTTTCCGAACTTCCCCGCCCAACGGATCGGAGCGACACACAATCCGCTCGCAGGGCACGGCGTGTCGTCGAGGCTACGCAGCAGTTCCTGACCGTATTCCCTGTTCAATCCGGCGTTTTACCAGAGATTTCATTATCTGTGGCCCGTTTTCTGGTCCTGAGACATACCAAAACAGATCCGGGACGAAAAACTGCACCCGGGGAAGGGGTCGGGAAGTTTGGGGCCACGCATTGAAATATCACTTCGTCGGATGCTTGGGGGAGTATCCATATCGACGACCTCGCGGTTCTTCAGAAAAGTGCTCCGTTTCCGCGGGGTCGCGGCCCAGAGGCCCAGCCCGCGAGGCCGTGGATGTGGACATGCCCCCCGTCGCCGGGGGCCGCCATCGGCGGCGGTGGCGGCGACGCCGTCTTTTTGTCGGTTTGCGGGCGCCTCGCGCCGACCGTGGTTCGACGACTATGGCAACGACTTGGGGCGGTATGAAGGGCGTGTCGTGCCGAGGGGGCTCGACGACGTCGACGTCGTCGTCGAAGACGTCGTGGCGACGACGTCGAGACGTTGATTCGTGGGGGCTTCTCGTCGCCACGGCTGTTCGCTGCTCGGAAGTCTGCGACGGTTCGGGAGCGCGGTTGGCGGATCCGCGCTCGAGGAGCCAGGTTCGACGATCGAGCTTCGAGGGCCGAGTCCGTTGAGTCGTTAATGTCCGCCCTTGATTGGGGCCTCGTCGCGACAGAGAAACAGGCACAGCCAGCTGTCCGACGCTTTCGGCCCAGCGGGGCCGCCGTTGCAGAGCAATTCGGGGTACAAAGCCCGTCCCGGGAAAGGGGTCGATATCTCCGGAGGGGGGGGGGGGGGCACTTCTCCGAAGACACCGAAAACCCTTCAGAAGGCCAGAGGGTTTCTGAGAATCCCCGCCTAACTCTGAGAATGCCTTCTCCCTATCACTTCTCTCCTGGGCTCGCCGCCGACAAGCCACGAGAACATTCGACGGCGCAGAGACGGTTTACGGTAGGTTCATGCGGCGATGGCGCGCCAGCGACGCCCGCGAAAGCGTTCAAGGTTGAACCTCTTGATAGAACGGCGCGGAAGCATTGCTTGGCTCCAACAAAACTTTCCTTGGTAACTCGCAAGAGGAATCATATGTATGTAAACCCGTCGGCATGATGAAAAGTCGCGCGCGCGTGCTCAGCGTTCGCACGCACGCGATCCCAAGACGTCCCATGGCCACAACATGCTTCCAGGAATGCCTCAGGCCACGGACGATAATGTCCAGAGGACCCAGGATGATGCCACCCCAACGCGATCCCGCCATGGATTCTGGACCGTCTCAGGCCGACTCGCAGATGACGAAACACATGAGCAACGCGTGACGCCGAGATGGCCCGATGGCAACAAGATGGATCCAAGCGCACCCAGGGTGGCCTCATAATGACCACGCGATGGTTGCGTGATCCAAACATGACCGGGATATGATCTCAAGATGACCTCAAGACGACCCCAACACGGCAATAATACTGCAACTTATGAGCCCCATCTTACTTCGAGCCGATCCCAGCATGGTGGGATCCGTGAACGGCCCGGGATTTTGGTCTACCCCATTTTTAATGGGTGGGATTTTGATCCTCCTGAACTAAACTTAGAATATTAAAGCGGAATAAGCCAGGCTGGATCCCGCCTGGCCCACGGAGGAAGACAACATTGCTAGGCTTCTACGGGGGTAGGGGATTCGGAAGGGGCGTCGTTTACTTCCGCTGACATTGGCAAGCCTTCCGGCGGCCTTCCCCCGTCTTCCGCCTCGTTTTACTTCCGTCGACTTCCGCCGGCCAGAGTCGTGATGAAAATTCCAGGAACTTTCATTGGGCCGATGTGAGGGGCACGGCAACGCCACAGGACCCGACGGAATCGAACCTTGAACGATCAGGTCCGCGATCGGTTCAGGGCTGAACGATCGAGGCGGTGTCCAAGGGACTTTGCGCGCGCCGACGCCACACGAACCTGCCGTTCTCATTTTATTCATTCACTCCGCTCACACGAGGGCGGGCCCATAAAGGGCGCGATGGAAACGCAGGCGCCAGTGCACAGCTTAGCGGCGCGCCTGCTCAAGTGCAGAAGTTCCAGAAATCTTCAGTCATGTCTGTCCACGCGACGCCATCTTGCGCAGCGCCATGCCAGGAACCGATGTGATTCGCGTGACAAAAAGCAGTCCGCTTGTATCCCATCGCAACAGAGGACGGCCGTGTGAGCGCGACCCGGGCGGCGTCCATTTCCAGATTCTTTGCCTCGTCGTTCCGGGGGTAAACGTGCAACATCTCATGCAGTATCTCAGTATTTCTTCAGTGACTCATTATCCGGACCACGACCGGATTCAATGTTCCGTCAGTATTTGATTGATCGTGTCGTGCCAGACATGTAAAGTCTGATGCCAAGGTCGAGACCAGTCCACGCCCGGGCAGGCCAACGAGTTGCCGCAGCAGCCGGCGGAATTAAGCATCCACTGTGTGCAAAGAGTCGCTGTACGGCTTCCAGACATTATCTCCAAAACAAGCCACAGACTTTACCACGCGACCTAAAAATCCAAGGCGAGCAGTAAGTGGCACATTCTGGTCGAATGGTATGGCTTGTTTGCAAATAATGGTTTGTTTGCCGACGCCAAGTGGTACTCCACGTCTAGATGGTGCGTAGCAGACCCACAAACGGCCAGCATGCATCTCAACCACTTGTGGGCTGCATTTTGGGGCAGAACTTGGATAGCCGCGCCGTTCTTTCTGATAATGTGTTGCGGAGGTTGCGCTTGTGTCGTCATGGCCACCGTTTCGGCCGCATTCAGAAACAACCCAATTTTCGCCAGTTCGTCAATTAGTGCGTCCAACAGCATTTTGGCTTCGTCTGGTGTCCTGGCGAATAGTAAAATGTCGGCAAAACGCAGATCGATGAGCGGCCGCATGTTCATGTGGTCTCTAAAGTCGAGCCCAGGATTTGCTACTCGAGCTCTCCACGGTCGCATGGCCCATTCCAGAACTGCTCCGAAAAGAACTCGGCTGAGCAGGCACCCTCAGCGAATGCAGGCACTGATTGGGAATGCCTGGCTCTTACCCCAATCGCCTAAGCATTGTCCATCTTGGTCGCGGTACAACTGGTGCAATGTCCAAATCAGATGGTCGGTTCACCCCGAGGCGGTGCATAGCTTCCCATAAAGTTGGCCAGGATATTCGGTCGAAAGTTAGATAAGTCCGAGCTCACGATCCGCAGCGAACAGTTCGCCGCCACAGTCTTCTCAATGACATTTGTTGCCGTGACAATTGTTGCCGTCAGCTAGTGTTCCTCCAATCGCAGGTTAGCTCTAAGTCCATGTTGGTTACCCCGATTCCAGTAGTTGCTCGATGCGCCCCAGCAGCATATAGGCAAACAACTTATCAAGAAAACGAATGCTCGCTATATAGCGAAAGTCGCCTACTGCCTTGGTGCGAATCTTCTTTGCCAACATGATGAAATACTAGTGCGCCGCGACTCTGGAACGTCCCCGCCCCCGAGCACGGCGTTGCAGAGCGTTCGCAGCATTTCCCGCAGTCCAGTGCTGGAGTGTTTCAGCATTGCCGCCACTAGCTAAACCACATTCGTCAGGTGCCTTGTTTGAGCCCAGTCGCCGGACGCCCTCGTCGACTTCCTGGTCGGCGAGCGGTGCCTCAGAAAGTGCAGGCGGCTATTCCATGTTCACGGCTGCCCAGGCTGATATGCCGCGTAACATGTTTGCAAATTCCTCCGGCAGCGGTTGTTGCGTTACCACTTTGCCAGAAGTGTTTTTCCCGCCGACATGATGCAGTAGACAGATATCGTTGCAAGCGCCCCGTCTTACAAGCTTTCGTCTTCTTGCGGCACATCTGGCCACTGGCGAATTTGAAGCGACAGCCGCCTCCTCACCGATTGGTCCTCCTCTTGCCGTCTCTTTGACCGTACATTTGGTAGAGCGTTTGACGAGGTGAGCATGTGTTGGACGGTCCGTTTCCTGTTCCTGCAATGGCCGGCTCCTCGTTGTTACGATTGCTCGATGTTTTTGAGCGTAGACTTCTCAGGAACAGACCAGGTGAGGAAGTCATGGAATGACATTGCAATCCCGTGCGCATCCAAATTCGGCTACCAGTTCTTGAAGCTTTTCGGCCGCTGGGGCTGCTGTAGCTTCAGAGTCGAATACCTGCACCAGCAATGGACGCGCCGGTGGTCAAGGCCAAAAACCAAAGCATTATCGCGCAAATTTTCATCAAACTCGAAAGCTATATCAACGCATATATAAAGTCAATCTGGACGCGTGATCCGTCGAAGGATCGTTGGCAAGGCGACGATTCAGGGGAATGTTGCTCATCCTGCTGGCGGCTCAAGACCTGCAGCCTATGTTCCAAGAGCCACCGAATTAGCTTCTGCCCACGAGCGGTGCGGACGCCACACCCCCATCTTCCCAACAAGTCTAAGTCATCCCTTTGTTGGAATGCACTGATAGGAGATAGGAGCGTTGAAAGCACCACCAACGATTGGAACCATACCCTGGTGCTCACCATCGTCAAGTAGAGAGGATAGTCATGTGCAGACTTGCTCGGCTGCCTCCGGCGTTTCCCGAGATGTCGGAAAATATGCAAAGTTGTTCCAAAGTGCGTTGCACCATACCGAAAGCCTAATGCTCAGACCCTCTCTGAAAGAGGATGGAATCGGACCTCGCTCAACTGCACGCGGACGTCCCTCGACACGCCTATGCAATCGCCATGGTGCTTCGACCCGCTACTGAAGTGCAGAAGATCACCACGAAGCGTCGCGATGATCTCATCTCGCTCTTCCCGCCATGTCGCCGTTAAGAAATCAGCATCGTAGGCAGACTGGCCAAGCTCCAACAAGAAGTTTTCAATCCGAGTGTTGTCACGCAAACTCTGTTCATTTTTGGTTACCAGGTGCATGCTCACCGCCTCGGTTGGCAAACGGCTCCCCGATTCTCGGCCGTGTGGCGGATCGAGCTGTGGACCAGAAACCTTTCGAAGAAACAGCTCGTCCGCGATCTCGTTCGCAACCTCCGTGACCGCGTCGTCCACCTCGAACACTCATCCACCTGCTGCGGCGACTCGTTCTCAGGCACGTTGGCCACAAGGCACAGGCGCCGGTTTGACCAGACATACACCTCGAACGTATTGCAGTTCGTCACAATGTGTTTCGGTTGCACCCCCTGCAACTCTATCAACAACTTCTTGATCTTCCTCAGCAGTTTGTCATATTCCTCTCCTCCAGGTGGCGATTTTTCAGAAGCCCACAAACCCGCATCCTTGAATTTTGGATGGCGCCTCTGTGTCTTCAGGAACTTCATGGTCTTGGGCGATGTCGGAGAAGCGGGCGAACACGACGGTGGGCTTCTCGTTGAAGAGCCACAACTGCTGAAAGCCGCCAGTTATATCCAGGGCATCTTGGACAAGCTGCTCTGCCGCATCGGCTCCTCGATCATCAAAACCTCCTTCAGACCAGCAGCAACCACATTCTTATCGATGTCCCCGGTCTCAGAGTCCGGGTGTTGGTAGCCTTGGAATTTCCCCTCCAGGGCGACGAGTCGTTTCTCCAATTCCTTACGTGCTTCCCGTTCTTGCTGCAGCTCCTTCCTCATCTCACTCATCGCTTGGGTGTTCGATGATCGATTTTTGGATCCCGGCGATGCCATTTTGGATCTCGTCTCTCATCATCTTCCTGAGTAGGGCAAGTGTGGCAGGTCTCATTTCGATTTTCTCGACAGATACTTTGGGCGTTGGTGTCGCGAGTGCCAACGACTGGCCACTCACAGCGTTCGCGCGCTTGGAACGTGCCAATGTATCCCGATCTGGTGTGCCAATGTGTGCCTCCCTCTGAGCTGCCTTCACAGGCGGTAGCGCTTGATCCACAGAGGCGATGGTCAGAGGGCCTTTCTCAAACTCTGGTGTCAAGTGTGCCCATTTCGCGCCGTGCCGTGTGACTTCGCCACTTGTCTTGGCGACCTTGTACGTCTCGCCGCTTTTATGTGGTTGACCATGGCCTTCTCGGATTATCCTCTTTAAACTCGGTGCGAGTGTCATCCTGTTTCAAATCTGATATCTGCTCAGAAGACAACAGCATGGCTCCCTGAAAGCAGGACGAGCTGAGGAAATCCAAGAAGAACAATGGATGCGAGGAGTGAGAGGTAAGAGTATGCGGATGTGCGGGGGGTCATTGATGCCGTACTCAGGGGAGGACAAACTACCCCGACTCCGACCATTGGCGTTCACTAAGCGACCCTGGGCGTTTACTAAACAGCCCTTTCCTGCTCCACTCCTTCCTTTGGTGTGTTTACTAAATGGCTCCACGTACGCCTCCCGGCGTCGTGTTTTCCTTCCTGTGCCATGCCGGCGGTGTTTCCCAGGATCTCAGAGGAGCTCCGCGAGGCGCGTCTCAGGCGGCCGCAGGAGCGTTAAAGGACGGCCCGCGGTGCAGAAAACCTTCGGGAGAAGGAGTCGAGAGCTCGGAGGATCTCAGACGATCAACCAGCGACGAGCAGAGGGGGGCAGGGAGAGGGGCGAAGGGAAAGGCTTCGTAGGAGCACCCCTGCTTCTTAGAAGGCGCGGGCCTTCTTCGTATAGATGCAGGGCCCACGACTTCTAAGAAGCAGCCTGCTTCTAAGAAGCCCTCCCCTCCCCTGCCCCCCTCTGCGCGCCGCCAAGGTCGAGAGCTAGGAGGATCCAGGACGGCGGTCAAACAAGTAACGATACGACAGGCGCGCATCCTGGACACTCAGGACGGAGGTTTCTCTTCGTTTTCGGCCTTTGAGCGCTCTCGCCGGGCCCCGGGACTGTAGAAACCGAATCATTGTGAAGAGCCGGTCCCGAGGAGAGGGTCTGGACTTTCGACGACCCAGTATTGATAAAATATGTCATCGTATGCTTGGGGCCGAGAGTTCGGAGGATCCAGTAATATCGAAAACGTCATGACGTTGGAGGACTGGAGGAGGCCAGAATAGATCGGGGCAGCCAGGTAGGCCTTGGACACGCGAAAATCGCTCCAGAGCGTTCCGAGACGCTGTCATAGCGCTCCCCTGTGCTTTGGCGTGGCCGCGGCAGCCGCTAGATTTCAGGAAACCGTGGGGCCCTGGAGACCCCGAGTTACGCACCTCCCAGTTTTGTATGTCGGTGTCTGTCTTAGTCGGACCATCTTGGTCTGCCGAGCTTTGTCCTAGCTTCGCCTGTATTAGTCGGACCATCGCGCCTAATCGTCGATGCATCGTCGAGTGGCGCGATCCCCAGACCTCTGATGCTAATTATTTTTCGAATGAGGCGGCCCCAGAACTTGGTCCCGGATTATTTCTGACATCCCCACAGCCCGAAAAGGCCATGGACAAAGAGGAACAGAAACGTCCGCCTTTGTTTTGCACGACGCTGCAGGTCTGGGGATCGTCTCTGGCCTGGCGTCGCCGATTTGCAAGACGTTGTAGGTCGGGGGAAGGTATCCGTCCAGATTTCGCATCGCCGATGATGCATCGATGATGCGGTGCGATCGTCCGACCGCACTTGCTCTGGTCTAATTCGGGCGACTGCGCCGCCTGTGGGACCATCGGCGTTCATACATGTATGGCGTTGGCGCGAAGATGGGAGGGGCTCGAAGTGCACACTGAGTCGAATGGTCGGCCCAGAGGCCCGGTGCGTCGACGCAGCAGCTTCCCAAGCTGCCAACCCAGACCCCCGACGTTGTGTTTTCGGGGGGGCGTTTGTGGACGGCCCGCAGGGCCGGGCGAGGGCCCCCCAGAGGCCGACAATAGTAAAAGAAGTCACGTCGTGTTTTTTGCTCACGACACGAGGGGTCTGTGAACCAGGATGTTGGCTCAACGGTGGCCGGCCAAGCGACGCGGTGTGTAACTACATCGAGATCACCCTCCGAGGAGAGGAGTGGGGCGCGATGTCTCCCGAGATGTGGGGACGTTTCTCGGGTGTGTTCTCTGAAGTGGTCCTTGAGGGGGGGCGGGGGAGGGCGGAAGGGACAGTCAGAACCGGCGTCAGGGATGGGACCTTCTCGCAAGAGCTCCTTGCATCTTTCGGTTTTGGCAATCCTTGTCACGTTTTCGATTTCCCGGCCCACGGGTATCCTGGCGGACGCGCTCATCCTTGGCATTCGCGTTTTGTTTGTTTTGTGTGTGTGTTTCATGTGTGTCGGAGGGGGTTCAGGGCCGTCCTTTGTCCTGTTTTTGATGTTCAGATTTTGGCGCATTCCAACGGTCTTGCTTGCTTGAATAATGATTTTCATCCTCATGATCCGTTTTGACTATGGCAGATGCGTTCGGAGGCTTTTGGGAACATATCCGCTCGCTGCCTTCCCGTGCAGCCCATACGCGTAAGTAATTGAGTTTGTCGTGATGGGGTTGAGGCCAGGTCCTTGATGACTGAGGGTGTTCTCTCGTCTTGGGTGTGTTGGTGGGTGGTTCACGTGCGCTGAGGGCGTAAATGCGAGACATGATGCCCCCTTCTACAGATATTCCTGTATTATCTGTCTTCCGACCTGCCTCAATTTCATTGGGGCTTGGAGCGTCGTCCTATTCTGGCGCCGCGCTTACATGTTCTTGCTCGCGCATTCGTGCAGGTTTTGCCCACCGGCGGTCCAAATGCGAAAACCTCCGACTTCACACTTTGAGCAGTCTGGCTTGAGGGAAAACGTGTCGTGGTGGGAGCAGGGCCTGGGCCCAGTGGGCACTCCATCCTGAGCCGTCTTCTGTTGGCCTCAGGGGGCCCTGGAAAGGGCCCAGAGGGCCCAAAGCAGGCCAAACACAAACAAAAACCTTAGGACCCCTTTGCTCCAAAGCCCGCAGAAGGCGGCAGCATCGCAGTTCCCATCCATGAGCACTGCTCAGCAGAGGGAGAGGGGTCCTGGAGGAGAACAAGAGGTTCCATGCCGTCTTCCGATACTCGTTGCCCTCCCTGGGCCCCCGAACCGTCAACAACGGCTCGCAGTGCAAAGTTGGTCCAGGGGGAAGCCCCTGAAAACCTGTCAGACCCGTTTCCTCTAGGAAGCCTTCCCCTCGCACCGTTCCCTCACCTGGCGTCACGCCCCAACCCTCTGGCCTGGCAGAAGCATATTTGCGCAGGCTTCGTCCGCCTCTGGCGCCCACGAGACAGCTGGCCCAAACCGTGTGAGGAGTGTCGTAGACCCTGGACGTGGACCCCGGAGGTCTCGATCCACTCCCAGGACCAGTTTCTCACCCCGAGTCGTTTCTTGACAGTCCTTGGGCCCGCGGACGGCCCCGGGAGGCCGGACATAGCAAAATCTGGTCGTCGTGATTGTGGGGGGTCGGGGACCGTCGCAGCCCCCACCTCCCCCTCCTTCTCTGATCATTTGACGTTTCCAGTCGCGACCGACGAGACCGGTCGCTGACGATTTTGCCTGAACGGTATCGTTCGCGACTGGCTCAATTCAAAATCGGCCGCGACCGATCGGTCGCGACCGATCGGTCGCGAGCGGTCGCCATTGATTTGGAGTGCCGGTCGGTCGCTACCGATCGCGACCGAAAAACAAATCTAGTATCCGATGACCTTCGGTCGCCGGCCCGCGCCGCTGCAGGCTGAAGTCCGTCTTGCAGGAGGCCGTCTGCCGCAGGACGCGCGGCCTCCGCCCAGCCCCAGCCGCAAGGGCGGGCGGGGGGGAGACCTCTTTGGAGGGGCGGCGGCTGCAAGAGGTGACGTCGGCGGCCCGAGGTTCAGTCAGGTTTCCTTGTGAGATGAATCCTCCAGGGTCTGGAGCCTCCTGGGCACACCCCTTGACGAACGCTCCCATCGTTTCGTGATGGGCGGTGTATTTGAGTGTGGGAGGGGGCCGAAGGCTGCATGGCGGCTATAGCCAGAGGTGACGTCCGCGGCCCGAGGTGCCCAAGCGGTTCCTGGCGGCGGGGGGCTGATCCCAGACATTTGGCGCCTTGGAAGCTCGAGACGTCTTTTAGCACAGCTTTCGGCTTCTCGGGGCGCTTACCTTGCCGCGGGACCGTGGAAAAACAGTTCCGGCGGTCCCAGCGAAGTGGTCGAGAGGTCGGGGAACCGCGTCTTTCAAAAATCGAGACGCCAGATGTCTGCGTGTGTGCATGCGCGCTTGCGTGCGCAGGAAAAGGAATTATGCGGATAAGGAAGAGGAGGAGGAGGAGGAGGAGGAGGAGGAGGAGGAGGAGGAGGAGGGCGAGCAGAAAGGCCAGAGGCCTCGTGGATGCCTCTCGGGGTCTCTTCGGGTGTCTTTGGGGAGCTTGGATCTCTTGGTGGCCTCTTGGGGACCTCTTGGGGACCTCTTGGGGGCCCCCCGGGGCCTCCTGAAAACCCTTGTGTCCCTCGTGGAGCACTCCTTGGAGCCTTGGGGGCCTTCTTGGGGCATCTTAGAAGAGTTCGATCAAAGAAGGGTGGGTAGTCAATTAAGCCACCCCCCTCTGCAGCTCCTGAAATCGCCTCTTCGACTCCTTGGAGCGCTCTTGGGCGCTCTGGGGGCCGTTGTAGGACCCTCTCGGTCTCCTTTCGGGTTTCTCTTGAGGCCTCGGAGGGCCGTCGGAAGCGAGAAGGCAAGAAGGCCAAACACATTGATTTCCCGTAGGTTCTTGAAGGATGTTGGCCGCTTGGTGGCTTTGTTGGGAGGTTCCGTTCCACCAAGAGTCGTCATGGGGTGGTCTTGGGGCCTCTTGGAGCCTGTTAGGAGCCATCTTGAGCCATCTTGGAGGTAATCTTCTGCTCTCTGAGGCCCTTTTGGAGCCATCTTTGTCCATTTGGACGCTCGGTCGCGGCCCCTCCCCCTCAGACCCAGAAGAGGGGGGAGGGGGGAAAACCCTTCCCCAAAGGGGAAGAGGGAAGAGGGAAAGGGAAGAGGGATGATGGAAGAGGGCTGGTGAGAGCAGAACCCTTCAGCGACACGCGATAATGGACAACTGGCCCCCGTCGATCTTCAAAGGCCGGGGGCAAAACACAGCATAGCAGAGCGCCTTCCGCCCCGCGTGGCGCGCAGGAGGCAAGACCTGACCTTCAACGTCAACGGCATCTCCGCGCTCGGCGGAGCGCCGCTTTTCCAGGCGATCCTTCTGCCGCCGCCAGACGACGCTGTCGTGGTCGTCGTTCTGACCATAGAGGCTTACAACTTGCGTATCACCCCGCATCGCAGCCGTCTGGTGGTCTGAGGTGGCCCAGCTCTGTCTCTGGACAGCCGGAAGGGCGGGCATGTTTGGGTTCGCGAAGGTTTTTGTTGTTTCTGCCTCCAGGGCTTGTTTCGGGCCCCAGGGTCGTGAACAACTGGTCGGGGGTAAAAACTCCAGATGGACACCGGGAGGGGTCCCGGGACAGATTTTGAGCGGATCTGGCTTCATTCCCCTCCTGACCGATTGTCTGGGGCCCAGGTCAGGCCTCCCCGCCGACTCCCAACCCGCAACTGCGGATACGGGTTCAGGGGCGGCGGGGTCGTCGGCAGTCTGCGAGGCTCCGGAGAAGCCCGCCGCAGGCGCCGATCTTTTTGTTTCGACACTTCACACAGCGGGCCCGCCGCAGGCGCCAACTCTTTTTTTTCGCCAAAGCGACGTGGGTTGGTCGCGGGTGGGTCGCGGGGGTCGCGGGTGGGCCGCGGGGTGGTCGCGGGGTGGTCGCGGGGGGGTTGCGGGGTGGGTCGCGGGGTGGGTTGCGGGGTGGGTCGCGGGGTGGGTTGCGGGGTGGGTCGCGGGGTGGGTCGCGGGTGGGTCGCGGAGGGGGTGCGCCAGTGACGACGACAATAACAACAGCAGCAACAACAACACAGCAACAACAACCCACAAAATAATCATAACAAACATTGTAAGTTTGTTCGTTCTTATCTGCTCGCGGGCCATTCAATACGTATATCCCAATTCCTCGATACGCTGCCCTCTTCGTCTTCGATCGTGCCCCCTTGGGCCCTTGGAGGTTTATATTTCTCTTGCCTGCAACTTGTATTTCGTGCAGCCCCTGAGGCAGGGGAAGAGAGGACGGATGGAAGGAAGGGACAGGGGGGAAGGAGGAGGATGGAGCACGAGAGAGAGTAGCAGGAGGGGGGCTAGGAGCAGAAAGAACGTGGCAGAACCAGACGGGCAGATCGGGCGGATAGACCCTAACGGGCGGATCGGGAAGGCGGGCCCCGTCGGCCATGTCGAGCAGGCAGGTTGCTGAGGGCGCGGCGTCTGAATCAACCTTTTCGGAAGTCCCTCGCGATAGTGCGACTCTTGCATTAGTTGTGAGGACGTCCCGCGCGAGAGCGCGAATTTGGAATACACTATGAGGAGGTATCAGGCGGGAGCCGTAGTTGTTGCACTTCGGGGTCGGACAACCCAGTTTGAGCAGGAAGATTTCTTTGATAAAAACGGGGTGCGAGCACCGGTGGGGGGCACTTCAAGTGAAACACACACACACACACACAACGTGCACCAGCGATGGAGGGACGAGCAGTAAATATTCTCAATAATGAGAATTCAAGAACAACAGCCATAACATAACGATTGCTCTCTTTTATAGGCTCGTGTGCCATACGACCTGTACATCCCAAACCCTCGATATCCGCGCTTTTCGTTTTGTATCTTACTCACCTCGGGGGTATATTTTCCTACCTGCCACGTGTAGTTGGCGCAGCCCTTAAAACAGGGGAAAGGGAGGGAGGATGGAAGGTACAACGACGAGGGGAAACTGTGGAGCATGTTCGAGATTTGAAGGACGGAGGTCAGGAGCAGGAGTACATGCGGCAACCAGACGGGCGGGTCGGGAGGGCAGACCTTATCGGACGTCCGCGTCCTGGGGAGCTCCCGTTTTTCAGTGATCGGCGCTTGCCTCCATGTGAATTCGAACGGTGTGAGCCATGCCGCACGGGCTCTCGGCGTCGCAGAAGGAAGGGTCACCTCCCGCCAACGGAAGTCAGCCGCCGCAAGGCTCGGCCGGGCTCGGCCGACTCGAGGCCTCGCGGTGACCAGCGGGAAAAGAGCCCTTCCGGGAGAGATCAGCGCCAGCATCGTCTGGGTGACGTCATGGTTGCATGATGTCCCTCTTCCCCAGGCCCCACCCATCGCTGACGGGTTGTGGAGATGATGGGCTATTGCTACGCTTTCGTTTCCATGCGAACAGGGCGCCCCGCAGCTGGATGGGCCATTGCTACACTTCTCTTCTCTGCTGTCCTTTTTTGCCTTCGTGATGATGCTCGCATGTAGACGCCACGGGCTCCTCAGTGGCCTCAGGAGCCAGACCGTCGACGCACGGTAGAGAAACGATGAACAGAGCTGCATGAAGTGAGGCGCTTGGCTTCACGCGGCGCAAGGAGATCGAACTGCATGTTGTGCGTTACGCCAGTCAGGCTCGGTGGATCGAGGCACCGTGTGGATCAAAGCCAGTTGGATGCCAGCCGTGGCGACCACGGAGGTGCCCATGCTACCTGGAAGCGCTTGAGGCGGAGCCACGGCTGGCACGCCCACGCTCGTGGCGGAGGTGCGCCCGCAAGTGCAGCCGCGCATATCTGGGGGGGGGAGAGAGCCGTAGCGGGACGTCGCCGTGTTCCTGCATCCCAGCATGTGCCCTTCTTCCTCTGCAGCCTGCAGCGTGTGCGCCCTGACTGGAGCCCCAGCTTTGCACCGAACGGGGGCACGTGTTACGTTGCTGATCGATGAGTCGCGTCCTTTCCCTGTGATCCCCTCCCCTCATTCCAACGGGAAAATTGAAAGCGGCAGAGGCAGACACGAACGTCGCGCTCAAAACTAGCAGCTAACTCTTGCCTGGGCGGTCTGAGAAAAAGGGAGAGTGGCGACTGCACTGGCAGGAGTTGCTTCTGGACCGGCGGCCACGCCACCCTGGCGTGAACCCGTGCGTTAGTGATAACACGGACGCTCGATTGTGGGTCAGGGAGATTTGGTAGTGGGATCTAGCCTATCGCAGGTCTGGCTCCGCTGGCGAAAGCAACTTATGCGTTCCCAGGGAGATGTCAGCATGTTTGGTTACAGTGTCTCTGCAGGTCCACATGTGGTCGTCGTTTTGACGACTGCTTGGTGGTGGAAGCCTCTCGGTCGACCTGCGCAGAGGTCATGAGCACGTCGTGTGTGTGTGTGCGTGTGTGTGTCTGTCATGCGTGCCCGCCAGATCCGCGTGGTGGAGACGGCCGTCACCGCTGGGAATTGCGGCATCTTCGTGGCGAGAGAGGGGTGGGCTCACTTCGGCCACGTGCAGAGGTGGTTGGGTGAAGGGGAAGGTTTCTTAGTAGGAGGCTGCATCTTAGAAGGCGCGGGCCTTATCTATAGATGTAAGGCTGGCGCCTGCTGAGGAGCAGCCTCCTTCTGAGTAGCCATCCCCCTCCCCCTGAACCCATGTGCGCGCCGCCATGGCTGACTGACTCCTGACGAGGAGGAACGTGAGGAGGATAGAGCGCCGACGTTTTTCAGCGCGCTTCAGGACACGGCCTTCCTAGCAGTTGTTGAGTTCCCCCCTCATTTTGGACAAGCTGTCTTCTGAAATACTCGCCCCAATGATGAGTCGAGGCAAGGGTACAGGGACGGAGCGACTGGGGGGAGAGAGCAAGACAAGGACGACACCTACGACGCCGAGGGAGGGGGGCAGAGGGGGCAAAACAAACACTGAGATCATGGCGCCGTTTTTTGTCACATCTGGCGATTTCGCTCGATCCTGTGCCCCGGGACCCTCGCGGGCCGATCGGGCTCGAAACTGCAGCGGAAAGGTTGTGTCGAGGGCTTCGGTGAGAGCCACGGTCAACCGAAGAGGTCAGACATCAAAGACGCATGATCAAAAACAGAAAGAAAGGGGAGAAGGAGGAGGAGGAGGAGGAGGAGGAGGAGTAAGAGGAGCAAGAGCAGAATGAGGGGAGGGGGAAGAGGAGCGGGAGGAAGTGAAGGAGGAGCGTGAGCAGGATAATTGCGGAGGTCCGCGGGGGGAGCAGACATGAGAGCAGGAGCGCCGCGGATGAGGAGCCAGGTGCAGGAGGAAGGGAGGGGAGACGGAAGGGACGACAATGAGAAGCGGACGGAACAAGGTCAGGAGGAGGTGGAGGAGGAGGAAGAGGAACACGAAAAAATAGGGGACGATCGCGCAGACGGAGGAGGAGGAGTAAACAAAGCTATTCAGCTGTCAAATGTGAAGAGCAGCATGCCAAACCGCTCCAAAAATAGAGTCGCTTCGCGAAACCCCACCAGCCCATCCAGAAACGATGCCAAGGCGAGTTGCCCTGATCATGGATGTGCAGGACCATGCAGTGGAATATGTCTGGGTAAGACGTCAAAATCCCACTAGGAGAAGGAGGAGGAGGAGCAGGAGGAGGAGGAGGAGGAGGAGGAGGAGGAGGAGGGAGGAAGAATCGGAGGATGAGACGGAGGAGGAGGAGGGAGAGGGGAAGGGGGAGGAGGGAGGCGGGAGGAGGAGAAATCGGCGGATGAGGAAAACGAGGAGGAGTGGGCGGAGGAGGAGGGTGAACAGAAAGGCCAGAAGCCTCTTCGGAGTCTCTTCGCATTTCTTCGGAGAGCTCCTTGGAGTTCTCTTCGAGTTTTTGTTGGTGGTCTTGGCAGTACCGGGGGCTTCTTGGGCGTCTTGGGTGCCTCTGGGGATCATCTTGGGGCCTCTTCGGGGTCTCTTTGGAGCCTCTTGGGGGCACCCTTAGGACTCTCGGGAGCACTGCAGAGGCACCCATACGCCCCAACATTCCTTGGCGAGGAGGCCAACATCATTAAGTGTACCAAGGTTTGGGCCACACTTTAGCCTCATGTCGGGGGGAACCCAAGGTATTACGGTCCATCGTTTGATCGATCTCCTCCAAGATGCCCCAAGATGACACCCGAGGCTCGCAAGGGTGTCCCAAGACGGCCCCGAGAGGTGCCTAGCAGACCCCAAGATGGCCCCCGAGGGTCCTGAGGATGCCCCCAGGAGGCTCCCAAGAGACCCCCAAGAGGCCCTAAGAGGCTCCCCAGAGGTACCATGGGCCCGGTGAGGACCCGATGCCGAGAATGGCCAAACATGCTTTGTCTTGATTGGTTCAAGTTGTTGGGAGTCTGGGCATGGGAGGACGAGGGTGGAGGATGAGCAAGTAGAACACACAATAAAACGATTATGAGTTATGGTTGAGCATCTCGTTGTGAGGGGCACGCATTTGCAATTGCCATGCTCAGTTTTCAGGCAGGGAATCGATTTTCTAACGTGGAGTACCCCGGGAAGTGTCAACCTTTTTGACTTCGCCATATCAACGCACTGCAAGCTGAAACCTACGTTGCTTGACCTTCATGGGCGAAATTTGCCTGAAAGCCGTGACCCCGTCATCTTGCTGCCTTTTTCAAGCCGTGTCAATTTGTGGTGTCCCCGGGGCCCAAAGCCAGGCGAAAACGCCCAGTGTGCAAAAAGGCAACGCCAGAAGGAAACGGAGGAGGAGAAAGGTAAGGTTAAGCGCGTTGCGGGCGAGTTCAGGCGGCGGCACCCATACGGCGTGCCACGCTAGATGCGAGCGCCTCTGCTGGATGTATGGATGCACGGCCAGGCAGCCGACTGCATTGGGAGGAGGAAAAGGAGGAGGAGGAGGAGGAAGAGGAGCACCAGGTAAACCCAAGGTCATCAAAGATGTTGCAATAACCCTTCCCTCACATTGTCCTGTGCACAGGCCCCTACAACGACGTAAGCTCATTGCGGGAAGTGCCTCGTTGGTGCACAACCGTCAGAAGATCTGCAAACATGTCCAAGCACCATTCTTTGGACTTCGTGCCAGCAGAACACCATCCCTGGGACTTTCACACCGTCAATCGACCTGATCGGATTGTCCTACGCAACAATCTTCGGTATTGCAGAGACGCCGCTTCTGGGACGTCAGCGATAATTAGGTTTGTCACCCCTGTAAACTGATAGGATGAATATGCGCGGCGCGAATGCGAAAACCACTTTTGATAAGGAACCGCCCTCCATCCGCAAAGCTCTTGCAAACTGTTTCAACGAATGTGCGCGGCGCGAAAGGGAGAGCCACGTTTTGAAAATGACCCGCCGTCCACCCGTGAAACTCTTGCATCAATTTTAGACGAATGTGCGCGGCGCTGCGGCCAGAACCACATTTTGAACACGGCCCGCTACCATCCATGAGTATATTACAGAAGTTGTCCAATAATGCTTGAGGCGCTGAGGCGAGAGCCACATTTTGAAAGCGTCCTGCCCTCCATCCGTGAAGCGGTTCAAGTTTTCAGCTTGACGACGGTAAGTGGTGCGGACGTCTCAGGCGAAGCATCCGTCCCGCACGACCGAACCGTCTCTAGGTGAGACGGAGGAGGGAGGAGGAGGAGGAGCTCGCGGCGGTTCAGGAGGGGGGAGGAGGAGGAGGAGCTCGAGGGAGGAGGAGGAGGGAGGAGGAGGAGGAGCTCGAGGGAGGAGGAGGAGGGTGAGACGGTGGAGGAGCTCGCGGCGGTTCAGCGAGGCCCACGGCTGCAGAACGCCGTCGTTGCGCAGCAGGGCGGCGCTGCGCGGGCGGGGGCGGCGGCGAGGGCCATCGCCAGAACGAGCTCGGTCACTCCTTCACCACCGCGGCTGCGCGAAAGATCGTGCGCGACGCCAAGGTAAAGCTTTGCTACATCCTGTTTAACTTCGGCACCGAGAGGAAGGCCGCCACGGAGAGCTCCGACAAGAAGAAGACGTACGAGCTCCCTGGCCGGAACATAACCGTGGGCAGCGAGCGTTTTCATTGCCTCACGGGTGGTCTCCCATCCCAGCTTCGTGGGAGCCAGCTGCATCCACGACGCCACGTTCCAGTCGATCATGAAGTGTGATGCCGACATCCACAAGGACCTGTACGCCAACGTGAAATGGTCTAGTGGCACCACAATGTCCCGAGGCATCTGCGAGCGCATGACCAAGGAATTGACGGCACTGGCTCCTGCCACGATGAGCATCAAGGTCGTGGCTCCGCCTGAGCGCAAGCATTCAGTGTGGATCGGTGGACCGATCCTTCCCTCGAAGAGTAACTCCAAGCAGATGTGGATCCCCAAGGGGGGGGTACGACGAGCCGGGCCCCACCAATGTGTTCAGGAAGTGCCTCTGCGGGTTTGCCCTCAGCAGATTTGGGGAGCCAGGCAAGCTAGACTCGTCCGACGTGTTGGGTGGAGGTTGCGAGCTTGCCTCACGCCCCACTGTGCACAGCTGGCGCTGGCAGTGATAACTCGCAGTGGCCGCGTTGGCGTTCTGAAGTGCGTCAAGGCAGCTGTTTGTGGTTCTGGCATATACGGCTGTGTTGCTAGATTCGCATGCGCAGGCTTTTTCTTTTGCTCACAGGCCCTCCCTGTCACAGTCAACTTGGCGAGGCCACCACCTGGAAGGTTGTGCACAGCATGTCGCTGCCGGCTTCTGCAGTACAGTTCACATACTTCTTTGTCAGACTTCACTTGTCTCGCCCCTGCCGCTTCCCCTGCTTCCTGCTTCCTCCAGCCCGTCCTTCCCTGTCTTCCCCTTTCTGTTTGCGTGTTCTGTTGACGTCCTCGATGGGCTGCCGCCGTGCTGGCCCACGCAGACGAGTCTGCGCCAGCCTGCCCCAGCCGCGGCGTGCCTGCGGCGTCTCAGGGGGAATTCGTTTCGGCCTCCCCCCCCCTCCCCCCTCCCCTTCTGCCCCGCCTCCCCCCTCCTCCGTGTGGTTGCGGGGCGAGGCGTTCGGCCTTTGGGGGCGGCTACCGCGCCAGAGCTCTGGCGCCGTCCCGTTTGAGCAAGTCTTTCGTGGTGGCACATCGGTCGCGCCAGCTTCGGCGGCCAGCCACTCTCTCCCACTTTTGATTTGCACTGGATCCGCGGGGCTTCATACTCATTCGAAGCCTCACCCTGTTACTCAGGGTTTTAGGCTTCAACTATACACCGCCGCCTGGAGCAGAATTTGTCTTGGTGCCCTGCTTTCCTCCTCCCTCTCCTCTCCCTCTTCGGCCTTCCTTCTCCTTTCGCAGAATTGTTCACTGCGCCCCACCGTGTGGCTGAGGTCCGTGGCCGTGGTGAATCTCGGCTTCCGCCCGCCCTGCCCGCCCTGCCGGAGCGGCTTGTGAAATTTGTGTCGTTTCCCTCTTGGTGTGTGCCGTGTTGTGCTTCTACAGCTCGTTTCTACTGCCAGCCGGCGTTCGGCCGCATTCGGCATCTCGTTTCTTTCTCCTTGTTCCCCTCCCTTGCGCTCTCTCCTTCTCGCTCCTTCTCTCGCCTCGCATGTGGCACGCTCGCTCATCATTCAGGCCACTGTTCAGCGCATGTGCTTGCTTGTCGCAAGTCGGATTCCCGCAGCGGTCGAGGCCGAGCCGGGTGAAGCTTTGTCATCGCGCTGTCTGCTTCTCGACAAAAGAACGACGAGGAGGAGGAGGACGAGGAGGAGGAGGAGGAGGAGGAGGGGGAAGGAGGAGGCTCGCTCCGCGCAGAGGGGAGGAGACGCTCGGCGGCAAGGAGCAGTTCGCGTTCCTGTCCACGCAGGACTGGCCCCCGCCGCTCTCGCGCGCCGTGCCTGCTCGTCCCATGCCCGGCTGAGCTCTGAGCTGGTTCCTTTTCGATGTGTGTTGCTTTGCCTCGGCTTGCCCCGCCCTCAGTCTGAGCTGAAGTGTTTTGCCCGGCTTGGAACGAAGTCGAATTCGGAGGAAAAGGTGCCGACATCCTGGTACGTTTCTTGTTTCCGCCTTCTTGGGCCTCCCGGTGTGCCCTCGTCGCCATGGCTGGATTTGTTTCGAAGTTCTGGTCATAACGCACAGCGGGAGAGGCCAGGGAGTCGCCGTATCGGTATATTTTGAAACCGCCCAGTGCTCTCTGTCTTTCGGCTCTCTCTTCCTTCGGCCCTCCTCCTTCGGCTCTCCCCCGTCGACCCTCCTCATCTTCCTCCTCCTCCTCCTCCTTCGACTCTCGTCCTATCGCTCTCCCTCGAGTCTCTTTGGGTGCGCGGGAGCAGCAGGAGAGACAGAGAGAGAGAGAGAGCAGGCCGCGCTCCCCGCGAAGGGGGGGGGATGGGGAGGATGTGCGCTTTTCCCTACCATCCTGTGGTGCTGGGTTCTCGTTTTGAACAGACGGTCCCCGCGTTCCTCCTCTCTCCTCCTCCTCACCCTCCTCGTCCTCCTCCTCATCTTCCTCCTCCTCCTCCTCCTTCGTCCTCCTCCTCCTCCTCCTCCCTCCTCCTCCTCCTCCTCCTCCTCCTCCTGCTTCTCCTCCTCCTCCTCCTCCTCCTCCTGCTCCTCCTCCTCCCCCCTCCCGTCACCCCCCTCTCTTTGGCACGCCCCTCACAGGTGTCGTGGCCCCATAGGGAGTTTTCACCGAAGGCCCCAGTGGGAGTGCCCGCATGCGTCCGCCACGCCCAGTGCAGCGCTTCTTGGCCCCATAGGGAGCTCCACCGAAGGCCCCAGTCGGGGTGCCCGCATGCGTCCGCCACACCCGGTACAGCGCTTTAGGGAGCTCCACCGAAGGCCCCAGTGGGGGTGCCCGTATGCGTCCGCCACGCCCGGTACAGCGCTTCGTGGCCCCATATGAGGGCGCCACCCAAGGCCCCAATGGGGGTGCCCTCATGCGTCCCCCCCACCCAGTACAGTGTTTCGTGGCCCCATTTGGGGGCTCCACCGAAGGCCCAAGTGGTACAGTTCACATGCGTTTCCACAACCCATGACAGTGCGTCGTGGCCCCACAGGGAACTGCATTGAAGGCCCCAGTGGGGCCACCCGCATGCTCCCCCCCACCCATCACGGCATGCCCCATCACGCGTTGCGTGGCCTACCGGAAGCGGCACCCACAAAGCGTTACTCATAATTTCATGTGGTTGGGTCTTTCGCCCGGATATTTTTTCGACCAGCCAAGCAGAGGAGAAGGATAAGTCCGCTACCCTTCAATGGGGGTTATCCCGGACGCACAGTGCGAGCGAGTCTGACCGCAAGGCGAAGCACGCTAAAATTTGCCATAACCCCAGACTCGGGGACTTCTTGGATCAGGAAAGTCGATTGCGGCTGATGCGAACGGGGAGAAGTTGCGTCATTATTTCGCCGATCGGCGCCGACCTGCGGACGAGCCCGACCAGCCCCGAGATCCTGGCGTCGCAATGTCTGCACACACCCGGCGGCTTCCCCATCTTGCGGGCCCGGGGGCCCTCTCAGATCGATTCGGCGAAATGCCGCAGAACGATCGGGAATTGGGCTCCCAGACATGCGATGTCCTGAATCTTTGAAGTCACGGTCCCCCGAAATTCTGAGCTTCTCCCTAGGACCAGGTTTTCAACCCGAACAATTTGTTGGTTTTGTGGCCCAGCGAGGGCCCCCACTGTTCGAAAACAACGAAAACTTAGTGTTGTTTCCCCAAAATCATCCTGTGGTGATGGTTCCTCGTTTTGAAGAGACGGTCCCGCGTTCCTCCTCTCTCCTTCTCTCTCCTCCTCGTCCCCCGCCTCCTCCCCCTACTCCCTCTGCCTCGCGTTTCTCCCACCCAGTACAGCGTGTCGTGGCCCAACAAGGAGCTCCACCGAAAGCCCCAATTGGGGGTGTCCGCATGCATCCGCCACACCCAGTGCGGCGCTTCGTGGCCCCATAGGGAGCCCCACCGAAGGCCCCGATGGTGGTGCTCGTAGCGTCCGCCACACCCAGTACAGCGCACCGTGGCCCCATATGGAACTCCACCGAAGGCCTCAGTGGGGGTGCCCACATGCGCCCGCCACACCCAATACAGTGTTCCGTGGCCCCATATGGAACTCCACCGAAGGCCTCAGTGGGGGTGCTCACATGCGCCCGCCACACCCAGCACAGCGTTTCGTGGCCTTTCGCCCGCCACACCCAGTATAACGCATCGTGGCCCCATAGGGAACTCCACCGAACGCCACAGTGGAGGGGCCCGCACGCATCCGCCACACCCAGTACAACGCTTCGTGGCCCCATAGGGAGCTCCACCGAAATCCCCAGTGGGGGTGCCCGCGTGCGCCCGCCACATACAGTTCAGCGTTTCGTGGCCCGGTGGGGAGCTTCACCGAACGCCCCAGTGGGTGTGCCCGCATGCGTCCGCCACACCCACTACAATTTTTCCTTGCCCTATAGGAGGCTCCACCGAAGTCCCCAGCGGGACCGCCCGCATGCGTCCGCCACACCCAATACAGCGTTTTGTGGCCCGAGAGGGAGCTCCACCGAACGATCCAGACCGCGACGTCGAGGCCGATGGCAACGACACGTGGTTGTTCAGCGCATGGCGAGAAGACCTGGGCGAAGCTGAGCACGATATCCTCCTTGTCGACAGCGCTTGCGGAGAGAATGTCTGTCCATGGGACCCCGCGACCAATGGAGTGGATCTTGGACTTGGGGGCGTTCGGCTGCAAGGAGCCAGCGGGGGCAATCTCGCTTCAAGTCACGAGAGCATGGTTCTGCGCTCTGTGCTGGATATGAGCGCCAACGCGGTCATCAACGCGAAGACCCCATATCGTACAGAGCGGCGCGAAGCGTTCCCTACTCAGCGTGGGCAAGCTCGCGAGGAACGGTATCACCCTGTACTTCAAGAGTGACGACCCATGGCTCGGGGTCGACACCGACCGCGGTAGGGTGAACTTGCCAGTGCACATGGAAGGACGCAAGCTTGGGCTAATAATCGTGATAAGCAAGTCACCCAGCAAGGAGACGGCGATGATCGCGCCAACCGAAGACGAGGCGACGCAGGACGTGCCAGAAAGTAAACGATTCCAACGGGGAGCTCAGCAGCTCGTGGAACATGGCTAGAGGTACGACAGCATGGAGAGCGAGTCGGACGTGGAGGTTTCTCCAGCGGCAGCGGCGTCGACAACGCGAGGAACAGGCTGAAGGAGCTCGAGGCCCCGATCTGGGGAAACAATCAGCAACGATTGGGGGGCGCGGTCTACGCCGAGGCGAAGCTCGAGTTGAAGATGGGGGGTGAGCAGCGGCCCGAGAAACGCGCGGGGGAGCTGGCAGGGGCAGGGGGTCAGGGCGAGGTCGCCCCCAGGGCTCCAACGGAGCCGACGAAAGAAGAACGAGGGCGCAGTGAGATCGCGCGCCTACCCTACCAGCCGCGGCGCGCGCGGTGCGCGAGGGGCAAAGGCAGGGCCAAGCCGCGCGCGCGGAGGCCCGAGAAGCCAAAAAGGCCGCCAGAGTTGGAGATAGACCTGCGCTTCCTGCAGCAGGACCCGATGAGGCGACGCCATGCTGGAGGCCAGGCACGGGATACCGCGCTGGCGCTAGTGGGCGCGAGCGCGCAGAGCCCCGCGGCCATGGCAGTGCCGACGAAGTCCGACGAGACTAACCTCACCTGAGCAATGTGCTCATCATTCGTCAAGCGGACGGCGTGCCAGAAGTCTATCTTCAGGCAGGCCAAGGGAGCGATTGCGGAGAAGATCGCACAGAGGTTCCTGATGGGCGGCATCGATCTGGATATCCAGAAGATGCCGAGGCTCAGCGTCCAAAGCGTCGGAGCAGCGCGGCGAGCCCAGCAGCCAGCGGGGGGCCAGGTCAGGGCGGCGAGGCTCGACGTGGAGGTGGGGATGGGCCGCGAGACCAGCCCCTCCTCGGACACCCGGCCGTGGATGGTGGAGCGCGCTGGCTGGGCGGTCGAGCGCCGCCGCGCGAACGCGAGCTGCAGGGCAGCCCGCGAGGGCAGCTTCGGCAATGGGCGCCAGGGCGAGGTTCTGAAGGCAGGCGAGCCTGCGCTTTTCAAGCCGGCCGTCGCCCGGGCGGGGCGAGCCCGAGGAGGAGTTCGGCAAGGGCGCGCAGATGCCAAGACTCGCGAGTGGGATTGATTGGTTAGGCAGGGCGACCGAGTCAGACGAGCGCCCGCTCGGGGCCGACGAGGGCGCGTTCGCGACCAGGGCGGCGAGGAGAGCGCCGACAACGGACCAGGTCAAGACCAATTTGGCGGGGGCGCGCACGCCGTGGGACAGGTTCGCTGGGAAGCCGATAGGAAGACCAGGAAAAATAAGCAAGGCGCCCATCGCGATGCCAGTTCCGACGGCATTGCCGCCGCCAGAGCCAGGTGAGCAGCAGCGGAGGCGAAGCAGCTCCTGAGGCTGCAGCGCAAGCAGCGCCACCAGTGGCACAACCGCAGCAACCAGCTGCAGCGGCAGCAGATCCGAGAGCGCAGTCACCGATGCGAAAAGGCGGCTGAACTGAGAGTCCCAGACGAGGGCGACAGGAGGACAGGATGCAAGAGGTCACGATGGTGGCCGAGCTGGCCACCTTGAAGGCAGAGCACGAGGCCGACTTCGACGATCAGGGTTGCCGCGACCTAGAAGACGGCAGGGGCCAAGGCGCGGGGCCCGACGTGGCGAAGGCCATCCTGAGGGGCAAGGAACAAATGCGATGAATGGGGTTTTGGATCTTCGAGCCAATCTAGCATTCCATCCAGAACGCTCACATCTTACCGACCAGGTGGTAGAACGTGCCATGAGGACTTGACGAGCGCAGGCGCAGGTGCGTGGCGCGAGAGTTAAGAAGCAAAGACCCAGAATTAGAAGGGCTGTTCACGGCTTGGGACGCCAGCAGCACGGGCAGGCTCATAGAGCAGCACGCGGCCCGACACGATTACAACACCATTGTCTTGGACGCCCAGAACGCGCACTTCCATGCTGAGGAGGACGAAGAGCCCCGCATGGACCCGCTGGTGGAGAGCACCATGCGCTACCACGCGAGAGGCGGGGGGATCGCGAGGCCGCGATGGAAGACGAAGAGGCGGCTCTACGGCAAGCGCAGGGCATCGGAGAAGTTCAACATGCACGCCGTGGACTAGGCGAAGAGGGGGCCGAGCAGTGCCATGAGCAGCCGAGCATCTTCAGGAGGCCAGGGGCGACGACTTTGTTCGGGGTGCATCAGGGCGGCACCAACGCGTTAGGGACCGACCCAAAGCTGAACTGGCTCAAGGACAACCTGGCGCCAGTGTTCAAGCTGAGCGAGTCGATCATCATGAAGATCGGATCGGCGCGCTCATGCCTAAAGGGAGGGCGGCGTGGGCGACGGTCAGCAAAGACGCGACTCACGTCGCCCCGAGAAGGAAGTGCATCGGGGACATCTTGAGGGAGCTCGGGTCGACAGGCTGCCAGAAAATGCGGGTCCCGATGGTGCAGGCGAGGAGGGAAGAGGGCCTCGAGGCGCCATTCGCGAGTCCGACCGACAAGAACTCATGGAACAATTTCGTGGACATCCCCAGACACCTGCTGAAGTACAGGCCCGACATCTCAGTTGCGGCTGTGTTGAGCAATTTACCCGGCGGCCCAAAGGGCCCAGACATGCAAAGGCCCTGCAGGCTCGCGCGTTGTCAGAAGGGCACGGCCTACTACGGCATCCGGATTACCAAGACCGACGACACCGAGTTCCTGCACGCGCGTTCGGACGCCGACTGGGCTGGCGACGTCAACTACAGACAGAGCACATCCGGCTGCCCATCCAAGTTCGTCAGAGCGGGCCTGAGGGAGTTCGCGACAGGCCAGAGTTGCCGAGCACTTTCGAGTGGTGAAAGTGAGTGCTGCCCTGATGTGACGACGGTCGCGGAAGGCACCCACATGCAGAAGTTGTTGGATTTCGTGGGTTTCCCAGTGGAGATCAAGTTCCGGCTGGATTTGACGGCGGCTCGTGGGATCATCCAGCCGACAGGGCGCGGCGCCCTGAAACCCATCGAAACGAAGCTGCTGTGAACTCAGGCAACAAATAAGGAGAAACGCGCGAAGGATCACGAGGGGCCGACGGCGACCAACGCGGCACACGGATACACCAAGGCGTTCCAGCCAGCGAAATTCCCAGAGTGGAGAGCGAGGCTCGGCACGGGCTCCGACGGCGGCGACGAGCTCGAGACATGCAGGCAGGAAACGCTCCACAGCGACAGTGGGCAGTGGGCTTCGCGCGGCAAGAAGGAGCAAGAGTGCCGTTGGCGGCAGCAGCAAATAATGCTTCGCAAGGCGAAGGCAGAGTGCCCAATGGCGACGGCCGACGGCGACTCGACGCAGCTGCAGACGATCCAGGAGTGCGCCCCGACGTCTTGCATCACGCCGCGCGCGATGACGATGGCGATGCTCCTGATGGCAGTCGGGGGTCGAACGGTTGGGTGCTGGCTGGGCGACAAGATCAAGACCATGATCGACCAAGTTGGTGGAGGTTCCCCCGAGGCCGCCGGGGAGCCTACGAGACCGACGCGGAGGAAGGGGAATGCACCGCGGACGAGGTCATTTCGCACACCATCGATGGCAGTGCGCGTCAGAGAGACAGCAGCCGAGGTTCATTCCCACACCAGCAGGCTGCGAAGGAGCTTGGACGGAGGATCTCGAGCTCGACGACGTGAGAGATGCGAAGAAGCCATGATGGCCCCGGTTCGGTTCGGTTCGGTCCGGTTCGGCGCGCCTTCGTGTCGGTGCGGCCGGTCTGGTTCAGATCGCCGTCCAGTTCGGTCCATCCGGTCCGGTTCGAGTATTGGCCGGTCCGGTTCGGCCTGTCCGGTTCGGTCGCTCGGTTCGGCCGGTTCGGCCCGGATCGGCCGGTTCGGTTCGGCCGAGGGTTTCCGGTTCGGCCGGTTCCAAGACACCCCCGAATTCTTGGACATGAGGCGACGACGACGACGACGTCGACGACGTCGACGTCGACGACGACGTGCAGAGTGGGGAGCGGGAGCGGCAGAGTGTGAGAGAGGGAGGAGAGAGGGAGGAGAGAGGAAGGAGGGACGAAGGGGGGAGGAGGGACGACGGAGGAGGGCCGACGGAGGGAGGGACGAGGGAGGGAGGGGGCTGCAGCAGGAACGGAGGAAGCGGCAGAGGGAGGGACGAGGGAGCGGGAGCGGCCCTCCGATCCCCGGCGTCCTGAGGGGGGGTCAGGTCCCCCGTCGTCCTGAGAGGAGGGGTTCAGGTCCCGCCCTGAGGGGGGGGCAGGTCCTGAGGGGGAGCGCCGTCCGTCCTGAGGGGGGGTCAGGTCCCGCCCTGAGGGGGGGGGCAGGTCCTGAGAGGGGGGTCAGGTCCCGAGGGGGGGGTCAGGTCCTGAGAGGGGGGTCAGGTCCCGAGAGGGGGGGGTCAGGTCCCGAGAGGGGGTCAGGTCCTGAGGGGGGGGTCAGGTCCAGGGGGTCAGGTCCGAGGGGGGGTCAGGTCCGAGGGGGGTCCCGAGGGGGGTCAGGTCCGAGGGGGGGGTCAGGTTCCGAGGGGGGGTCAGGTCAGGGGGGTCCCGAGGGGGGTCAGGTCAGGTCCCGAGGGGGGGGGTCAGGTCCCGAGGGGGGGGTCAGGTCCCGAGGGGGGGGGGGGTCCCGAGGGGGGAGGTCCCGAGGGGGGGGTCAGGTCCCGAGGGGGGGGGGGGTCAGGTCCCGAGGGGGGGGTCAGGTCCCGAGGGGGGGGTCAGGTGGGGGTCAGGTCCCGAGGGGGGGGGTCAGGTCCCGAGGGGGGGGGTCAGGTCCCGAGGGGGGGGGTCAGGTCCCGAGGGGGGGGGTCAGGTCCCGAGGGGGGGGGGTCGAGGTCCCGAGGGGGGGGGTCAGGTCCCGAGGGGGGGGGTCAGGTCCTGCGGCCCGCGGCGCCGCACGTCCTGAGGGGGGGTCAGGTCCCGCGGCGCCGTCCGTCCTGAGAGGGGGGTCAGGTCCCGCGGCGCCGTCGCTTTCCGTCCTGAGGGGTGGTCAGGTCCCGTCGGGGGGGTTCAGGTCCCGTCGTGACAGGTCCCGCGCAGGGCCACGACATGCGCGCGACATGCGCGTTAAGGGCCCTTTCGGGGCCCTCTGGGAGCGTTCCTGGGCCTCCCAGGCGGGCCCCGCAAGGCCCCAAGAGGGCCCAGGAGGGCTCCGAGAGAGCCCCAAAAAGGACCCAAGGGCGCATGTCGTGCGCATGTCGTCGTCGTCCTGGGCCCAAGGGCCACGACATGCGCACGACATGCGCGTTAAGGGCCCTCTCGGGGCTCGCTGCAGGGGGCGCTCCTGGGCCTCCCAGGCGGGCCCCGCAAGGCTCCAAGAGGGCCCTGAGGGGGGTCAGGTCCTGAGGGGGGTCAGGTCCCCCCCCCGCCCCCGCCGCGTCCTGAGGGGGGGTCAGGTCACCTCCGATTCCCGCCGTCCTGAGGGGGGGTCAGGTCCCCCCGCCCCTCCAGCCCCGAGGGGGGGTCCGGTTCGGCCGGTTCGGTTCGTCGGGCCGGTTCGGTCTGGCCGGTTCGGGTCCTGAGGCTGGCGCGGTCCGGTTCGGCCGGTTCGGGTCGAGGACCGGTCCGGTTCGGCTGGTTCGGTTCGGGGGCCGGTTCTCGGTTCTTGGTTCGGTTCGCGGCCATCATGAGAAGCTCAGATGAGAAGGCTTGAGCGGCTGCGGACAGTGGCCGAGTTTAGCAGCGTGAATTTGACCACGGAAAGTCGGCGGAAGCTCCGCGGGAACAGGTTTTGTTCCACTGGCTGCCGGCGTACAGGCGGCCAAGTTTCACCGAGGTGGACGGAACACATTTCGGCGCGACCTCAGCTCGCTACAGTGTGCCGAGGGGGCGCGTTGGTGGTTTATATGACATGGTGAGGTTAGGCGAGGTGTAGGTGGATAGGCTGCGGGAGAGAGGTGCCCATAGCCTTCGGCACAGAGGATAGGTTTGAGAAACTCATAACCATAACTCATAATCCGCTTCCACTGTAGATCACAACGCAATCAGGTATTTTCGGCTTGGCCCCGCATGCCTCCCCCCTTATTTTCGACTCCTTACTTTACTCGCTTGTCCTTGCGTGAAGCACCTTGCAACACAATGAGGACGACGACGAGGGGTGGAGAACGAGGAGGGGGGGAGGAGTCGGAAACGGAGGAAAGAAACGAGAGAACGTAACCATACCACATTCTTTTCTCAGCGACCCCCTGCTCTGCGCTTGGCGATCCTTGCATATCCATAGCATGGCGCGCGTCCTGCAATTGCAGATTCCGATGAGTATCTGCTATTTGAGTTTTCTTCGGTGTTCCCGAGTGTGGCGCTTTAGACGGGGGGGGGGCGTGGCAGGTGACGGCCGTTGCTTCGAACAATTGATCAAAACGCTTCCCAGCGACTTCCACCTTGTATCATCCCGAGTTTGTCTTCCTCGTTGCGTCGTCTTGATTTTGTCTCCCCCCCCCTCGCCCTCCCCTCCCCTGTCGAGGAGTTGTGGGCCGACGAAGGGGACACTACCCCGAAGTTCAGCATCATGAGGCCCGCCCCCCCCGGCGCGTCGCGGCGGGAGGAGGGGAGAGTGGGGAGGCGTGTCCCGTGTCTTTTCGCATCATCCTCTCCCTCCTCCTTTCGTTGTCGTTGTTCTGCTGCTGCTGTTTTTACGTCTGCGCCGCTTCCCCGTCCACATGTGCGCGCTCCCGCGCACGCGGTATCGTGCAGGGGTGGTGAGGGGAGGAGGCACGGAGGGAAGGCACGAAATGGTCTGCCATACGTCGTGATGCGCGTCGGCGCTGAGTGCAAATGCGCTCGAGTCGAACGAGCACGCGCAAATTGCCGACTGGTAAGCAATCGCACCCCAGCTTCGTCGCAGACCCTCAGTGCGTGAGGGTGCTGTGTGTGTGTTGGCCCACTCCAGCCCGGGACCGTCAATCTTGCAAACGTGCATGGCGTTGATTAGCGTCAAGGACCCGAGGTAGAGCACAGCGTTACCTAGGGGTGCTGATCACTTCTTGGAGCGGCTTTGAACCACATATACGCGTTCAGCAACATATCGGTGATGATGTCGTGCTGTGTTTTCTGGTGGACCTTGTCATTTGAGACGTGAGTGGTTATATCATGCTTGATTACCTTGTAGACCTGAGCGAGCCTAGCACGAGCCGCTGATCCGCAGCACTGTCCAGTCAAAGAGCAAAACGTACATGCAACAACTCCCCCGCCACTACCTCGCCCGCCCGCTTGAACGTCGAGATTCGCAAGAGCCTGCCACATGATACGTGCCCGAGAGACAGGAAGGATGACACAGTAGGCGCATCAACAAACATACGGCCTGCCCGCAAGTGCCTCACGGAATGTTTTTATTTCTCGATGACCTTGGGCGCCAAACGGAGTCGAATGCAGATGGGACGTGTGCCTGCAGACTTCTTAGATCGCTCAGCACCGGGGAAGGCAGGGCGATTCGGAGCCAGACCCCCAGCGTTGTGTTTTTTTTTCGCGACGGTGACCCCCGGATGTCTCGACCCGTTCACCGGGAACGTTTCCCCCCACGAGGTATTTTTGTTTGACGGCCCCTGGGCCGGGCGAGGACCCCCGGAGGCCGAAGATAGCAAGAGAGCAAGAAGCCGTCCGCCTTGTTCTTGTTCGCGACGCGAGGGGGTCTGGGGTCCTTGCAGATGGGGTACAGCAAGCACATTGCGGTGCGGGTGCCCGTTGATCAAAGAATGTGTCCAGGAGGCTCCAGACCTCGGAGGATGCCTTATCTGATGAGGGCGGCCGTGATGTCCATGGCCAATCCACGATTGGAGTTCCACCGGCTTCCAGACCCTGGACTCCTTTCGGGCGTTGGGTAGTGGGGGGGGGGCGCATTAAATAAGGGGAGGGGGGGGGGGGGGCACTTTTTGCGCCCGAGAGGGGCCCCAGAAGGGCCCCCTTGGGGCCCAAAAGGGGCACGAAAGTCTAGTTATCGCCCCTCATTGAGCCACGCCCGATCCTTACCCAATGGTTCCTCATGGAATGCTCTCACGGTATTTGATTTCGTAATTTGCTCTGGAGAGGGGCGCCGCCCGCCGACGAGACACATCCTGAGGCGACCCGCGGAGCGAGGCGACGCGCTACCCGCTCGCACGGCGTAGCAAGAGTTCCCGGCCGTGCCTGATTTCGTACTGAGCTTCTCCTTCTCCTCCGCCTCCTCCCTCCTCCCTCCTCCCTCCCTCCTACTCCTCCTCCTCCTCCCTCCGCCTGAACTGTCCTGTGCCCGAGCTTTGGGCATTGCACACGCCAACTTCAAAACATAATTTTGTGTGTGTGTGCGAGCCAGTTTTGGCTTCGGCAACTTTCCGACACAGCTCGCATGGCCAGGGATGGAGCCTGGCAGTCTCGTAGCAATGGCGGCGGCGCTTGGCGGACCCAGGCGCCCCGGCGGGCAGGCGCCGCGGCTCGCACCCCCCCCAGGCAGTGGGGTGGAGGCAGCAGCGGCCATTGGCCTTCGGACCGCCAGGACTCAGGGTCGTGGTCGGGCCGCCGCTGGCGCTGCCAGAGCTGCGGGTGCAAGAAGAACCTGGACGGCTGGATCAGCTCCAAACACTGCGGGACCGTCAGGCATGGCTCCGAGGTCTACCATGAGATGTTCGATTTTGGGTCAGGCATTCAGTGGCCATCGCTTCCCTACAAGCCTGGCCCCCCACCTGCTCTGCTTGCTCCTGGTGGTGTTGCGGGCAATGGGGCTGGCCCAGGTGCGACCCCGTTTTTGTCAGCTGACGAGTTGCGGACCTTCATTAGCTTGTGCGAGAAGAGCGGTGACACTGAGGCCGCGTCCAAGCACAAGGCGGCTCTTGAGAAACTCCTCCGCAGTTCGACTCCAGCACCCGTCCAACAGCGAGCTGCGAAGGCTCGCGACAATATGCAGTACTGGGAGCGGAAGTTATCCACCGAGCGTGTCAAGCTGGCCAAGTTGGAGCAGCAGGTGGAGGCTCAGCAGTCGGCCACCGCCGCTGCCCAGGCAGCCTTGCGCGAAGCTGACGGCCACTACAAGGACCTGGTCAAGAAGCTGGCTGGCAACATGGTCGAGCCTGTCCCTGTGCAACAACTGACCTGTACTACGCCTCAGGAACAACATTCTGTATGAGGTCGCCGTTGTGGTTGCTCCTGCTGTTCGCCGCTTTCGCTGGAGTCCGCCATGTAGGCGTTGTCCAGAAACTCTAGGCCGCTCATGGTCTCGTTGCTGGGGTCCAGGAACTGCGCTTCATCGACGGGCTCGTACTCGAAGTCGTTCGTTTGGTGATTCGTCTTCCCGTCCAGCTCCTCTAGTAGGTCCACCGTGTAGTGTCCTTGAGGTGATAGCGTTGCAGCCTCGGACTCGCCGCCGTTCCACGCAACTGTCTGCTTGGCGCAGTCGACCTGAACTCCGAACACTTCCAGCAACGACCTCGGAAAGAGGATGGGTGCACGTCCCGGTACCACGTAAATGTAGAGTATGCCTGACTTCTGCTTGAAGCTGGCAGGTATTGTGCCACGCCACTGCGCCGCTGCGCACATTCGATCTTGCCGTTGCCGAACCGAAAAGGCCGTCGCCACTTGTAGAACCCGAGGTCCTCGATGAGATAACCTTTCTGCCTGCAGTCCCTCGCGTAGTCCTTGATCGTCTCTGAGCCGGACATGAGGGTCGTCGCTCCACAGTCCATGACTCCGTTGCTTGCTGGCATTGCGCTGGGGTTGGCCTTGCTATGACACTTGTCGTCCCAGTGGGCATCATCGACCGTCAAGCTGTCGTCGGTGTGGACCCGCTTCTTGTTGGGTGGTTCGGTGCAGTCCCTAGCCCAGTGGCCGGGCTTGCCGCATCGTAGGCAGTTGGCCGATGGTATTGATGTTGGTACTGGTTTCGTAGCTGCCCTTGCTCTTCTCATTAGGTCCGACGCCGTAGGTCGTGGTCTGCTGTATGCGCCTGGAGGGGGTGATCCTTTTGGGCTGCCCTTTCTTCCCTTGGACTTGCCGTGCCCCTATGTACCTTCATTGCATGACCGGCCTCGTCCGTGTGAACCTCCTGCTGATGCTGTGGCCGAGCCTGAGCTTCCACCTACCATCACCACTGCCGGGTAGAAACCGTGTGCTAGCTTCAGGTCGGTGAACCGCTTCCTGGCGTCCACGTAGGCCGCGTAAATTTCGTCGTGTTTGCCTGGGTCGAGCTCTTGCGCTGCGTTGGGGTCGCGCTGGTAGTTGCTCTCGTCGCAGTCGTACCATTTCTCGTCGTCCTCCACCCAGTGCGTCTGGTCGTAGTCGTCTGGCTCGTCCTCCGGCTCGCCAGTATTGAACTCGTCATGATAGTTGTGCCCTCGTCGACGAAATATTGTTTCCGTGCGTGATTCGGCTCGTGCGTGATGCTCTCCTGCCCGAACGTTGTCTCCAACGCCTCAATATCCTTATCCTGTGCGATACCCTTGCCATCTGATCTACCGACATGATGACCGCCTGCTGGTCCGCGCTGTATCTTCCCCGTCGTAGCGCGAGCCAGCCTCGGACCTTCGCCGGTAGCTCGATGTCGCGCGTCCTGAGCTTGCGCTCTGCAGCGCGCACTCTTGAGATGTAGGCGAACAGCGTCTCGCCCTTGTACCGCTTGAGTTTGAAGAAGTACTCCTCAAAGTCGTCCGCGAGCTCCGTCCTGCCGTCCATCTTGAAACGACTCCGTAATATGGCCATGAGCTGCTTCGCCGCGTTGGGCTCGATGAGCTCGTCTGCTGAGAGATCCTCCACTTCGTCCCAAACTTCGCCTGCGAGACCTGCGCTGAGCATGGGAGCCGCTTCGCCCTCCGTCTTCTCCAGCGTGAGCTTCGCTATGAAAACCATCGCCCGCTTCTCGTATTCTCTCCATTTGCTGAGCGTGCCGTCGAACTGTGGAACCCCTCGCTCCGGTAGCATGTCCGCCATTGGTTGTGCCATCCTGCCCATGTTTATGAAACCAACTGTGAGGTCGTGTGTGTGGGCTGCCGAGAAACTGATGTGATAATCTCCTCTGAGATCTGATGTGAACTTGCTGAGATCTGCTGGGAGCTCGAAGCTGCTTATGGAGTTGGCGACCAGGTCCGAAGAGAGGTCGCTGAGATATGGAAGGTCGAAGCGTGAGCCTGGCTTACCAGGCTCCGCGACCATTATGAACTTACCAAAGCCCCCGAAGTCTTTGATGGCAATGAGAGTGCGAAGCCAGAAGAGCCTCTGACATGTTTTCCACGCCGCTGCTGCGCTGACTCAAGGGCCCAGAGAAAAGGTTTGGGCCAAAGTGCAATGGCACGCTCGCTATGCTACCGCCATGCTCTACATAACCTACACAATGCGCAATATGTACAGCGTATATCTCACAGCTACCAGCTCGAGGAATACCTGTTGCTCTGCCCCCCCCCCCCCTGTGGTCTCTGCAGTGAAACGGTCCATCGCCGTCTCTGTGATTGTTCTGCAGTCGGGGAGGTTCGTGCTGGGCCTATTCCTGCGGAGATCCTAGAGGAAGTTCGGGGCCCCTTGTCCGATGGTGATCGGATCCTCTCCGATCGGGGTATCTTCGAGCATCCCGAATAGTTCTGGCCGAAGGCTCGCCTCGTATCGTTGCTCAGTCCGGAGTGTTTTCTGATTGTCTTGGGGCAGTTAACCTGTTCCGCCTGCCCCCCAGCGAAAGGCTGTCGTATCGTAGGAGGTACTCGGGGCATTTGCTGGGCATATCAATAACGCCCCCCGCGTCCTGTCTGTAGTTGAAGTCAAGGCCCGCCAGGACGTGGACGAAGTAGTTTTTTTTCTGAGTCTGGGCGTCTGTCGCGGATGGGAACCGATTTCGCGGACAAAGCTGCCCAGCGAGGCGCTAGGTCCCACCCGCATCTTTCCACCGATGAAGTGCGAGTCAACCGATGTGTCAAAATTAGCAAGGTTGTTCATAGACTAGCTGCCAAACTCTTGCACCTCGGCCCCTGGGGAGCCATTGATCCCTCATCGTTGGCAGCGGCAGCATTCGGTCTGGAGGTGTATTGTCTGTAGGGCGGGCTCGCGCTCGATCACTACGCCGCCGGGAGGGCCCTGCAACCTGGTCGCCAGCTACGACTTGGATGATGCAGACTCCGTGGGTCATAGCGTTGTCGCGCTTCCCTGCTCAGATGGAGCGGATTTTCATGTCTGCCCGAAGTGCGGAGGCTACATGCATCAGGCTGTTTACGCGAAAACATCACTGCCCAAGTCCAGTGTTCTGGAGTTGCGCGGCCACGGCCGCGCTAATTACAATGAAATTGTGCAAGGGCGTCACCCCAGGAAGCCTTTGGGAGCCGGCAGGCCCGAGGAGCTGCATGCTCCTCGTTCGAGCCTCCCCCCATCGACGAAGACGTGGAAGATGATGGCCCCCGGGTTCTCCGACAGGTGGCGCATGGCCTTCGCTTGGAGGGCGCCGCCGCGGGAGCCCGCGGCACGGCGTCAGGGGCTGCTAGCAGTGCGGGGCCGAGTTCAGGAGGGGCCCTTGTCGGAGTTGCGGAGGCCCGCGGGTTTTTCTGGCATGGCCTGGACGGCCAGTCCTCGCATTCGCTGTCTTCTGTCTTGTCCGGCGATGATGGTGGATGGTGGGTGGCTGGTGCGGGGGAGCGTTTCTTCTGATTCTGACTAGGGCCGCCAATGCGAGCTACTTTGACTCTCTGGTGTTGTTTTCTGCGGTCACTGGACCTGCGCGGCGGGTTCGATCCGGAGTCCTTGTGGCCGTCCTTTTCGCTGCGCGCGTGTCCACCTCTTCCTGTTGCGCGGCCGTGGGGCGCTGGAGGTACTTCTCCCCCTGCGGTGACAGCTGCGCAGGGGGGCCGCTCTCCTCCTTGCTTGAAGGTGGTTGGGCGCGCGCGGTGGGCTCGATCTGGGGCCCCCGCGTGGCCGTCCTTTTCACAGCTGCGTGGGTCCACTTCCCTCTGCTTGCGCGGCCGTCGGCCGCTGGAGGTAATCCCCCCCCCCGCGGCGACCGCTGCTCAGGGGCCGCATTTTTTTATTCGCGGCAGCTGGGCTCACGTGGCGGGCTCGATCTGGGGCCCCCGTGGCCGTCCTCTTCACTGCTGCGCGCTATCAGCGTCCCCCTGCTGCACGGCCGTGGGGCGCTGGAGGTAATTCTCCCCCTGCGGTGACCGTTGCACAGGGGGGCTGCATCTTTGCCGCGTGCGTCGGGGCGCGGGGGTGGCCATCTTGTCCTCCCTTTCCTGCGCTCACTTATCACGGGCGCTGTCTTGTATAGCTGACGGGTGCCCTGTGGTTTGTGGCACGGGCGTCTCTTGCCCCGTGTGCGCTGTGCGCTTTCACTCTGCATGTGGCGTGGTCGCCCTCGCCGTATAGCAGTGTTGCGCGAGCCGCCGTGGCTCCCCTTTGACTCAGCTCCACTGTGCGGTTTGTGTAGCTCGGTGTCTCCCCCTAGAGGCCTCGCCCACCTCTGGGGGCGCACGTGGGCTGCATTCGCGTGGATGTCAGAAAAAATCCTCCCTCCGCCTCATGGGCGCCGCCATCGCCGACCAGGGAAAACACGCTCCGAACAGACCCCGCTTTCCCACCTGCCTCGGGCAAACGCTGGGGCGCCCGAGGCGCTGGGATCCCGCAGCCCCCGCGGGGCAGGGTGTGCCGACGAGGCGAGGTTGGCCCCTCCAGCGGGGGGTGGTACTCAAGGAAGAGAAAAACGCCACCCCTCCTCCTCTTTCCTCCGCCCTCCAGCTCTCTTCCCTGAAAAATCACTTATCCCTATTGCGCCCCGAGGCTGGTCGAAATGCCGGGGCCAGCGTTTCGCTTGAGACGTCCTCACCGTTTTTGATGTTGACGGTCAGAAGTTGCTGCAGCTTCACAGATGGAGGGCGGGCCGCTTCCAACATGTGGCTATCGCTTTACCGCCGCGTACATTCGTAACAGTTCTGTGAATATCATGGATGGGGGGCGGTCCGTTTTCAAAATGTGGTTCGCGCAAAAATGGTTGCGCACACTCGTTTCGTCAAAATCGTCGCGGATGGAGGGCGGATCTTTTTCAAAAAGGTGGCTCTCGTTTGAAAGCCGCGCACATTCGTGTTAAAGGTGTTCAAGAGCTTCACGGGTGGAGGGCTGTTCCTTCTCACGGACCAATAGTTTCACGGATGTGGTCTTCGTCACGTTGCCGCACAAATTCAGCTTAAGAGTTTGCAGCAGATGCAAGGGTTCTCCTGGTACCAGAAATTGCGTTTTGGCACGAGGTCGGAATCTCAGGGCGCATTGTCACTATGGTTCGTGGTGTTCACGTCCCGGAGATGGTGTTCTGGCACGATTCAGGATCGTCAAGACGCAACATCAAAGTTGATTCGCGCCCAGTTCTGGATTTCTAGACGGTTGTCTTCAATGGGGCACTTCCTTCAGTGAAAGTGAGTCTTTGCAGGGGCCTGTGAAGAGGGAATTTGGAAGGTTTGTTCCAATATCACTGATGAGTCTTAGGTTTGTACTGGTCCTCCTCCTCAGGCCATCAGGTATTTCCTTTCAGGCCAGGAGGTACGCCTAGACATCGCCGAGACCGTTGGCAATTGTGCTCAGGTACCCGTGTGCTCAGGAGTCCGAGGTTTAGACTCGAGCGCCCAAGACTGTCTGCAGGACAGGCGCATGCGCATGGGCCTCTATCGTCAGCAAACGTGGGGCCCAGCGTGCCTCGCAGTATACATCTTCTCCTCCTCCTCCTCCTCCTCCTCCTCCTCCTCCTCCTTCTCCTCATTGAGGATCGAGGGTCGAGGTTCGAGGTCCCCAAACATCTCCCGATCCACCCTGTAGGCCTCCGGGGGTCTCCGGAGATCCCTGGAGGGGGTGAGGGAGGGGCCCCCGCGACGGTCGGGATGTTTTGGTCAGTGTGTCGCTTCACTGTTTCTGACCCGCTACGCTTCGGTACGACACGTTCATCGGTCTGCCCGTCCCCAGGCGTGAGCGTTTCCAATTATGTTCCAACCTCCCACCCCCTCGGGGCGGAGCGTCACGCTATCCGCTCGCAAGCTGTATCGCGTCGCCAGTGCCGCCTCCGCGACGCACTGCGCAAGAGTTCCCGGCCGTAAACACGAAGAACTCAGCGTAGACATGAATAACTCTGATAGTAAATCTCAGAAGCTTGCGCTCGTCCTGGATTGAAGGCGCATCCGCGAGTAGCGCCGAATAGCTGCATGGCGCCAAATCGTGCTCGATAGCACCGAGCAGCGCCGAATAGAAATACTATCGCGCCTGAAACCGACCAATAGCTCCCGATAGCGCTGTGTGAGGCAGGTGCACAATGTCCGCGTGGCGTGCGGTTGGGCGCGATTGGGGCGATCAAACACTTCCGTGAGTTGCTTTTCTAACGTTCCGAGGGTCCGCGTGGGTCTTCGGCGTTTCTGTCTCCTTCTGGGCGCGCGCCACCCCGACGGTCGTCGCGAAACGCAGAGCAGACCTCGAACGCCACGCAGCCCGCCTAAGCGCGTGGTGGGGCTGGCCCATCCGCACTGCAACCCGCTACTCCGCCGAGAGGTGGCCTCCAGGGGCGGGCGGCCCGCCCTTGCGTTGGATGTCTCCCAAGCCAGGTCGATCCACGAGGGCCCCTTGGGCCCGCAACGCGGAGCAGCGTCGCGCCCAGGATCTCCTGACGCACCTTGGCGGGTGCACGCCGCGGCCGCCGTTGCCGTTACCGTCCCGCCCCCCCCCCCTACGGGTAACGACTGTTACTTGGAAGGGAGAAGACGCTCTTTATGGGCCCTCGTGTTGTCTCGAGGCCGTCTTAGGGGACTACTTGTAATCATCTTGCCGTCTTGGGGGCGTCTTGGAGACCTTTAGAGCAGTCTGGAGCTGAAGGGAGCCCGAAAAGGTGGAGACACCTGAGTCATTCCAGCACCTCGGGCTGTACATAATTCTGGCATCTTCAGGCCCTGCCGGAGGCCCTGTTGTGGTCCTCTTGGGCCGTCTTGGGGGTCTTTTAGGCCGTCGTGGGTAAGTCGGGCCGCCTTGCGTTTCTTCGAGGGACCATTGACTCGGGAGCGCGGACCCGTTTTTTCCAAAAGGGTCGTGGCCTCAGAGGCGCAAGTCGATAGCTTCTGCCAGGGATCGTTGAGTCGGGAGCGCGGGTTATTGTTTTTTTACACAGGAACGGGGGGCGATGCAGGAGGCACGGTGGCGGATTGCGTTCAGTCCGCCTGGGTGCCTCTTTCCACAAGAAGCAAAAAGTCCTGGTGTCGGTTGCGCCGTGCTGGCAAGTGTAGTCGGCCATTTCCCCCGTTGCCGCGTCTTGCAAAGTGAAGGTGAAGAGCCCGTGAAGCGGGAGAGCCCGCTCCGGCGCGACGCCGGGCCGCGGAAAAGTCAACACACACACACACACACACGCACTGCATCTACATACAAATCTAGTATATGTATTTTTGGATGTGTGCACACGTCGCGCCACTTTTTGCGTTTGCCACCTACGTGTCTGGCTGCTGTTACTCGATGCCACGGTCACCTCTTTTCCCAAGTGCCAATGACTGCAGTTCTTGCGCGTTTGCCATGGAGGTGGTACGCGTGTGCTGGGGTATTACCTCTGCGAGGTGAGCCCGCTTCTTGGAATTCGGGATCTGTGGCGGGCACCGTTTCTACTTGGGGTCTCCTTTGACGGGGGGTACTTTAGGGGGGCCCGAGCTAATGTGCAAGAGGGCTCGCCGCAGTGCGTGGTTGCGAGACCGGATGCCCCCGATTTCGGTTCCTCCAGGCCTTTTGAAGGCACCCCTTCAAAGCGGCGCAACGCAATGCAGCACAAGTGACATTGCCATGCAATCCAGTGCAAATGCACATGCAAACTCAAAAACTGACGCGAGCACGGTGCAGCACAACGCAACGCAATTCGTAACGCAACGTGTATCAAGATCGGAGGTTGGGGGTGAGATCGCAGTGGAACGGAGACCCCCAACCAGGACATCCTTTCGTTTCGTTCGTGTCGTGCGCGCGGGCGAGTCCAAGTTGCGTGGGCGCGCGAGAGGAATGAACCCGCCGTTGCTAGGGCGAAGTCAAGACAAATGTTTCTCCCCCGTCCGTCCGTCCGTCCGGCGGTGTCCCTCGGTGTCCCGCGGTGTCCCGTGGTGTCCCGTGGTGTCCTGTGGTGTCCGCCGTTGCTAGGGCGAATTCAAGACAGATGATTCTCCCCCGTCCGTCCGTCCAGCGGTGGCCCTCGGTGTCCCGCGGTGTCCCGTGGTGTCCCGTGGCGTCCGCCGTTGTTAGGGAGAAGTCAAGACAAATGATTCTCCCCCGTCCGTCGGTCCGTCCGGCGGACGCTCGCGGTGTCCCGCGGTGTCCCGTGGTGTCCCGTGGTGTCCCGTGGTGTCCGGTGTCCCGTGGTGTCCCGTTGAGTGAAATCGATAGTAAGATCGATCGTGAGATCGATATTGAGATCGATGTGGTGCCCCGTGGTGTCCCGTTGTGTCCCGTGGTGTCTCGTGGTGTCTCGTTGAGTGAAATCGACAGTGAGATCGGCAGGTGTCCCGTGGTGTCCCGTGGTGTCTCGTTGAGTGAGATCGATAGTAAGATCGATAGTGAGGTCTATACTGAGATCGAAGAGGTGTCCCGAGGTGTCCCGTGGTGTCCTATGGTGTCCCGTTGAGTGAGATCGATAGCGAGATCGATAGTGAGACCGATAGTGAGATCGAGGGGTGTCCCGCGGTGTCCCTTGGTGTCCCGTGGTGTCCCGTGGTGTCCCGTGGTGTCCCGTTGAGTGAGATCGATCGTGAGATCGATGGTGAGCTCGACTAGCGTCCCGTGGTGTCCCGTGGTCCGTGGTGTTCCCTATTGTCCCGTTGAGTGAGATCCACAGTGAGATCGATATTGACACCGAAGAGGCGTCCCGTGGTGTCCCGTGGTGTCTCGTGGTGTCCCAGAAAGTGAGATCGATAGTGAGATCGACTGGTGTCCCGTGGTGTCTCGTGGTGTCCCAACAAGTGAGATCGATAGTGAGATCGGTAGTGATCGATACTGAGATCGATGTGGTGTCCCGAGGTGTCCCGTGGTGTCCCGTGGTGTCCTACGGTGTCCCGTTGAGTGAGATCGATAGTGAGATCGATAGTGAACCGATAGTGGATCGAGAGGTGTCCCGCGGTGTCCCGTGGTGTCCCGTGGTGGCCCGTGGTGTCCCGTGGTGTCCCGTTGAGTGAGATCGATGGTGAGATCGACACGTGTCCAGTGTGTCCCGTGGTGTCCCGTGTTGTCCCGTTGAGTGAGATCGATAGTGAGATCGATTGAGTCAGATGTTGGTTCCCCCCCTTTCCCCCCCCCCCCCCCCCACAAACTTCTTATCACCCGAAGGGTGGTCGTATAGGTAGTGCATGGGATGCGCACCAGAAGTAGCACTGCAATGCAGAGTAAGACAAGGCAACGCGATGGCAAGCAATGCTGAGCCAAGCAAAGTTCCATGACAGCCAATGTTTGGAGGCCAGCAAACCTTTGAGCACCGCCACGGGCAATATTGTTCCTCATTCGCGTCGTGTGGCGTAGTGTGCCGACACTGTTCTTTATACGTCGTGAGGGTTCAGCCCGACGTCCTCTTGTGTGCCAGCGCCACGACTGGACGAACCTGCAACTGGATGCTCACCTAGCAGCATTGTGCTCATCGCCATGACCATATTCATCCTAAGACTCGTCGACATCCTTCCGCGCGTCCCCACCCCTGTAGTCATCAACATGCTCATCCATCCTCTATTGCTCTCTCTCTCTCTTTCTCTTTGTGTGTCCTTCTCTCCTTTCAGTGACGTCATTTCTAGCCTCACATATCCCCTCGTGTACGGCATAAGCCCTATCCTTCTCTTCGTCAGCATCTTTCTCCTTGCGTTCCCACCTCAGCCTCATTATCCTCTTCCCTATCCTCCACTAGCCTGCTTTTCGCTGATGTTCCCCTGTCCTATGTCACCACATCCCGCACTCGTGGAGGAGATGATGTGTGTTGACAAATTCGTGCCAAGAAGCTTCGTTTCGCGTTGGTGGGGTGTCCCGACTTGGGACGGAGGTGGTTCCTTGCCCCCTCCCGTACCCCGCGTCGCCCCATGCTGGCTGCAAGCAGGGCAAGAAACTGAGCCAAGTAGCAGCGTCACGCTTGCACTGCCGATAGTTAAGTGTCAGTATCTGCTGTCCTGGACCTCCTGGTCGTCCCCCGTCTGCTATCCATACTGCTTCCGCGCCAGCACTCTGGCTCAAGGCTGTAGCGCACGCCCCAAAGGGCGAACGCGCCCGACGCCGCGCGCGCACACGCGCGGCCGTTCGACGCGCGATGGCCGACGCGAGCCGGGTCTGGGAAGAGGGCGGCGGCGTGCGCGACGAGTCCGAGCGCACGCGGACGGAGGTGGCCAGCTCAGACGATGATCCTCAGAGCGTGTGGTTATCCCAATCTGTGTTTTCCCTGTTCAGCTCCGCCGATAGCACGCAGCTTGTGCTGGTCCTCATCTCTCATTACATCGCCTGCGTCTTGTTGAAGTATTTCGCTGGGCAAGCACACGTTGGCGAGGACCATCGAAACAGTGTCCAACCACGTGATCGGCGATCACAGATCGCAAAGATCACCGAGCGCGTCATCGGTTTAGCTTGATCACGCGGCCGTCCGAGCTTAAGTGTGTGATCGGTCCGTCATCGGCGCGGTAGCGATCGTGATAGGGACTCGATCGGGTGGCGAAATCGGCCGAGCGATCAGCCAGGCTTTCTAAGGTGGCCAAGATGGAGCAGGCGATCGAGAGCGATATCTCGAAGGCCGTGGTCAGCCTCGGCTTCCCCCGCCCTGCCTGCCCTGCACGAATGTCGCTCCTCCCTCCGTTTTTGTTTTTGTTTTTGTTGTTGTTGGACTTTCATGTCTGAAGAATAATTATTGTTGATGCCCCCCGTCCGGTGCACATTGTTTTTTACGATTGAAGTGCCCTTCCTGGGGCTCGCACCCTGTTTTTTATCAGGGAAAGTCTTGAGGGTCAAATTGTATTGTTGGCCCCGGGTTTACAACAACAGTGGCTCCCGCCAGATCTTTCCTCACAATGTATTGAAGAATCGCGCTCTCGCTTGGGACTTCCTTGCAATTTACCACCGAATTGCGGCTCCCGCTTGACACTTCCTCACCATTTATTCAGATGCCGCTCCTCGACACTCAGGAATGGCGCTCCCGCTACCTATTGTCTGGCGGTTCAAGCAGAATTTACGCTTCAACTGCCCGCCCGCTCGACCCGCCCGTCTGGGCCTGCCCGCCCGACCAGCCCGTTAGGGACTGCAGCCCGACCACAGGCGTCGACGTTCTTCAAAGCTACGGAGCGGCTCCGTTTCAGAGAGGCGTTGAAATTTGTCTTCGGGAACCAGTTTGGCACGCTGTGTGATGCTGAGTGCGTCTATCAAATCTTATGTGGATCTTCGACGGTACTGCGAGGACTTGTCCAACGCGGCTCTCCCGCTTGCGTTGGAAGTAGAGGCCATCAGCTTAGAATGCGCGACGTTCCTTGCCGTTGGGCTCTCTATGCCCCACAATTCTCATAGGGGGAACTTTGAACTACAGCGTGCACGTCAAGCGGAGCTTACAGTGGGTCTCTCGCCCATGATTCTCTCCATCACCCTTCTGTTCCAATGTTGTGGCCCAGGATGATGTCCGGCAGGTACGAGAGGCGGTGCAAACATTCCCAAACAGTTCAGAATCAGATCTCTCAGTTTAAAGCCTTGTTGCAAAGTTCAGGGGGTAGCCAGTCGTTCATTGCTTATGTGGTTGTACTTGTTGCTGCCGAGCGCCCGAATGATCAAGGCACGTCTCAGTGCGTTTATCTGGTTCTGCCTTTCTGCCCGCAATGGCACCGGGTAGGGTTCCAGCGCGTTTTCCATCAGTGGAACAAACGGCTTCCTTAGGTGTTCGACTTCGCGTCAGCTGGAAGCTCAGCGAGTGTCGCTTAAGCACTCGCTTCACGAGTTTCACTTCTCGCGTCCCCAACAGGGACGACTTCCCAATCGTTTGGCTGAAGTGTGGTCGATGGCTTTAGTCGCACGTTTTAGGCGGCTGGTTGGGGCTGGAAGGACGCTTGATGCTATTTTATGTTCGGGGGACAATGCGACGGGATCGTCGCAACCACATCAACCCAGGACGGAACAAACGGCAGAATCGTCGCAATGCCTTCTGATGTGCAATTTTCAGAGGCGCGAGCGCACATCTCAATTTCGCCGTAACACTTATGTGCCTTCATGTTTTCCGTAGTCGCGATGGCTCGACAGCGCTAAGCAAGCGAAGGCTACCCACGGGCGAAAGCACAGTCCCGTGCGAGCCAGCCTTTTGGTCACAACGTGCTCGCACTTTAGCATTCGGAGGGAATCATCGTCGTGGGCCGTAAGTGCCGAAGACGCCGTAGCGCAGTAGACTTAATACGTCGTTGGCGTTCAGTGAGATTGGCATGTTGCTAGTAGCGGGGTACCAACGTATGTTCTAGTAATCTCGCGCATTGTTTCTAGTAATCGTCCTCCTGGGTACTGCAACGCGCACGCTTGGCGCGCCCGTACTGGATCGTCAACAGGGTGCGCCTGTTGTGCGTGCCCGTTGGGCATGGGAAGCCGTTGATCTTGTATCAGTCCTGTGTGATCGGGTTGCACTTGCAGCCCAGCAAGGCCACCAAGTACTTAGTGCCACTTGTAATAGTAGGCTGGTAATGTATATGGACTTTGTTTGCCAAATCGTACTCGTTGCAGTTCATGCGGTACATTCCAATGGGTTTGCTGTTCGCCATATGATCGCCGTTGTGAACCCGCCGATGGAAGGATGGCCTGTGTCGATCTTCAGCGTGACGTAGTCTTCCTCCTCTGCGTCCCATGGCATGTAGTAGTGGAACCGCGCTGCCGCGTCGAACGGATGGTTCTCCACCAGGGTGTAGTGGTTGGGTCGCATGCCAGCAGCCATCTCGCAGGGGCTGTGGTGGCTCTTGCCTGTAATCTGGTCCCTCGGGGCGGTCACCGATAGTAGCTTCACAAGTGCCGTTAATACATTTGGCCCTGTACACATGGATACGCTTGAAGTGGTGACGCAGTGCCGATTTGATATCGCTGATGTTCTAGTATGTACTGTCGGTCGTTATGCCTGTGGGGAAGCTTTCTTCCACGCTGTATACATTCGCCCTGGCACTGTAGGTCGTGCAACCAGATACCCTTGTCGAATCGCATTTGTTTTGGGAATATCGTCGATGCGGTGGAAGTTCGCACCGGACATGTTGGATGTATGAAGCACGTACGTACGTAAGCCATGTTAATACCGATCTCTTCGGAGAGGGCCAACGAGCGTGTTTGGTTTGTTGATTTGTACCTTGGTGCAGTAGTAAGCAAGACGGGGCAGTGTATGTAGGCAGGTAGGTCGGTCATCCAAAATACGACGACGGTGTAACCCAGCTCGCGGGGTCCCTGTGCTGTCTAAGCGTGCGTACAGGGATCAGCATACCTTCTGATGCTTTGTTAGTGACGGATAGCGGAGAGGGAGACGGGAGGAGTGATAAGGATGTAGTTTCTGCTTTGTTTGCCTGGCAGGGGAAATTGTAGCCCTCGCCGTACTTGGTGGTCTCACTCAGGACGGCATGTGGCGCTTGTCCAGGTGGATGGCGTTGACGTAGTCCTCGATGTCCTTGTTGTACCCGTCCTCCTTGTCCTGGTTGTCGTGCTCCCTCTTGGGGCGCAAAGAGACCCCGTCGCAACAATTCACGTTGCCGTGCATGACGTCCTTGCCCTCCAGCTTCGGGGGTTCGCCGATGTAGTGGTCTTCCTAGGTGGTGCCCAAAAACCGTGCAGGCTTGAAGTCCGTGTCGTAGCTCTTGACGCCTTTCCACTTGTTCTCGTTGATGTACTCGCCAACTGTGTCGTGGATGCGCATGCAGTGGTGCACTTCGCACAAATCGTTGGTCTTGTTGGGGTGTGTGGTGGAGGTTGGCCGTCGTAGGTTCCATGCCGCTCTGCGCGCGGTAGTTGTACACCACGATTTGGTCCACGTAGTTGACCTCGTAGTTGTACTCCTCCTGGAAGAGCTTGGCATGCAGGTTGTCTTTGAGCAGGCCGACGTGTAACTTCTCAGCCGCGGGTACCGCGGTTTGCAGAACCTCGCTAGTGGGCTCATAGTAGAACGTCACGTTCACCTGTTGCGTGTAGTCCTCTGTGGCCATCTAGATGTACCAGAGGTAGGGATCAAGAAGTGGTCGCTGTTATAGTTATGCATCGGTCTAGGGCGGTGGTCGATGATGTATTTGTTCTCGACGTAGTCTCGGGAACTGTTGAAACATTGCAGCAGTTGTGTTGGTAGCGCCTGATGTAGTGCTTCAGCGTTGCGGTGATGTCATTGACCTTGAAGTATACGTGCTTTTTGTTGTCGTAGTCGTCGTACTTCAGCGTATGATTTGTTGTCGAGGACCTGTGGCCACTTGTTGTCGACGGCCTGCCGAGTGGTACAGAGCGGCGCCATGGCATTGGCGTCCTAGACGCCCACCTCCATGAGCAATGTCTCGCACTTGGTACCGTTGCTCACCTCGGTAGCGTGGTGCGTCACGGTCACAGGCATCGAGCCGGCGGGCCTTGGACGGTGTGTGTTTTGCCGATAGTCGTGGCTGAGCGGTAGGCGAGCCAGGATAGTTAGCAGTTGCGGAGAATGCAGATGTACACGTACCCACCAGCAGTATTACGCAGGTTTGTCCTTTGATATCTTTGGGTGATACATCGAGTTTTGGTGCAAGAGTAGGTCTGCGGGGTACGCGGGTGATGGTGATGAGTTTCTCGGTCGCATATGTTGTTGCTGGTCGATCTTGTACGGCATGTATGGCATCTACTTGGTATTGTTGTTGTCTTGGGCTTTTCCTTGATGTCTTGCATATCCAGCGGCGGCATGTCTATAGCATGTATTTCTATTGCGCGGCATCGGCCTGCGTGTCACGTTGTGCATCTGGCTTGCTATACAATATCTCGATTTGATTGCACACGTGGGGTGGGGCGAGTCTAAGGTGTAGCATCTCATCCTAAGCATCTGTGTAGAGCCTGCCACAGAAGTCGCATAGCTTCGGTGGGGACTCCTTGGGTGGTGTTGTGTTGAAGTTGCCTTGACGGTCGACGTCCAGGACGGCGAGGTGCTTTTCTCGATAATTTTTTAGCGTCCTGAATTCTCCTCTCGTGTGAGTCTAGTGGATACCGTAGGTCGGCTTACGCATAGTAGCGTTACGGGCTTTTTGTTGCAACAGTCGAACATGCAGTCATCGAGGTTGATCGTGTTGACCCCCTTGCATGTAAGTAACGCTCTTCGCAGTCTTGTCTCCAGGAGTCTCCATGTTGTAGCGCATCTCGCCCGCCAGGTTGGTATGGTCAGGTGTGTGAGTAGTCGAAGTCTGGTATGGTAGTTCATGTCGCATGCTCATTACAGTCCAGCCTGCACATCGTTTGGTACGTGGTCCGGGGCTGGGTGGTACTCTGTCATGCGTATTGCCCAGGCTCCCTTAGTGGCAGGGCGTGGTGCATTCTCAGGTGGCGAATGTATTCCCAGAAATCCAAGTCGCTGGTAGTATTTCTTGTGCCATGTCATGTGCTTCATGTGTTCCTTCGTCCATTGTGGAGCTGCCTTGGTCAGTATGTTTACAGAGTTGCTCGTTGTGCACCCATGTTTTCCTCAACCATCCTGTGGTGCTGGGTCCTCGTTTTGAAGAGAGCGCCCCGCGACTCCTCTCCTCCTCTCCTCTCCTCTCCTCTCCTCTCCTCTCCTCTCCTCTCCTCTCCTCTCCTCTCCTCTCTCCTCTCCTCCTTCCTCCTACACCTTCCTCCTCCTATCCGTGCCTCTGCCCTCCCGCACCCACCACGGCGCTTCGTGGCCAAATAGGGGCTCCACCGAAGGCCCCAGTGGTTGCGATCACATGCGTCCCGCGCCACCCAGTACCGCGCTTCGTGGCCCCATGGGGGGCTCCACCGAAGGCCCCAGTGGCTGTGATCACATGCGTCCCGCGCCACCCAGTACCGCGCTTCGTGGCACCATACGGGGGCTCCACCGAAGGCCCCAGTGGCTGTGATCACATGCGTCCCGCGCGACGCAGTACGGTTTTTCGTGGTCGCATATGGAGCTCCACCGAAGGCCCCAGTGGCTGAGATCACATGCGTCCCGCGCCACCAAATACGGCGCTTCGTGGCCCCACAGGGAGCTCCACCGAAGGCCCCAGTGGCTGCGATCACATGCGTCCCGCCCCACCCAGTACCACGCTTCGTGACCCCATAGAGAGCTCCACCGAAGGCCCCAGTGGCTGAGATCACACGCGTCCCGCGCCACCCAGTACGGCGCTGCGTGGCCCCATCGGATTTTCCACCGAAGGCCCCAGTGGCTGTGATCACATGCGTTCCACGCCACCCAGTACGGCGCTTCGTGGCCCCATAGGGATCTCCACCGAAGGCCCCAGTGGCTGTGTTGACATGCGCCCCGAACCATCCAGTACGGCGCTTCGTGACTTCATAGGGAGTTTTACCGAAGGCCTCCGTGGTTGTGCTCACATGTCCCGCGCCACCCAGTACGGCGCTTCGTGGCCCCATAGGGAGCTCCACCGGAGGCCACAGTGGCTGTGAACCCATGCGTCCCGCGTCACCCAGTACAGCGCTCCGTGGCCCAAATAGGGGGGTTCCACTGAAGGCCCCAGTGGTTGTGTTCACATGCGTCCCGCTCCACCCAGTATTGCGCTTCGTGGCCGCATACGAGCTCCACTGGAGGCCCCAGTGGCTGTGATCACATGCGCCCCGCGCCACCCAGTACGGCGCTTCGTGGCCCCACAGGGGGCTTCACGGAAGGCCCCATTGGTTGTGATCACATTCGTTTCGTCGCTCCTTAGGGAGCTCCACCGAAGGCCCCAGTGGCTGAGATCACACGCGTCCCGCGCCACCCAGTACGGCGCTGCGTGGCCCCATCGGATTTTCCACCGAAGGCCCCAGTGGTTGTGATCACATGCGTTCCACGCCACCCAGTACGGCGCTTCGTGGCCCCATAGGGATCTCCACCGAAGGCCCCAGTGGCTGTGTTGACATGCGCCCCGAACCATCCAGTACGGCGCTTCGTGACTTCATAGGGAGTTTTACCGAAGGCCTCCGCGGTTGTGCTCACATGTCCCGCGCCACCCAGTACGGCGCTTCGTGGCCCCATAGGGAGCTCCACCGGAGGCCACAGTGGTTGTGAACACATGCGTCCCGCGTCACCCAGTACTGCGCTCCGTGGCCCAAATAGGGGGGTTCCACTGAAGGCCCCCAGTGGTTGTGTTCACATGCGTCCCGCTCCACCCAGTATTGCGCTTCGTGGCCCCACAGGGGGCTTCACGGAAGGCCCCATTGGTTGTGATTACATTCGTTTCGTCGCTCCTTAGGGAGCTTCACCGAAGGCCCCAGTGGCGACGCTCGCGTGCGCCCCCCCCGCCCGTTTTGGCATACGCTTCATGCGTTTCATGGCCCCATGGGGAGCTCCACCGAAGGCCCCAGTGACGACGTTCGCATGGCCGCCCCGCTCCATTTCGGCACACCCCTCACACGTTTCGTTGCCCCTATGGGGCGCCACCGAAGGCCCCAATGGCTGCCGCCGCATGCGTCCCCGCCCCACGTCGGCACACCCTTTACACGCCTGGTGGCCCCAAATGGAGATCCACCGAAGGCGATACCTACATCGGACACTCTCGCAACTGCATATGGGTGGGTCCCTCGCCAGGATAAGTTCGCCCTGGCTGTTCATTCGCGTAGTCCGTTACGCTTGCGTGGCGCGTGTCAGTTTTGGAAATTGCCGAGCCATTGGAAGTCGCCCTTGAGTTGGTATGTCCAGCTTTCTCCCAGCTGTAACAATACACCAAGGATGTGTAGTAGTTGTCATGGTCCATGTCGTAGTAGTCGGAAATCGTATCTGAGTCTCCTCGCCTTGAGGAGAAAATGTAGATCCACTCTGCCCATGTGGTCGAGAATGCAGTTTTCGGTTACCTTGTAAGTGTTATGTTCGTGATTCGGTATCCCCATTGCCGATTGGTAGATCTTCATACACGTGGAGTGGGCTGACGCCTTCTCTTTTACAGTAGGCGTTGGCCAGGTCTCCGCGTTGTAGGTGAATCTGAATAGCGCCAGGGCGTCTGCTATATGTACCAGAGCCTCTGTTTCGATGCAATGCTAGGTGAATCGGGCTCGACGGAAGGGGGGTGTTTGCCTTCGCAGTTTGTAGTTGTCGATATCGTATTCCTGGCCCCGATGGCCTTTGTGACGATGTCGATGGTCATGCCCATTCCTAGTATTGGAAGATGTCTTCTGTCGGTCCCGAAGAGAGCATGCTTTGCTGCTCCAGCTCATTGCCGATCGTGGGCTCTATCGCGCTTGTGTCTTCGATGATCGAATGAACCCTGGCGTCGTCCGCATAGGTATTGTCGTAAGCTACCCGGGGCTCCTTGTCATTCTGTACTATCTCATGCGCGCGGTCGTCGGTGGATATATCTATTAGTAACCCTCTGTGAGCAAACCTGCCTCGCATGGACATTAGCGTTTTTGCGTAAAGAGAGAGAGAGAGAGAGAGAGAGAGAGAGCGACAAAGCTGAGTGCAGAGCACATGAGCACAAATGCCGTGGCCTCACAAGGCGTCACAATACCGCTTCACGGCTGCGCGCCAGGCTTCGGCAGAAATTGCGCTATTTTGCCAAAGCTGCGGCAGGGCCTCCTCACCCCCCGCGGCCCGGACAGCGTGGGCAAAGACTGGTTCAATCCAAGTTGTTCGGGGGCGCCCCCGCTTTCGCTTGAAGTTCCGTGCTGCTAGCTTGCATGAGAAAGGACGTAGGACAATGCATCGGATCGGGTCATCAGCTGGCTTCCGGGCAATATGCCCCAGGATCAGCAGCTGACGATTCAGCAGAGTATTGCTCAGTGGGGCAGCGCCAGCTTGCTGCAAAACACTAAAGTTCGTTACGTGGCTAATGTGTGAATGAGGTGTGCAAGGTATCTGCCTCAGACATCTCACGTGGAATGCGTCGAGCTTCTTCGTCTCTGCCTGGTTCAAGACGGCCGTATGCAGACAGTACAGCAGTTTACTGAGAATGCAAGCGTTGAAGATCTCAAGCTTCTTTGACTGCGTCAGCGTGGAATGGCCCCATACTCGCTTCATTTTGTCGAATTCTGCCCGCGCGGCACCGAGCCGGCGGGAGAGTTCAGGGCCAATCTTCCCGTCGCTCGAAATCAGGTTGCCTAGATATTGAATGCTTTCTTTCTGCGGCACTCAGGTGCCGTCTGGTCTCGGGATATGCGCATCGCATCCAATGGCTAGAGCTTCCAACTTGCGCCAATTGAACTGCAGCCCGTACTGCGATCCGGCTTATCTGATGCTGCGCATGTATGCCGTCGCTGTATCGGACTCGCCAGACACGAGCAGCGTGTCGTCGGCGTAGACCAACTCGTGTACCGCCTGGGAGGTCCAGCAGTGGCCCGGTCTCCTCCTTCGCGTCTCGCAGTAACACAGTCATCACGATCGCGAAGAGGAATGGCGACAGCGGGCACCCCTGGTTGATGCCGAATTCCTGCGCCCTCGGCGCCGAGGTGGAACCGGCATCACGGACGCAGAAGCTTCGCTCCAGGTAGATCGCCCGCACCACCGCTACGAATTTCGCCGGCACGCCAAACCTGATTTGAGCTGATGCTAGAGACTCCGGGGAGACGCTGTCGAAGGCTTTCGCCCAATCGAGGGCCAGCAGTACGACCTGCCCGCCCTTCTCGGCACAAGGTCTCTCAAGAATTCGCCAGACCAGATAAAATAGCATCCGCTGTTCCGTGCTTGGACGTGAAACCGAACTAAGTGCGCCATATTCGGCTCTCAGCCCCGCCCGCTTTCAGCAGGCCAAGTAAAACTGCAGCGAAAATCTTGTAGCCAACGGCCGTCAAGGAGATGGGCCGGTACGTTTCGCACTGGGCCACGTCTCCCTTCTTGAAAATTGTTGCGACCAGCGCCTCGTGCCACTCTGCTGGAACTGCCGCGTCAGTCCAGCATTTGTTGCACAGCTCGACAGCCCACCTGCAGGCAGGCGTCCCAGCGCGGCAGATAGTCTTCCAAAACTCAGGCGGGATATCGTCTTTGCCAGACGTTTTACCCCACTTCATCCTAGCAGCCGCACCACGCACCAGGGCCACATAACGCAGCCAGCTCGTCGCCGAGGGAGTCCCCGTTCGGCGCTGCGCTTGTCGGCCGCACTGCCCATGGGACTCTGCAAAGGTACTCTGCCATTGTGTCGGCGCGCTGGTCGGAGTCAACAAGACGACCTTCCATGTCGGCTAACCGGCCCTGCTGGGCTTGCGTTCCTGTCCTCAAGGCGCGGATCGGCGCCCAGTCTCCGGAGGCGAGCTGGCTCTCTAACCAATCCGACCTGTCTGCCCAGACAGAGTCTCTCACAGCCTGGTGCAGGCGCCGCTCTTCCTGCACCGTCCCGTGCGCCCTCGCTGAGTCTCTCTGGTCTTTCAGCTGGAGTGTTCTGTCAGATATCAACGGTCGCCGCGGTCTCCTCGCGAGGGTCGGGAGAACGTCTCGGGCAGCACAGCGAAAGGTATCTGTTATACTCGACCCGAGTTGTTGGACGCTAGCGCCCCCGTGCTCGCACCCGCTGGAGCTCATGTGGTTACAGAAAGCGTCGGAGAAAGTGCCGGCAGCCATGTCGTCCCGAAGCGCACCAAGCTGTCGTCGAGGCTCGTGGGAGCCGCTGTCTTCGCGAGGGACGTCCACGTCCAGGGATGCAGTCACGAGGAAATGATGCGACGCGATCGCCCTGTGTTTGATGCCCTGTAGTCTCGTCAATCACCAGAGCCACTCCATGGACACGATCGCCAAGTCCAGCTGCCCGTAATTGTGGTATATTGGAGGGTCCGCCGGCGAGCACCCGATATCATAGTAGGTAATCTGGCGCTCCGGGGGCTCGTCGAGAACTGTGTTACCGACAGCTAGCTTGCAGGAGGTGCAAAGTTCGAGCAGGAGTTCTCTATTTGATTCTGGGTTGTGCTGCATGTGCGGGTTCCCGAAAATGAGCGGCCCCAGCACGTCCTCTTCTCCGGGGAAGCGCCTGTGTATTCTGGCATTGAAATCACCGAATAACAGCACCAGTCCGTGAGCGAAGTGGCTGCCGAGGAAGCCCGCCAACTCGGAGAAGAAAGCCTGCCGGCCGACGAATGGCTTCCCGCTGTGCGGGGCGTAGGCACTGCAGATAACGACTTTGCCCCCGCGGACCCGCAGTTTGAGGGATGCCATTCTCGAAGAGGCTTATCTGAAACCAATGATGCTGCGACGCGCCAGCGGAGAGATCACGAATCCAACTCCTTCCGTTGCTTCCAGTTCGCCCTCTGCCGTGCCAGACAAGATAAGCAGGAAACCCCCGTCTGTGATCTCATACTCGGACTTGCCCTTGTGCGTTTCCTGGAGGCAGAGAATGCTGATGTCCTCCTGCTGCATGTGCCGCTGGAGCTCTACAACCTTTGTCTCTGTAAGCCCTTCCACACTCCAAGTTCCAACTTTGAATTCCCGTCCAGAGACGGCGAGCCGGCCGCCCCGAAAAAGTTCTGCTTCATACGATCTTGTTGTGCTCGGTGTAGATTTGGTACCAAAATTTGTGCATGCAGCGTGGACAACTACAGATGCTCTGGGCGAAACTGTGGGTGAAACTGTGCTCATGTGCTGTGTTTCCCAGTGCCCTTTGGCACCGCCCTTCTGCCCCTTAGAACCCTTCATGCCCTGACCGGCCCGGGACAGCATGTCCGTGTTCTTCTGGATAAGTTTTTGTACAGCATGGTTGTTGTGCAGCTCCTCCCAGGTCCTGCAATCTCCGTGCCATTCGTATCGCATGGCGTTGTCGTCAACGTGGACCGTCACCGCCTTCTCGCCTTCAATTGTGTGCAAACACGGAGCCTCGTCGGAAATCTTCACGTGGTACTGGATCCGCCAGTCGTTTTGAGCAAACGCTTCAAGCCGAAGCAAAAGTTCCGGGCAGCACGCTCAGGAGCAGGACGATCAGCCGTCGCCCACAAATTTTTCCCTCCGCCTGGCTGGAGACCCGCCGCGCGGAGGAGGTCAACAGCGGTGTCCCTCTCCGCGGTCCCCTGGAACTCCGCGAACAGGATACCCTTGAAGTTCCCCTTGGAGTATGTGCTGAAAGGGGCCGGGCCCTTCAACACCATCAGCTTGTCCTTCAGCCACGTGGTCGCTTCCGCCATGCTGTTCAATGCGGCCAAGTTGCCAATCACGGCCGTGATGTGCCTCTTGTCCGCGGTTGCGTGCTGAACAGCGCCTTGAGGTGGAGCGGCGCCGGCTTGCCGAGAAGACTCGAGATTCTTGAGCATGTTCTCCAGCTTCTCGATCCTGACCTCTAACACGTCGAGCCTGCTCCCCACGGACCGTAGGCGCTTGTTCACAACTGCCATAAAATCGTTCAGGCGGGTGTCGAAAGCGCAGAACCCCAGGCGCAACTCCTCCACCGAGGCTGTCACGGGAGTCAGCTCCTGACGGAGTGGCGCCGCTGTGCCGAGCATCGTGACCTGCTCCTCCTGCGAGTTCCCGTGCATCTCGTACCTTCCCCAAGTGCGGCCGCACGTACGGCGAAGGAATAATTTCCTTTTCATCCTTCTCCCCCCCATCCTCCATGCGCTGGTAACGACTGTCTGCCAGTAGAGGTGTAGAAGGCGAGGCAGGACCAGGTCCCGTGCGCGCGCCGGGTAGCCCTTTGCCTGGTGGAGGGGTTTGGGACATCACAGCCTCCAACTCTCTCTCAAGGTTCAGCGGGGAGCGGCTGCCGGACATCGCTGCGCGATCGGGAAAGCAAGAACCAGACATATCTCGGTCTACCCGCTTTCGCGAGCACGGATCGCGAGCACGGACGCCCTTGGGGCCTCCCTAAATCCGCGCGCAGGGGCCGATTCTTGAGCCAACCCTCTGTGAGCAAACCCTCTGTGAGCAAACTTGCCTCGCATGGACATCAGCGTGTTTGCGTAAAGTGCGCTGGAAATGTGGTCGGCTACATTTGTACCTGGTCTCGTGCTGGTTGTAATTTGTGCGATTGTTGGGGGCATTTCGTCTGTGAAGCATGTGTCCATGTGTGCTTGTGTCAGTCGTGGAGCCAGGTGCCGCTGGTAATTGCGGGGTATTTTGTCAGAAGTTCCACTGTGCCTTTGAACTGCTGTGGTTCCATACTGTCGGACCGAGGTGTGAGATCGAGGTCGGTTCGGGGGATGTTCTTGTGTATCCTAGGGGAGGGTACTCTCGAATGAGCTTCAGTTTGGCCAGTGGTGTGTCTCATGTTATAGAATGATGCTCTTATTTCCTAGGTCCGGCTGTGTGCCTTGAATTTGTCCTGGAGGGTGTCAGTATTTGGAGTTATGGGCAAAATCATCCCTCTGCTAACAACGTAGTGCGCGTTCTTGTGGTCGTCGAGCGGTATTGTGGTCGTAGTGGGCGTCGTGCACTCGAGTGAGACAGTAGATCTCGTGACATGTGTTGCCATGTTTACCTTTTGTCTTCTCCGTCGCCGACACATAGGGTCCGTGTAGATAGGACGGAGCGTGTCATTCAGCTTGGCCCTGATGTACGCGTAGTGAGTCTTCGCATGATGGACCCAACCACCCTGGACCGATAGTACCGTTTGTCACTGTGCGTACCTTTGTTCTTAACGACGTCGGTTGGTTTTCCTCCTATTGCGACTGGAGGCTCTTGTTGTGAGAGTGTCGTTTTAGTGAGCAATGAGTGTAAGTGTCTTGCCATCGCCTGTGGAGCTGCCGCGGCCAGATCGTCGCAGAGTCCTTCTGGTCCGGTAGCCCGTTCCCTGTCTTCTTTGGCGAGTTTGGTCACAAGCTTTTCTCTTGGTATCTCGGTTTCGGGGTTGACGTCGTCGCCGCATGTGCCGTGCAGTATCTTGTTTTGGATATTGTATCGTTACATCATGTTGGTCCAGTCCATTGTGTGTGCCTTTTCTATCTTGGCGAAGTGGTTCATCTTCGGTTGTCCTCACTGCGAGTCGTCGCGGGACAGCTGCCCGTGCTCGTCTCAGCGTATTGGGGCAACATGCGGTGTTTGACATTGTTGTGTCTTGTTGCTCGCAGTAGCTGGTGTGTTCGATGCCACGTCTTTCTCGTGTTGCCCTTCTTGGCTGCGTCGGCCAGTTCCGTAGCGTCATGATGTTCCAATCTATTTTAGCTATGACCACCAGACATAATTTCGAGCACCGAAAGGTGTCATACTTGGAATGTTTTCACGTGCCGGGCACTGGGAAGCGTTACTCGTTCGGCCCTTCGCCAGCGTGTCGGGCAGAGATCGTTTAGATACTTCTCGGGGTGCTCGAAATGCTTCTGGATTGTGGTCTTTAAGTACGAGGGGAACAACATAACCGCAGCTTTTGTTTTCTAGTACAAGCATATGTCCTTATCCAATGCTTCTACGAGCGCGAGCTTAGTGACAGCGAAGAAATATCCCGTCATTTGTTAGAGGGCTTGCGTTGTCGGCTTTCACAGGCAGTAGTCTCGACTGGCATGCATTAATGTTGTGGGCTCTTTGAACCACGTAGCCTCGGAGTCGATGTTGTGGCACTGCTGCATGTGGAACGAGAACTTTCCGAATTCGTGGTCTCCGCTGGCATGGTCTCTGCAGGCAAGATGCGCGTGTCTACGTAGTCGGGTGAGCCGCATTGTCTTCATGGGTAGCTCGCCCTTGTTCGAGGTCATCTCTGTCTTCTGGTAGATTTCTTCCGCTGCGGGAATTCTGAACTTGGCTGAGGAGGTGAAAGGTCCGCTGACACCTGTGTCCCAGGGAGGTAGGTGTTGTGCTTCCAGTAGCTTTCCACATTTTGTTGCAGTGCCCACTTAGTCGTGGCGGAAGCCGTCGTGCACTTGGCGGGTGGCATAGATCTTACCCGCAAAGACACCGATTGCTGATCGGTGGTTCTCCTTGTCCGTCATCTTTTCGTAGTCCTTCTGGGTAGCGCACTCCACCGAACATTGGAACTGTTGTCCTCAAACTATGTGTTAGTCGATCTTGTGGTGTGGCCCTTCATCCGCCGATGATCATGTATATCCTTGTTTGTGTGGTAGAAGTTTGTTCACCCCATACGTGTTCGTCTGGGCGAGCACGTTGTGCATGTACGTACAATTTCGGCCTCCTCCTCCTCCTCCTCGTGCCATCTTTCGTCTGGCTACCTACCCTGCGGCCCTCCTCCCTCCCCCTCCTCCTCGACCTCTCGGCCGCGAAGTCGTCCTGACGTTGCCATCTCCTTCTTCCTTCTCCTCCTCGACCACCCCATCGGGATGGAACACCCATCTCGAAGACAAAAGAAATCTCAGAGGCCGTGGTCGGCCTGCGCGAGCATTTCCGCGGCGGGCGCTCCACCCCGACCCGCGGGGGCGCCCCCGACCGCGAAGGTGCTCCGCTGGACGCGGCGGACGCGGAGGTGGCCGGGCGCTGCGTCGGGGGTTCGTAGAGCGGGGGAGTATCCCAAGGTGGGGCCAGGGAGCATGCACAGCTGGATGCTCACATGCCCTTCGTGCATTTCCTCGAACCCCATTGGCGGGGCCCAAGAGGGGCACGACGGGTGCACGTCAAGTTGCCCGCAGATTCTCGCCCCCCCATTGAGCAGCGGTCGAGGTGGCCACGATCGCGGCGTTCCGCAGCGAGGCAGCGGCTGCGCGCGACGACATGCTCGACGGCCTGTCGCGCCTGCGGCGCGACCTTGAGGTGCCCTGAGATCCTGGCGCCGCAATTTTTGTCACACCCAGCGTTTTCGCCCCTTTTCGGGCCCTGGGACCATCACAGATCGACCCGGCTCGAAAAATGCAGCAGAAAGATGACTTTTCACGATGTCGCAGTTTTTCGTGACGTCGGACCTTTGTGTCACATGTTCGCTTGGGGGGCCTTCCCGGGGCCCACCGCGCAGGTCGAGTTCGGGCATAGGTCGATTATGGTTCGACGATGGGTCGTCTCGAGTTCGATTCAAGTTCGACTCGAGTGTCGACGCAGCATCGACGCATGAGCGGAGCGAGTGGCTCCAGTCGGCGGCGAGCCCAAGGGGGAAGTGAGAGGGCGCTGGCCTTCTCAGAAGGCGGCTGGGGTCCTCATAAGCCCTCTGGCCTTCTGAGAAGCCGCCTGTAACTTTGGAGAAGTTTGCAAGGCTTCTCAAAATGTGCGATGACCTCCGAGAACCGCCGCTTTCCGAGAAGGCCTCCCCCCCCTCTCTATCCCGCCTTGGAATCGTCGCCGATTCAGGAAGGTCCCCGGAACGAGCCTTAGATGGAGGCTCGTTCTAGGGGCCATCATGTGCGTCTGCTAAGCAGTCCTGGGGCCGCTACTAAACAGCCCTGCCCTGCTCGATTCCCTCTCGAAGCGCGTGTAATAGTTGAATCACCGCTAAGATTGCTTGGGGGATTGGCGGGTTCCAGGTGGTTTTCAAGGTGGGTTCTCTCTGGCCAATCCCCTAGCTTTTTAATTGATCTGCAAGCGCCCTAAGCGGCTCATTGGGGGCAAAGATCTGGGCTAAGAGGGTGGGGCCAACTCAGCAGAGTTACAACAACCCACTCACGCAAGTCTGGGCATATGTGATCCATTGATGTGTTAGGCCAGGTTAGGCATAACCCATACCAGCATCCACATACAACCCTTATCCCCTCAGCAGCCTTTGGCGGTGATCCAAGTAAAGGCTTCGCTTGTCGGGGTGCTTACGGCGGGGGCGTTTGTTCAGAAATGTGCCCAGGAAGCTTCAGACCCTGGGGAAAGGTCTTTGTCTGATGAGGTCGGCGGTGGAATCCATGGCCAAGCCTCAGCTGATGTCCCATTGGCTTCGAGACACTGGATTCCTTGTCCAAGGTTTCTTTATCCAATGCCCTCGCCGTACATCGCAACCCGAGCGGTGACCGAAGCAAAGGGCTTCGCTTGCCAGGGCGCCTGTCATGGGGGTGGTGTTCCGGCCCTCGAGGTGCACCGTAGGGGCGCCGAGCCGCCACAGCCCGAGGCGGCCATGCCGCGGCTGGAGGCGGCCGTGGCCGCGGCCCAGCTACGACGCGCGCGGTCGCCAGAGCGGTGGCAGCCGCACGCTGCCGACGGCGCGCCGGCGCCCAGCGCCTCTGGGGGCTCCGAGGGCCCGTCCTTCGAGGTCGAGTGGTAAGGCAGAGCTCCCACACACCCTCGGGTCATGAACAAAATCTCGACGAGGGGTTTTCTCAGCTGTTTTCGGTCTCCTGGGGCCCTCGCCGGACCCCGTGACCGTCAAAAACGATTCAGGTCGAGACCTCTGGGGGTCGAGGTGGTGAAGAGAGCATGACGTTTGGGGTCTGGGATCCTCGCGTTTCTTTTGTTTCGATCCGGGCGCTTTTGCCTCGTGTCTGGCCCTGGGGCCATCACAGATCGGTCACGCTCGAAAACTGCACTCCGCCGGCCCATGTTGTCTCGCCGCTGTCGTTTGTCGGGATGTTGTGTCAATGCGGTGCGGTTCGGCGGCTGCCATTGTTCCGAGGCGGTGGGTGGCGGGTCAGAGGCCTCACGGATGTTGGTTGGGCTCTCGTGGTTGGCCTCTCAGGGGCCTTTTGGGAGGTATTTTTGAGGCTTCTTAGTGGCCGTGTTGGGGCCTCGTGGGGCCTCTTGGGGGCCTCTTGGAGCTTCTTGGGGTGCTTTTTGGGGGGCCACTTGGGGTCTCTTGGGGGCCTCTTGGGGCCTGCTGGGGGCCTCTTGGGACTGAAGGCTAGACTTTTCGGTGTCTGGTCACCTCCCTGGGCCCATCTTGGGACCGTTTTGGATCTCTCTTTCACTGTCTTGGGCGCCTCTTGGGCTGTCTTGGGGCCATCTTGGGCCGTCTTGGGGCTGTCTTGGGGTCCTCTTGGACCCTCTTGGGGCGATCGTGGGAGCCTCTTGGGCCATCTTGGAGCGTCGGGAAGCCGAAAAAGGAGAAGACCCAACATGAGTCCAAAACCACCGGAAATCAATGAGTTGTGCCTCTTGGGGCCCTCTTGGGAGTGCTTTTGGAGGCCTTTGGGGGTGTCTGGAGGCCATGGTGGGCGTCTTGGAACGATCTTCTGGCATCGTCGGCCGATCGTTCGAGGACCCCAAGGGCTCTTGGACCGTCTGGGCGCTCTCTTGAGGCCGTCTTGGGCGCCTCTTGGGCCGTCTGGCGAGCCCCCAGTATCTCTGACGGGCACTTGCCGGGGCCTTGCTGGGGAGTTGCCGGGACCTTGATGGAGTACTTGTCGCGTCGGGGCCCCCAGGGGCCGCCTCGCGCGCGCGCGAACTTGTTATATTTTTAACCTCGGCACCGGGGATCTTAGCACGCCCCTGGCCCGTTGGGCTGGCGATTTTTTTCTCGCCGTCGGATCTCAGGGAAGGCTTCGGGTGGCGACAGATAGGCCCCCCAGGTGGTCCCGGCTGTATTCAGCATGCCCCTAGAGGAGCCCGGGGCGGTCTCGACACCCTGGCGTCGCCTCCGGCAGCGTCCTGGGGGGCTCCGCGCCCAAGGGTTGGGGCGTTGAGAACGCCCCAGGCTACTCGGGGGGCCTGTCGACTGCAGAATTGGTGTGCCCAGATGTTTGTTGTCGAATCTGCAACAAATACATGGGATGTTCGTAGATCTAAGAATACTATAGACGTACTTGTAGTGGACTCGACGAGAAAATCAATTCTGGGGTAGATCAAATCTGTAGCCGGTTTCCTACTCGATCTATCTGCGGGGGCTGTCTGTGAGTGCGACCCGAAGCCTCACCCAAGGTCGAGATCGCGCAGCTCCGGGCCAGCCTTTCCCTGCTGGGCGCTCGCGTTGCGGCGCTGGAGCGGTCCTCGGAGCGGATGCTGCTGGCCGGCGCGCAGGGGGGCGACATCGACGCCACGCTGCGGGACCCGCTGGCCACGCATGTGGTCTTCGGCGCGGGGGAGCACGCGCTGGCGAGGGCGGAAGGCGCCGGCAGCGTGGTCTCGCGGGGCGAGCTGTGCGCCTTGATCGCCGACGAGGTGCGCTCTCACACCGAGCGGGTGGCTGGCCATCTGCGCGCGGACGCCATGGCGCACAACGTGGAGCTCCGGGCCGACTTCGCACGTCGCCTGGAGGTGGTGGAGGAGGAGCTCCACAGCGCCGCGGCCCGGAGGCCCCACGGGGTGGACGCCGCCGCGAGCCTCCAGCCGCAGAGGCAGCACGGGGCCGGCGGCGCCGACGAGCCGTGGTCCGCGCGCGCGGCAGAGGAGCGGCGTGCCCAGCTCGGGGAGGACCCTTTGATCTCGTGGGACCTCAAGCTGAGCCTGGAGCGCCTCGTTGAGAGGGTCAGCGAGACCGCGGGCGGGACCCCCACGGTGGCCCCCGCCGTGGCGACGCCCTCCGCGTCGACGCCCTGCGCGACGGGGCACGGCGAGCTCGGCGGCTCCTTCCGAGGACAGCACATCCCGCCCCCACCCCCAGCCAGGGCCCCCACTCCCGACCATGCGATCCAGGGGGTCCTGGCTGGGGGGGGGGGGCTCCTTTGCCCCCAAGAGAGCCCCCCAAAAAACACCCCCACCCCCAGCCATGAGCCTCTGGCTTGGATCACCACGTCGGGAGTTGGGGTTCTCGCTGCGGATGGGGGCGGGTTGTGCTGTCCTCGCCTTCGTTGTGCAGCCGGCGGGCGTCTCGGCGCCGCAGGGCGGCTCACCGGCCGCCGCCTGCGTGCAAACCACGCCGTTCCTCGGCGGCCGCCCGGCTCCGGCGGTGGGCCTGCCGGTCGCAGGCGCCCTGCGTGCCTGGCCCGTCGTGCCGGGGGCCGCGGTCGCGTCGTACCCCGGCGCCGCGCCCGCCCCGTCGCTGCCCATCGCGGTGACGGCGGTCATCGATTAACGAATAATGAGAGAAACATTGGCTTTTGCAGTTCCGCGCGGGTATCGTGGATCGGCGCTGAATCCCCCTCCCTTGCGAGCGGAGGGCGCCTGGGACGGGCCGGAGGCGCTGCCAGGGGGCTCCAGCGCCAATCCGAGAAATCCGCACGGAACTCCGAAAGTTTCTGTTCAATCGTTGGTTTCTGTCATTATTTGTTCGCCGAGGTCACGCCGACGCTGGCGCAGCACGTCGTTGCGCTGCCTGCTCCCAGGGCTGGCGCCTACGCGATGCCGCCGGCGCCGCAGTCCCCGCGGGCGGGTGTGCGCAGGTTGGGTGTTGCTAGAAGTGCCCCTGGCCCAAGGTGCCCCCAGCGTTTCGCGCTATTTTGGGAGACCCTGGGGCGCCCATGGGCCTCGTGAGGGGTGGTCTGGAGTCTGGAGGCCGTGGGGGCCTCCTTGGAAATCCTGGGGGTGCCCTGGGCCAGGGGCACTTCTGGCAACACCCGAGGAGGGAGGAGGAGGAGGGCGCCGCGACGCGGAGCCTTCTGGGCAGAGACGCGCCCGGGCTCTGCAGCTCCCTCGACCCAGAGGCGCAGAGGGTCCAGGTGGTAGACTGCGAGGCGGATGCGCTCAGCGCGTCCATCCGCTCCACCCGGGCGCCAGACCTCCTCGAGTCCAAGGATCAGTATTATTGTTCGCCACAATGGGAGCGGGCCCTGAGGGGAATGGATGATTATCGAGGCTTTTCACTGTGTTCGGGCTCTCGGGGCTCTCCCCGGGCCCCGGGCCCGTCAGAAAACAATTCGGGATGAAGGACTCGTCCTAGGTCGAAGGCGCCAGGGTCCAGGACCCTCTTCCTTGGGGACCCGTCTCTTCCATGCTCCATGCTACATCGCTTATCTCAGGGACCCCACCATCCCACCAGCCCACTTGGGAACAGGCCCCTCGAGACACGAAGGGCACAGCCCATGTATGACCATGGGGGGATAAGATCGGCCAGTGGGGCCCAGGCCACGCCAGTGGGGATGGGGGGATCGGTCCAACGATGCTCAAAGAGGACCTGTTCCAGAGGTGCCTGCAGGAGCTGAAGGAGGAGAACGACGCACTGCGCCTGGGCAACTCGCTGGACCGCGCCGAGCTCCTCGCGCGCCCCGCGGGCGTCTCCACGACGCCGGTGGGCCAGGCGCCCTCACCGCAGCCGGTGGTGGTCCGCAGCCACTCGCCCCGGGCGCGCTCGCCCGCCGCGCCGCAGCCGGTGGTGGTCGTGCATCCCGAAGAAGAAACAGCTGCACAGCCATACATTGTCGGAGGTCCGCTCGGATGTCGTGGACCTGCCCTGGACCCCCCATGGCGGCGCCCCCGCAGCCGTCCCTGGCGCGATCCGCGCAGCCAGCGTAGGGGGGTCACAGCGCCAGTCCGAGAGATCCGAGCGGGGCTCCAAACGTTTAGGCCTTCGGCTTGGCGTTGGAAGGATAGCATGCGATGTGGCGCCGCCAGCCCGCTTATTACACGCTGCCCTCCACCTTGAGGATAGCGTGCACTGAAGCACTGGCAGGAGGATGGTGTGCACAGAACTAGAGCCCTCGCAGGGGGGTTCGCCTCACAGAGATGGTCTGCTCTTCGGAGATCGATGTTGCACGCTGTTCAAGGGAGGAACATCCACCCCGACCCACAAAACTGGCGTTTGCAAAACAATGCCCTGGGCGTTACCAAACAGCCCTGCCCTGTTCCATCCCTTCAGCAGGTGCGTTTACTACAGGGCTTCGTTCGTGGGGGCGTGATTTTTGAGGATGGTTCTTCTGCCCTGGCCAACCGCATGCTTGTGCCATTCTTTCTTCTTCTGGCACCACCAGCCGCGAGCGTCCTCCCCCGTGCGCGGCGTGGCCTCCGCGCCGCATGGGCAGCTCGTTCGGCAGAGGAGCCCCTCGCCGCTGCGGGCAGGCGCCTGGCACGGCTCCTGACGATCTTCGAGCGCCCTGCGCTGGCCGCCTGCCGGCTGGGCCCCGACGGACTGCGCAGAATGTGGCAGCACGCAGAGTCCTGCAGCTTCGGATGTGGGTGTGGGTCGCGGGGTCGCGGGACGGGTCGCGGGTGCGTTGCGGGGTGGGTCGCTCCGTGAGTCGCGGGGTGGGGTGGGTCGCGCGGTCACGGGGTGGGGTCGTTGCGTGAGTCGCGGGGTCGCGGATCAGAGTGGGGTGCGTCGGGGTGGGTCGCGGGCGGGTCGTGGTGTGGGTCGCGGGGTTGGTCGCGGGTGGGTTGGCCGCGGGGGGTCGCAGGCGGCGAGGACGATAAAAGCAACACTAATAATACGTGTGTGCGTTCTGAACTGCTCGCGTATCATTCAACCTGTATATCCCAAGCCCTCGATACCAGCCCCCTTCGTCTTTGATCGTACCCCTCTTGGGAGTAGATCGCCCTTGCCTGCCGCGTGTATTTGGCTCAGCCCCTAATGCAGGAAGAGGGAGAGAGGAAGACACATAGCGAGGAGGAACGGAGTGCGGGACGGGAGGGGGAGAAGGATGGAGCACGAGAGAGATCAGCAGGAGCGGGTTTGAGAGCAGGAAAACTAACGGCAGAACCGCACGGGCGGGTCGGGCGGGCTGATTCTGACGGTCGAGCCGGGCGGGCGGGCCCAGACGGCCTGGTGGAATGGACGGGCCGTTGAAGCGTCAGCCTTGCACACGTTGGAGGAAGTCTTTAGTGATAGCGCGATTCAAAAGTAAATCGTCGGGAAGGGCAAAGCAAGAGTGTGAACCTTAGTGTCGACGGCGCGGCGTCTGAAAACACCGAAGAACGTCCCATGCGAGAGCGCGATTTCTGGGCTGATTGCAAGGAAGTCCCGAGGGAGATCGCGATCTTTCACACAGTGTGGGGCAGTATCAGGTGGGAACGGTGGCTGCTGTATTTCGGGAGCCAGCAACCGAGACTGAGGTGCGCGCACGAGTATTTTTCCCCCACCCTCCTGCGTTGGGTTCTCGTTTTGAACAGAGCACTGCGGTCTCCACGTCCCGCCCCCCTCCTCCTCTCTTCGCTCCTCCTCTCATTCAAGGGCAGAAAAAACGCCCCTACTCTGGTTTACGAGGCGCTGTGCGCTGAAACTCCTGTGGGCTGAAAAAGGATAAACCCTGCGTGAAGTGCCGCGTCCTGGCGGCTCTAGGCTGTGGGGGTTTCCAGGAGGTTTACAGACCACGCACTTGTAACCCAGGGTATTGCCGTTTTTTCATCTCGAGACTCATCGCACCTCCTCTCTTCCCTCCTCTCCTCTCTTGCCGTCGGCAGAGCCTCGGCGCTGAGGACCTCGCCATCCCTGGGGGGCTGCGATCGGCGAAACAAATCACCACTTTCGGGGGTTGCTGGGGGGCCAGCAATGTGGGTATTCGCCGCAGATTCAAGTTAGACTTCGCCATCCCTGGGGCGCTGCGATCTGCAAAACTGTCGCCACTTTCGAGTGCTGCTGGGGGGGCAGCATCGTGAGCACTCGCCGCAGACTCAGATTAGACCTCGCCATCCCTGGGGCGCTGCGATCTGCGAACCTGTCGCCAGTTTCGAGGGCTGGTGGGGGGTCCAGCGGAGTGACCTCGCCGTCTCTGGGGGGCTGCGAGCTTCGAAACAGTCGCCATTTCCGAGGGCTGCTGGGGGATCCAGCGGGGTGACGTCCAACCCAGATTCAAATTAAGCCTCGTCATCCCTTGGGGGGGCTGCGATCTGCGAATCTGCCGCCACTTTCGAGGGCTGCTGGGGGGTTCAGCGGAGTGACGCCCCACGGAAATTCACAGTAGACCTTGCCATCCCTGGGGTGGCTGCGATCTCGCAAATTGCACCACCTCGGGGGGGCTGCGATCTGCGAAACTGTTGGATTCAGACTCGACCTCGCAATCTCTAGGGGGCCTGCGATCTGAGAAACTGTCGCTACTTTCGAGGACTGCTGGGGGTCCAGCGGGGTGACGCCCCACGCAGATTCAACTTAGACCTCGCCATCCCTGGGGGGCTGCGATCTGCGAAACTGTCGCAGCTTTCGAGGGCTGCTGGGTGGTCCAGCGGAGCAACGTCTTACCCAGATTCAAACTAGACCTCGCCATCCCTGGGGGGCTGCGATCTGTGAGACTGTGGCCACTTCCGGGGGCAGTGGAGTGACTTCCTACCCACGTTCAGATTAAACCTCGCCGTCCTTGGGGGGCTGCGATCTGCAACACTGTCGCTAGTTTCGAGGGCTGCTGGGGGTTCCAGCGGAGTGATTGCCTACGCAGGCTCAGACTGGACCTCGTCATCCCCGTGGGACTGCGATACGCGAGACTGTCGCCAGTTTCGAGGGCTGCGGGGGGGTTCAGCGGAATGACGCCATACGGGTGCGATCTGTGAAAGAGTCGCCACTTTTGAGGGCTCCTGGGGGTCCAGCGGGGCGTTGTCGCGGGCCGCCCGCGGACCTGGCCGCGCGCTTTCGAGCGTTTAGCTCCCGGACTGAAAAGTGCAGGAAGCAAGCAGGGAAGCTGGCCGGCGAGCTAAGCCTCGCCCGCTTCTTGCGCAAGCTTCGAGCGCCGCGGCGGCATGGCGCAGGCAGCACTGCATCTTTAGTGTGCCACCGACAAGATCAACACTCTTCGGTCTCCTCCCGTCACTTTCGTCGTCGTCTTCTGCCCCCTGCCACCTTCCCTTTGCTGCTGCCGCGCTGACGGGTCGCCCCCCCGCACGCCCTCCTCCTGCCTTTCGTTCCCGCCTTCATGTCCTCCTTACGCCTGGGCCTTCGCTCCTCGTCTTTCTGTTGTTGTCCTGTGAATCGTGCCACGTGAGCGCAGCGCCTGCGTTGTCATTATCCTGGCAAGTTTGGGTCAACTCCTCTTGTCACTTGATGCAAATTGGTTGGGTACGCCGCAAGGTGATTGTGTTAACAGCCATATGCGAGTTTCGGGGGGGGGACGCGTCAGTTGGAAAACAGATGTGCGCCACAAGGGGGTTGGTCAATAATGATTATTCGGCAGACGAACAGCAACAATCGCTTCCACAACGGAAGCCGACTTCAGTCACACACCCAGGGACGGTGGAAGTCGGCCACGCGCAAAAGGGGGGTAAGGGAAGCGGGGAAGGCTTCTTAGAAACCGTCTCTTTCTAAGAAGCCCCCCCCATCCCCCTACCCCCTCCTGCGTGCCGCCAAGTAAGACCGCTCCCCCCCCCCCCCCTGACGATCGAATTGGTTACAGAAAGAACGGGGACACAGACAGACGGCAGTTATTGTCCATGTGGAACAGGGCTCGCTGTCGGTGCCGCCGCGGCCGTTGCCCGTGAGAGGTAGAAGGCAACATGCACAGCAGTGGCCGTTGGTCTTGGACAGTTTTTGCTGTGTAGCTGCTTGGTGACTTGGTGTCGAACCCATTTGTCTTGGCATCGCTCGGACGTGTTCGGCGAGGGCCATCGAGGAGCATCGTGAAACATCTTGCGAACAACACCCACAAAACCGACAAATGCGCGGGGATTGGACGTCCGAGCGATGACAAGTTGAACCGCACCTATTTTTGGCGTGTCCAGTCCCTTGCCGTCATTGTTTGCCCCCACAGCGACCCACTCCGGGTATACCCAGACCCCTCCGGGGGCCTCGACCCACTCCCCAAGACGGGCTTCTCATTCTGCGAGCCATTGTTCGACAGCCCACGGGGCCCGGCGTGGGCCCCCAGTGGCCGGAAATGGCAAACGACTTCCTTCGCGACGCGAGAGTTCTGCGGACGGCCCGCTTGGAGTGCAGACGGGCGCGCGCACGTTGGCGCACGACGACGACCCGAACCGCCTTGCTGGAGAAGAAAGAAAAGCCTCCCGTCAACCCTTGGCGGCACCCTCCGCCTGGGGCGTCCTGCAGCAGGGCTTGAGCCCGTGCCCGTAACCTCCTCGCGTCGTGAGAAAATCGTGGCGGAATGTTTCCGTGAATTTTCGGCCTTTGTGGGCCCGCCATCCCAGGGCCCCGGCAAGGTCAACTCGACGAAAAGTGGGTCCCGGAGAATGTGTTGAGATTTCCATCGGGGGTCCACGTCGCGGAAAAAGTCACGACGTCGTGGTTCCCAGATGGGCCTCTCCGAGCCTCTCCCGCCCCCCGCCCTGTCCCGTTATGCACGCCGCATCTGCTCCTCGACGCCGTACTCTAGCCGGCGGGCTCATCGCTGGAGGTCATTCGCTGCTCGTCCCCCTCCAGCTCCTCCTCTTGAAGCGCAACCGCTCCCGGCTCCTGTATGCATCTCGCCGGGAGGTCCCCCGTTACCGTACGTCGGCATGCGTTTCGCCCCGACCTTGTCTCGCCTGGGGTGGGCATGGATGGACGCGCAGGCGCGCAGCCGCTCGCGTGGCCCGCGCCGCCGCGATTACCGGGGCAGGCGCGGGGAGCTCATTGCACGGGTTCGCCTCCCGGACTGGGCGCGCCAGGTGTTCGCAGCCTGCAGTTGGACCTCCCGGCCCTGTTTAGGCTCTTCGGGGTGATTTGCCGACGTTTTGGGGAATTGTCCAGAGAACAACATAGTCCAGGCCACGAGAATCCACTACTAAATTTTGCTGATCTCATTCAAATCGATATTTCATCCCCGCGGGGTAAGACCACGGCAAAACGTAGTTTCGCGCCTCGCGACCTCGTCACAAGTGCTCGCACGACGTAATGCTTCTCGTCAACATCATACGGCCCGCGTCGGGCCCCACGCTATGAAGGCGGTTGTTGGGCCCAAAACCATTTGTCAAATCAACAATTTCCAGGCGCCGTGGCCCCCGCGCGCGCGACGGGCAGCGCGCCGCAGGTCCACGCAGCAATCGCCCGAACATAACGTGGACAGCTTGGGGAAAAAAAACATTCCGCCGCGCCCGCCCCACGGGGCCGAGGGCGATTGGCGTAAACAGTAATTACACCCGATGGCGGTGCTATGCGTAGCTGCGAAATTTCGATCTGCAGAACACTCGCCCTGGTCCCCCGACCCACCCCCGCCTTGCAAAACCGCCCCTTGCGACCAAGATCGTTCACTCGCGGGGGGGATGGGAGGGGGGGGAAGGGGCTCGGCCCTCGGCTCCGCGCTCGGGGGTGCATGTCTGGTGGTCACTCTAGCTCGCTTGGCACCCCTGCGTGGAACTCTATCGCGTCCCTCATCGCTCTCTGACGTCGAGGGCGCTCGCTCAGGGCGGCCCTCTGTCCCGCGCGGGCGAGAGGGCGCCCCGTTGACCGGGAAGGCACCCACGTGCGTCTTGCGATTAAGGACCCCCCCCAGCGCAAGGGGAGACAGGGTAAAACATGTACGCTGTCTCCCCTGCGTCTTGGGGCCCGGGAATCTCGCCACGTCCGATAATCAAGGGGAGGGGCGGACGAACCCCGATGTTGCCGAGGAACAGCACGTGGGGGAGGAGTGGCAGGAGACGGTGATTATTGGGGTTCGCCCGCCCGCAAGCCGTCTCGTTCACTCCCACCCGCCCTCCCAGCACATGCGCCAACCCGCTTTATGGACCCTTTGCGCGTCAACCCCCCGTATGGACCCTTTGCGCGTCACCACCCCGTATGGACCCCTCTCGGGCTCCCCTCTTGGTCGTCGGGCCCTCTTGGGCAGTATTGGTGGCCTCCAGGGCCGTCCCAGGACTGTTTTGGGTGCCCCTCGGGTGTTATTGTGCGTTCCTCGGTAATGTATGGGTTGAATAGCACGCGCTCGCCGCGCCATTTTTCCCGTCCCACTTCTTGGCTCAAATTCACACGCGCTGCGAAAGGGCCCACACTCACATGAGTCAATGTAGCTTCGACAGCGATAAACTGTTGGTTCCCTCTGATGGAAGCGGGCCTGATGAGACCCTTGTTGCCGCCACAACCCGACGCAGGAGGCCCGCTCGGACCCCAGATTCTGTAGGACCACATGCGTTGATTGTTATAATTGCCGGCCCGTCTGCGAGGACAGTGCGACAGTCACAGACTGTTTTGGGCGAGTTGATTGACCCCGAGGACCTCTGAAGGCCGCCTGAGGCTGAGTTTCTGATCTTGGGACTGGCAGTTGTGCAGTGGGAGTCCGAGGGCCCTCGAACGCAGCTATCGCCATTAGATGAAGCCGTTGATTTGCCCCTAGGCCACCGAGTAAAACAAGTTCGGGCAACCGTGAGGTAGAAGGCGCGCTCCGTTCAACGATGTCACCCCGCGCCTTTTGCACCAGATGGGTTGGCTGACTGTAATGCCCTGAATCGGTTGAGAACGACATGCATGGACATCGGACTACCCCACCAATTTGCACGTGGCGCAAACTTACGAATCAATGGTTGGTCTTCGTATCCCACTGCAGTGGCATTGTTGCTAGTTCAGAACAAACTTCCTCTGGCGCAGCTCGTGCACATATCGCCCCGTGTATCTTAGCATACTTCTCATATAAGATCCTTTCCGCCCTGGCGCGCCATCCAACGATTTGCCGACCAGCTGGAACTATGTTCAGAATCAGACAGTTCTGACGAATGTGATCGGAATATTGTTTTTATACCCGCGTACGTTGCCAGTCAGCGCAATGATGAAAATCACGACCCGATGCACATGCTGAGATTCTTTGATGCGACCAAGGATATCAAGGATTTCCGTTTCACGCTGTCGCGCGGCCAAAAATTCATTCGCGCGTTTTCCCTTCGGAAAGTCCATGCGCTCTTACACGGGTTGGAGCAGGACAGCTTCGACGCCCCATCCCGTGCCGCCTTGTTGCGCGCCCGGCTTCGGCTGGGCGCGGCGTGCCTGAGCTTCGATCGGCGCGCGTTCAGTTCAGACCAGTGGACCAAGTGTTCTTCGAGATCCATTGGGGCGCTGCGCGGCGCCCCGCGTGCGACGGGCAAAGAAGTCTTCGGGGCCTAGATCGACGCGTTCTCTTCAGGGGAGCTACGTTGGCTGAACCACCTTTTGGTTGGCGCGCCCATGGGCCACGTGCGCGCACCCTGCAAAGACATTGAATGTACTCTGGGGCTCGCGGTTAGCGGCGGGCGGTGACACGGTCCAGTTCGAGCCGACCCTCGAGGCCGTTCGATCTGTCGCGACGGACCAAGGTGGCGAATCCAAGATTTCAGAGGATACCGTCTCCACGCTACAAGTGTTACATCGTTCCTTGGGGTTAGAAGCGTCTGCAAGCTTTCTCGAACGCCGCGCTCGCGTCTCTCCAAACTTTGTTCATGTGCCCGAATGGCAGCACCCCAGCATGAATTCTTCACAACAGTCCATGGAGGCGCGTCCCCACTGGCAAAGCATGCCGGAAAAGATGCGTGCGCTGTGCAGCTTTTGGGCAAACGACGGTTATCGAGCCACGGTTTCTGCTTGCGTCAAGGCGCAGGATGGCGCCGCAGACGCGATCAAACTTTAGAAGTCCTTCGCAGGGTCGCTTGCCAAAAGGCGATATGACACCATCGCTGGCGCATTGGGATAGCTAAACAAGTCTAGACACGCATGCGAGCACTATGGCGTCACCGCAGCATTCAAGAACACACCTTCACCAGCGGGGATTGCCCCAGTTGCAGCTTCGCGCGGTGGTGCAGGCTTATGGCGCGCAATCGCTTTGCTCAACAACTTCGCGGGTGCCCCTGCGGCTCTCCATCGCTAAGGGGGGGCGGCCCTCCCAAAGGCGATGCTGGCGACGTCGTCGATCCAGAGCTGACGTCAGTGAAGTTCGAATGCGATCGCCAAGAAATACAAAGGACAATCAGGAAAGCGAGTGAGTGGATTCAAACTCAGTTGCTCCAAGTGGACTGCGAGGATCCAGCTGCGACGCAGCAGCGCATTACTGTAGCACGGCGTTGGCTAGCTGAAGTTTGGGGCCGCTCTGGATCATTGAGCCATTGTCCACGCTTGCTTGTTCGAGCCACCGAGCCTGGGACTGCGCGGGAGATAATGCATGAATGGAATGCGTCTGGGCCAGATCAACATCGCGAGGTCGCACGCGCGTTCTGCGAGCGCTACGCGGGGGCCCTGACAAGCATAGCTGCTGGCAACATCGACAACATCCCGCCTGACATGAAGCGGGAGCGCGAGCTCATGGAGAGGTTTCGGCTGGCCCCCTCAGAGGCGGAGGACTGGCGTAGAACCCTCAGGCTGAGCAAAGTCAGTGCGGCGACGTCTACGCCGCCATGGCAATTTGCCACATCCCGGCTGAAACAGAATATTGCCTTGGCGGGGTACTTCCTGACCTTCTAGGGCGGCGAGGGCGCCTTTAAGTCTGCGCACCGGAACTGCAGTGGCATATTGCGCTGTCGAGAAGGCCTCGCGGCTCGACAAAACTATTCCCATCTCATCCATGCCGACCCTCTCTCAAGGTTGAAGGTCGGCTTCTAGAGTTTAGAGTTCACACTGGTTCGAGGTTCAAAAGGGGCATCGTTTAGGGTCTCAGGTGCTTGGAGCTTCTGCGGCAGCGTTCCCCAGATTCCATGCGCCCCCCTAACGCTTTGGTTTCTCGGAGTGGAACGACCCCGCCCCCGACTTGAGGTGCCCGCAGCGTTCTTCCACGTTTTCACCAAAGAGCACCCCCAATTCAATATGCCTAAAGCGTTCTTCCGCATTGCCACCAGAACCAAAAAGCTCATCCGCCCGCCGCGGCCCGAGGCAGACGGCAGTGGAGACGGGTGCGCTCGAAATTTTCGGACGCGATGAACCGCGTTTACAATCTCGGGCCACGAAGCACGGCGGACTGGCCCTCGCTCGCTCGGCCCCGGGGCCCCGAGAGGCCGCCCGCCCCGATGGAGGATCGCAGGCCCGCGCCGACCGTTCTTGAAACGTCGAGCAGGATTATATTTGACCTTCTATCGAATCTGGCAATATCTATCGTTCCCAACAGCTGATGGCAGCGCGGGGGATGTCTTTCAGATGGCCAAGGTTGCAGTGAGGGGCGCCCCCGCCCCTCGAACAGTTCCAGCACGCTCTACGAAGACTCCGGGGATGCAAGCGATTGCCAAGCGGCGCCGCACGTGGAGGCAGGATGGCGAGACGTGGACTTTTTATCCCGATGGGGGACTGCGCCGAAGTGCATTGATGGCGTTTAACAGCGCGGGGAAAGCTGGAGAGATAATGCCTTCGATGGAAGGGCCAGGCCCGCTCGGGCATAGCGGGGTGCGTGGACATCTCCCGCCGAGAGCTCGCCGAGCCGGGGCAGACTTTGGATGCGGCAGATGTTCCAGCTATCCGGCTGCTCAGGGAACTTCAACATCGCGGTTGGGGCGACACATATGACATGGTTCACCGTGGCATGGAGAACGTAGCTAGAAAGCTTCCCACATGGCATAGGGGACTCGCCCAGCTAAAAGGGGACCAGCCGCCATCGCATTATAAGTGCTTGCTGGGCGGCCGGATCGTCGCAGCAGGCCTCGGCGACGCCGCTAGCAAACGCGAGTTGAGAGAAGAAGGCGGGGCGGCGATGCATCGAATCGAGAGTGGTGCCCCCGCGCCTGCCCCATTACATCTAGTTGATTTGTCGTCGGATGATGAAGTGATGATGGACGTGCCGCTACTTGGTCCGCCTCCTGATCCAGCGCGCGGCCCATCGGCGTCGGTCGGCGTGCCATCGGACGTCGACGAGCCTTCCCATGGATCCCCGGAGCCCCCAGCTGCCCCCGGGCCCCCAGCTGCCCTTGGGGGCGCCAGTGGAGATGAGATCATGGGCGAACCTGCGATGAGGTTTGGCGATGATGGCATCCCATTACCCGTAGTAATCGAATGAGGTCGCGAATGCAAGCCCAGCTACACAGATGCGCGGGCACCGTTCGGTTATGCACGCTAACACATTACATGCCCGTAGCATGCAGGATGCGCGAGGGAAAGTAATTCAGAGGTGGCACAGGAGGCGCGACATGGGCTATACGAGCTCATTGCATTCTTGGTCGCCTGGGCCAGGTGCGGCGCGGCGCCCGGCATGACCGAAGGCGAGCACATGGGGAAACGAGAAGCGCCGCTCGATTTGCAGAAGGACTGGCTCTGAGAGAACGGTTATCTCGGAGAAGGCACCTGACAGAATCAACATCGCATCGGTATTGTTATTGCCATTTCATTACAGACCAAGTGCTCACATAACTGGTTGACGCGCCTTGAGAACCGCGCGTTCGTGGACGAAAACCTGTGGCAAAGTGTCAACTTTCAGTCCAGTTCACATCCTTCCAGTCCAGTCCAGTCCAGCTCACTCCAGTTCACGCCCAGCGCACGCCATTTCACGTCCAGTGCACGCCAGTTCGCGCCCAGGTCATCCCAGGTCACGTCCAGTTCACGCCAGTTCACGCCCAGTGCAACCCAGTTCACGTCCAGTTCGCCCCAGTTCACGTCCAGTGCACGCCAGTTCACGTGACATTTTGTTGAAACTGCATACCTTAAGAGCTTGCTCGCAACAAAATATGACGCACGTGTTGGCGCTAGTGCTTGCGTGTCAGCTCCTAATCCACCGCCCGCGCTGCCATGGGCTGCGATGGAGTCCGACGGGCATGGGCGTGCATCGACGAAGGTCGCCGCGTCGAGATTGGTAAAAACTTGTTGCGGGCCCACCCGGAAATCCGCCGAGAAGCTGGCCATGCCCATGAAATTTGCCAGAAGCGGGGAGGCGCGGGCGGCTCGCAAAACCCTCCCAGCAGTCGCAGGTTTCAGGCAAACGGTTTCGATTGTGTGCGATCCTTCAGTTTGCGCTGCCTTGTTTGTTGCCAAGTACCAGGAGGGGCGGGGCGCCCTGCAGCGAAAGGGGCGAGGAGATTGCTGCCGCCCGCCAGCTTGCCGCCCCGAGGGCCCCGCGTTTGCGGGTGCAGCCTGATATCTTACGCGCTGAAGTCGATTGCATTAAAACGCTCGGCAAAACAGACTGGCGCGGTGCCTGCGCGGCCGCGTTGCGCGCGGCGGCCTGGGCCACTAGAGGCCCCAATGACCCTGGCCCTAGTCGGGCCAGGGGCGTCGTGGAGGAGGCTCTGAATAGTTGCGGCTTCTGGCTGGGCGCGGTCTGGGCTGGCGCACTCGGGAACGAGGAAAAGGTGATCGCCAGGCCAGAGGCCACGAGGGCCGTGATTCCGCAGCCTATGCTTGCTCTGCCTTTCACGCTTATGTTGCCGAGGCCCTGGGGCCGTACTTGGAGTCGCTCGCTGCCCCCCATTCCCCGTCGGGCCTCGCGCTGGGCCTCGGGGTGGGCGGGCAGGTGCAGAACCCGCGCACAACCCTTGCGCAGGAGTTGGCGACCGGAATAGATCGAGTCAACGGGGCCGCGGTAACCACTGCGGACGTGAAGGCGCACCGAGACGAGATCCAGTACAGTCGTGCTTTCCGGAGTCTTGTCGCTCGCGGGGCCTTCCGGAAGTTCGTCGCTGCTGCGATCCGCCTGCGCAGAGCCCCTGACGTCGAGATCGAGATAACGGAAACGACGGCGCGTGAAATCAGGAGGTCGGGAGGCTCACACTGCGGGGCGACCGCGTTGGGCATGCTCGCCTGGCTCACCGTTGATGATCACGGCGCTTTCGCCGCGCGCATGGGTAGCTCTCTCCGGGCCGAAGTCGGTTTCATGTTGGGCAGGCGCCATCTCTTCTGAGCTTCGGGCGACAGCCTGATCATCTTCGCGCCCGCCGCGGAAAAAAAAACGCCGCCTGCGCCATGGCGGCCGTGGAGGTGCCCCTTTGGAGCGAGCGCCGGCTTTGCATGAAGCCGGACAGGTGGGAGATGATCATTACGCGCCGTACCCTTTGTATGAGAGTTGCGGTTTCCGAGACACTGCCGGGCCTCTCTGGATGTTAGGGCCGTTGAAAACACGCACAGGTTGTTGCGCAGAAGACGCCGAGGCTGCAGCGCAAAAGATTTTTCGCGCGCCTCTGGAGCAACCGCTTTTTTCCAACAGCGGCATCCCTGTCCGCACAAGGCTGCGCTAATTTCACGATGTTGCTGGATGCATCATCAGAGCGAGGGCTGCGGCTTGGCCCCCGTGCCAGGCCACCGAGATCTTTCTAGATAGAAGGCAGCCCAAGCTTTGCGCCTGGATGCTGCGGCTCCGCCGCGAGCCGGGCGAGTCGACGCGGCCGTTTTGCTCGCGTGGGAACTGCGCGAGCAAACGGCTGGCAGGCGCGCAGTGGTTGAACGCCAACCTGCAAGCGCGCCCCGCTGGGCAGCCAGAGCGGCCAGAGAGCAAGGCCACGAACGGGTCAGCTCGCAAAGGCGGGCCCGGTTCTCGGCGTCCGGCAGGTCTTCGAAAGCTTTCTTCTGAGGAAGGCGTGGCAGGGTACGCCGCTGGGAGCAGCCTGAAGGGACTTCTCGGTATAATCCAGCTGGGGCACGGGATCGCATAATAATATGGAGTTTGGCCTGCTATCTCTTGCGCAGCTTAGGCTGCATTGGCAGATCAGGAGAAACTTGTTCTCGGGCGCTCGGGGGTGCTCCACCTACGTCGGGCGCGTCATGGCCATCGTCGTCCTCCTATTCCTCCCGCAGCTGCCAGCCCGTGGTGCGCGTTTTCTCCGTTTGCCATCTCGCCGCAGGCAGAAAGGCTTCGCCCGGGTAGCCAGGTAGCCAAGAGACTTCGCCCAGACGATTGTTCCTGGCTGGGCGGAGCCGCTTATCTGGCCCCTCCTTCGTTCACTGCGCCCCTTTCCTTGTTCCGTCGCCTCGAAGGCGTCGAGGAGGTGTTTGCGGCGAAAAATTGTGCCGCAGCTCATTGACATGGCGGGGCCCGCGCAGTTCGGTGGAATACCAGGTCGCGGCTCCACGCAGGCGTCTCCCGCCTCTCGACAGGCGCGGAGGCGTGCTCGCCTCGGGCTCTCATGCTGCGCATTCATGGACTTGGCGCAGGCCTTCTACCGGAATGTGAGAGACTTGCTCCGACGATATCAGACCGATGGCTTGCCGATTGCATGCGTTGTCAGGACAACAGGATTGCGGCCATCAGCGATGCACGTGCTTGCGCGTAGACTACAAGAGCATGGGGCACAGGTGGCACGCGCATGCGCGGATGCGCATGTGGCACGCCAAACAGAACAGCGCCATCACGTATCATGGTTTGTATACGATGATATGGAGATGCGACGCTGCCAGCAGATGAGTGTGCCATGAGCAGTTTTGCGCCGACATGGTGTACGATACGACGATGGGCGATTGAATGCGCACCGCGCACGGTCTATCATGTAACGACAGCCGCTGCATAGCGAACGCGCCCGCAGATTCACGCGCCGCTGCTACAGTACTATCGGTGGGTGATGCGTTCGCTGATGGCGGGGCGGCAACGTTGGCAATTGCAGCGGACAGTGTAGATTGCGGCTCGCGTCATGCGGTGGAGGTAACATGTGACGTTTTGCTGCGAGGGGTGCGATTGCCAAATATGGGCCTGCGCAGGACTGCGCCGGACGTTGGCCGGCGAGGTCCCGGGGCCAAGCAGGCAAGGCGAGTCGCGAGGCAGCAGCGCGGCGGCGCAGCACTTGCGACGTCCACCTTGCCTGGCCCATCAACAGCTCCGCCGACAGCCAGGGGGGGTCATGGGGCCTGAGCGTCGGCGCCGCGCGAGGACCACAGTTGCATTGTTACAGGCGCTGTGCATGCGCGTTTGCCACCGATGAATAATCGATGTTGGGCCGGATGCACGCTGCAAACAGTTTGGTGATGTAGCCAGCGGGGAAGCGAAACAGTCGTGCATCTAGAAGGCATGATGGTGCGTCGCGCGGCTGTCAGCATGGCGCGCGCGGAGGACGAGTCACGTGGGTCCGACCAGGTGGCGCTGGCAGAAATCCAGCGCCCGTCACCGACATATACTCTTTACTTGCCGAGAGGAGTCTGTCAACATGGATGCGGTTGCACTGGCGAGCATGGCGCCCGCGGCACAGGCTGACATGCGCAGCAGACCAGGTCGCCAGTCATTTCAACGACATGACGCCGGCTGCACGGGCAACGACAGAAACCGCAACGCGCCAGTGGCGTGCTAGGAACTTCCGCAGACATGCGGCGCATCGGGCGCATGCGGCACGCGCGCATCACAGATCGCCCAACCTGGCGCGTGCAATTGCGCATCCATATGGACGTCGTCAGGCATGCCTACGCGCCTTCCACAATCGGGCACATTTCATTGATAATTGGGCTTCGGGCTCGCCGAGATGCATGCGTGTCCTACTTACTACTTGGCAGAATTCATCATATTATTGAGAGCGTGTCGATGTGGGGCCCCCTGGTGGTTTCGCTCATAGGCTTGGCGTTTGAGGCGGCGCGCCGCGTTCACCGGGGCCCGCAGCCGACCTGATATTGGAGACGCTGACAAAGCAGGGGGCTAGGGAGCGTTTGGCGGCGACATATCCGAATACTGGGCGCAGGCCGCCGCCGCCGCAGCCGGCGGCCCCGCTGCCAGGGGACGACAGACCAGCTGATCAGAACACGGAGAAGCATTTGGCACGTATTTTTCGCCCGGGACGGTCCGCAGGGGTCGCGGCCGACCCCGTCCTGCGCGCAGCGCGTCGGATATCATTATACGCGTTCACCCTCGCTGTGATCGACGGCGAAGATGGGGCATTCAGGCGCGGGCGGTGTGGGTGCACTACCTCACCAACTATGCTGTTTCCGTCTTCCCCATTGACATAGCAATTCATGCAACGCTCGGGGATCTGATGAATGCTGATACGCTCGCCAGATAGAAGGAACACGTGCTGGAGAAGCGTGTTGTTTTGTCGGGAGGGGGCTTACCTCGCGAGACCTCGTCTGCCGCGAGGTGGGCCGAAGGCAGCGGCCCACAAAAATGGGGGCAGATTGCACGCACGTCGCGACAGATGGTGCGGGCGCGCGTAGGAAGCGCGCCGCTAGGAGCGACGGTCACACTATGTGCCGCGCGCTTCACAGTGTGCGCGTGTTTTTTATGTAACGCCGGCGGCCATGTGATTGGCGCACCCAGGCTGCGACGTCCTTCGCGCGGCACCCCCTCCAGGCCCTGATTCTCTCCGCAGAAGTGGCAACCGCGGATTGTGATGAGCGCGAGCACGGTTGATCGTCGTCGAGGGCGCCGACTAGGATCGCGGCGTCGCGCGTCTCAGGCTTACGCAGTCGTTTGTCATGTATTGAGGGGGCAGGCAGGTGTTCACATGTAAAAAAAGGTCATCAACCAGTGCTGCGCTACGACGGGACTCGCAGGGGATGGGGGACCGCCGAGAAAATAGGCACCCCGATCGATTGCGCACGCGCCTGGCCGGCAGCATGATCGATATTGTCCAATCGACGCGGGATGTCGTTTGCGACGAGACGGCCTCTGAGGATATGGGGGAGGAGGGTGGGTGCGAGCCATGGATTCCGCGATGCGCTGCGTAATTTCCCATGTCCCCTGGGGTCCTCATCAGGGGCAGTGCGAGGAATGGCCACCAGATTTTGCGTCGCGCGGGTTTGGGGCCCGACGGGCCGACCCAAGTCGTTCTTAGGCCGCTTGGGCCTGCCGAAACAGGGCAGGCGCAGAGTGGGGGCGTCTTGGGCCCCGCTGCCGCGTCCAGGCCGCCAGGGCCACTTGGGGCTGACGAGGAGCAAGAAGGCACTGATGCCGGATCGTTGCTGGGCGACCTGCTGTCGGGGACCCCGGGCTCGACGCCCGCGCCTCTCCTTCCGCCGCGGCTCGCGCAGTCGTCAGACGAGACTGGGGCTCAAATTGGCAAGGATCGCGAGCAGGCACTCGCGCGCAGGGGTGCCAAGGCAGCTAGAGCGTACCTCGCCGCGGCCTCGCGGGCTGCCGATGCATCGTTCGAGCAGGGTCTGTTCGACGGAGCAAGCTAGCAAGATGACGTTAACTGGGATGGCAGGTCTTCCCACGTTCTGTTCTTCCGCCGCCGCTGACGCTCCCCTCTCTCTCTACTGCACGTTCCCCTCCCGGATCGACGCAAGGGCCCGCCGGCAAGCGCCCAGAAGAGAAGGTGAGAATAGAGAAGCCAGGGGCCCACGTGACCCCAGCCGAGGGCCATGGCGCACTCGATGCGCACCACGCGTGCGAGCCCCTGGTTTTTTGAGATGCCTGCAGTCCCTACCTGGCAGGTTTTCGCCCCCGGGCGCTGCGTGGGATGTGGAAAGCGCTGCTTGGCATGCCGATGACAGTTGGCGTGCCCTCCGTTGTCCGTGGCTCGCGCCGTGAAAGGGGCGAACATTTCAGGCTTGCCCGATCTGGCTACTTATCACAGTACGCACGATCGGACCCGGCTGGTGCCGAGCAGTTCAGGCCAGGTATTTCATTGGCAGCAGGAGAGCGTGCAACAGGGCCCTCTCTTTCGAGTCCTAGTGCGTAGAATGTTGCGTTTTCCTCCGCAGGCCCGTCCGTTCGGCGCACTGGGGCCGAAGATGTCGTCCCCCCTTCAGGTATAGGGTGCGTGGCCGAAGTTGTACCGTCCATCGCACGTGGCACAAGGAGACAGCCCAGGACCTGCCTGCCTCTCTGTTTTGTTGTTGTGTCTTTCCTTGGACATGCATTGACTTTTCCTTTGTTTGCTGTGCTCATGTAGTGCGAAAGGCAACAGTGCGTGCCTCGAGAGCGGCAGCAATGGTGGCCCGCATCCTGGGTGCCAGTGCAGCAGTTTTGCACTTTGCAGTATGATTTGCGTAGCCGCATGCCGAGCGCCGTCCCATACCTGACCAGCCAGCGGTTGGGGCCGATGCGCCATTCAAAAACCGTTGTTCGCTCCTCGCTCATCCGTCTTTCTCCTCGTCCCATCCTCCCTCCTTCTATCAACCTCCAACCTCATTGCGCACTTTTGCCCCCTCCCGGGGCCCCCCCTTCACCCCCTCCGCGGGCAGAGTCGTTTACAGCTCGTCAGCCCTGTGGGCAGCGCTGCTTTCGGGAGCTACCGAGCACAAGCCACCGATTCCGGATCCGTAGGAGCTGACACGCGACTCGAAGCAACACGTAGGACCTCATACAATTTGCTTGGGGAAAAGCGCAACAAGCCACAATCGACCATCCTCCCGCGTACTCCCCCTGCTCCTTCTCCTCCATCCCTTCCTCTTCCTTCTCCCCCTGCTGCCTTCCCCCTCCTTCCCCCCCATCCCCACTTCCCCTCCCTCGTCCACCCCTCATCCCCCTCCTCTCACCCCCTTCTGGAGGAGGAGGGAAGGACGATGGCGACGACGACGATGGCGTAGACGAGCAAGCGGCCGAGCACAGCCCCCCGCCCCCGGGGACCGCAGGCCGGGGGGGCTGCCCTACGCGTCCATGCAGAAGAGCCCACAGGGGGAGTACGTCGCCCGCGCAGTTTGGCCTTTTTCTCATCACTTCCCCCCGGTTGTCTAGCCTCCTCCTCCTCCTCCTGCTCCTCCTCCTCCTCCTCCTCCTCCTCCGCGTGGCGGAGAGTAGGATAACGATGATGGTGATGTTGCTGCTGATGATGATGCTGATGATGATCATGTTGATGATGTTGATGTTGTTGTGGTTGCAGCGGTTGTTGCTGATGATGGTGATGAGTATGACGATGAGTATGATGATGGTGATGATTGCGATGATGATGATGCTGATGATGATGGTGATGCTGATGATGATGCTGACGATGCTGCTGATGATGATGCTGATGCTGATGCTGATGCTGTTGCTGATGATGCCGCTGCTGCTGCTGCTTATGATGATAATGGTGATGATGATGATGATGATGATGAGGATGAGGATGAGGATGAGGATGAGGATAATGATGATGATGATGATGATGATGATGATGATGATGATGATGACGATGGTGTTGATGATGCTGATGGTGATGTTGATAATGATGGCGATAATGATGATGAGAGCTGGATAATGAGGAGGAGGATGGGGATGCCAGGGGTAGACAAGGAAGGGTAGAGGAGGGACCAAGGTGGGAACGTGGACGGAGGCAGGGAGTAGGTAGCAGGAGTGGATGGAGGAGGGACTCCAGCAGCTGTACTGTGGTGCCTGGTCGCTGAGCTCTGACCCCTTCTGCTCCCCCTTGAACTTCATCCTATCGGATGTCCTTCAGGGGGACCCAGCCTCTTTGCTGCTGCGAGCCATCCATCCGCAGCGGATTTGGAGGAGTCGCTCGAGCACCGCTGCCGCGGCTGTGCGTGCTGGTTCGCCGATGACAATGGGTCGGTGGTGCGGGGGAGGGGTCTTCGGCAACTTGCAAGGGTGTTCCGCATTTCGAAATCGCTCGCAGGTTTAGCGCTGCACCCTCGAACATGCTTTTGCGTTACGCTGTCCCAGGCCTTCTCTGAGGCAGTGCAAGCAGCAACCCGTCAGCTGTTGCACAGCGTTGAGCCTACCTGGGCACTCTTCCTCTTCGTGAGCCAGCTTGTGTACCTAGGGGTGGAGCTTGGGCCCAGCGTGACTCCAGCTAACCAGTGGTCGGGGGTTCTCGACAAATGGAGGGCCCGCACCCGGGACATGGCCCGGTCGGCTGCGGATCAATCTATTTCAGTCAGCCTTTACCATGAGCGATCCACCAGCGCGCTCGAGTACAATGCTCAATTTGTCCGTCTCCCCCCCTCCCTCCACCACGATGAGGTTTATATATATATATAGTTCCTGCGTCTTTTTAGAGAGCTTGGCAGCTGGCTTCCTTCCGCTATGCGCCTTCTAGGATTCACCAGCCCTTGGAGGCCCTTTGGTGCCAAGCGTCGATGCTCTGGCAGCAGCCTGCCGTGCCAGGGCGGCCACTGCAGCTTTAGCTTGCTGGCGGGATGCGCGTAGACACCTGCCGATTGTGAGAGTCATAGAGGCACAAAGCGCGGCCCCCTGGCCGGAGTTCTGGCAGTCGCCAGCGATTGCGTGGGAGCTCCGGGATGCTGCTCGGGAAGGGCTCTCGGTAGGTCAGGCGTGGCTCATGTTTTGTCGGGGTTGGCTCGAGTGGCCAAGGACAGGGAATCGATCCGGCTGCGCACTGTGGAGTTTGGCGCGTCTCGTGCGGCGCGAGTGCACATGCAACGATCCTTTGCGACAGGATGCGTGGTGTCTTGTTTCAAGCCTGAGGGATCGCTACTATCCGTCCTCGGCCGCAGACTCCAAACTTGGTTTGGCCTTGAGAAGGGGGATCTGGCGTGTGTCGAGTGGCAGCGCGTGCAGGCGGTTCGTCTCAGATCCGCCCCCCATCATGGAGGATGGCGGCTTTGAAGACCTGGAGTGGGGGTTTGGTCTCCTCGACGCGGATGGATACCTGACGCCCGCTGTCGCGTCTGTGGCCTGAGACCTGACTCGCTTAAACATTACTTTTGCTGCGAAGTGTTTCTCGGCATGATCTCGGAGGTCTTCCGATCCCCCTTCCATGCTGCGGCCACATCATTTCGCAGGATCTCTCAGGCCAGCCCGATCCGCCCGACGTTGAGGCGAAAGCATCCGTCATGCTTCTATCACCGCACACCGATGTCCATCCGCATTCGGGAGTCCAGGAGTCCTTTTGGCGGGGCTTCTTGGGAAACAAGTGCAAAGTCTATTAGATTCGAGGCTCCCCCAGGGTCTTCGAATGAGCTCAACCGGATGACCCCAGTTCCAAAACAGCGACGGCAGAAAATGGGTCAGCTACGCGGACATCCGTAAGCTGTCTGCGTAGATTGGCGCGTAGGCGCCCTCTTTTCCAACGTAGCGTGCCGCCCCCGCGGCCCGCGGAAGCCGCGGCGTAAAGGCGCTACATCACCGTGCGTGGGACCCGCTTCCTTCCGTCGCTCAGATGGGCGAGGGGGATGGAAGTTGCTCGGCTACCCCATGGGCCAGATCTTGAGTCTACCCGGCGGCCGCACGGGCGGGCGCAGAAGGGAACCTTGCGGTCCGCCTCCAGCATCAGCACCCTGGAACCCTCTTGGGTCGCGTCCTGGCCGGAGCTCTGCAGGCCCAGAGGAAGCGTCCTGGAGGCCCACAAGAGGACCCCAAAAGCTCAGGTCGAACTCTGCTCTTGCGATGCGTTGGCTGCACCTCTTCAGGTTGCAACGTATGGAAGGTCGTCAGGGCCCATATCCTCCTGGTCCTGGAGGCCCAGAGAAGCCCCCAAAACTCAAAGCAAGCTTTCTCGTTGCGATGATGTTACTGCACCTCCTTAGGTTGCAACTCCTCGGAGGTTGAATTCAGCCTCGGCTCTGGTGTAGCGCAGGTCGGAATCCAGCCCAATCAGGCCGAGTCCTGGGCAGTCCAGATTGATCCTGTTCACGGTCAGGAGCATTTGCATAGCGTGTCGCGTCACCGATTCTGCCCACCATGCTTCGGGGCTAACCGAAAGTCAACGTCCCAAGCTTTTCGAAACTTCCCGTTCCGCGGAGCGGGCAGACGCGCTATCAGTTCGCGGGACACAGCGTGTCACTGGGGCGGCCGCCGCGACACACGAAGCAAACGTTCCTGACCGTAGCACCCCCTCGCTCAGGCTTGGCAGGTAGTCACTTCCAGGAGTTGTCTCTCAAGCCTCAAGCCTTGCTCGGGAGGCCTTCGTGCGCGGTTCCAGGGGGCGCCGTGCACTTGCGCCGATCCTGGCCAGGCCGATCTTGGGCCCAGGATCGGCGCACTTGTCTTCCTGACCAGGCCAAGAAGGCGCGTACACTGGTCCTGGGCAGTGAGGGCCTTGCCTTGCGGGGATCGGTGTTTGTAGCTGGCGCCCTCCCATGGCCGCGCTCGGGAGGCCTCCGAGATCCCCACTGCTTCCTGGGGCCATCTCTGATGGTCGCGGGCTTCGGCAACGGCCACCAGAGGCCGAGATCGAACAACCACATGTTGGGTTGGTGCAGATCAATATGCCGGACGTTCGGCTCGGGAGGCGTCCGTATCTGCCTAGGTCTCTCAAGTCCAAGTCGGGCCGGAGCAGGCGGTGTCGAAGGATCGCGCCGCATCGGTGATGCTTCGGCGGTGCGGCTCGATGTGGAGCTCGACTTGCTCGGCGCCGACGTCGCCGATGCACCGCCGACGCCGCCGATGCCTCGGCGATGCGGTTCGATCATCCGACCCATTTTCAAGCCAAGACCGTGTTGGGTTCAGGAGGGGTTCGGGTTTTCGGGCCGTTCCTTAGACTCCTGTCCTAAAGCCTGTTTTGGGCCACGGCCCGCTGTGGCCAGAAAAGCCATTTCGTTCCTTACTGTTCCTGTATGGTGGCACCATGGCTTCACTCGTTCTGTCCTCTCACCCATCGGCCGCCGATGCGCACCGAGGTCGTCAGGTGCGGGCAGGACACGGTCTATACCCCCCCGGTTCGCGGCAGCGGCTCTCTCTTGAGCTTTGAGACGGGGTCAACTGTCAATGCAAGCAGGTGTCAACAAGAGCGGAGAATCTTGCAGGATCCTGCAGGGCCAGGGTTGCATTGTCTCAGGCCAGCGCCCTGCAAAGCGAGACTGACCCGGGTTTGCGTTGACCCGGCTCAGTGCGTCCCCAAACTTTTTCCGGGGGGGGGGGGGAGGGCGGTTCTCGTTCTCTCTTTCTCTCCCTCTCTCTCTCCCTCTCTCTCTCTCTCTCTCTTTTTGTGCCTCTGTCTGGGAGCCACTCGGCGGGACACGCGTGCCATGCTCGCGGGTGGGAGCTTCCGCCACGAAGGAAGGGGGCCATCAGGGCTGGAGGCTTTGGTTCGATGCTCGGGAAATGCGGCTTGTTTCTGTGACTTCTCCTGTCCAGTTGCGCTGCCGCGCGATTCCGCCACCGCGTTCGGGCGGGCGGGGGTGGGGGGGGCGCCTTGGGACGGGGGGAGGGGCCACGGACCTCATTTTCCCAGGGCTTGTACTTGGGACAATCTTCGGCCTGCAAGGCCAAAAAGCGCAGGGACTGTGCTTCGCACAGGCCGAAGGGGCCCGACGCACACCAACCGCTGCAAGCGCGGTGATGGATGTGTGTATTATATATATATATATATATATATATATATATATATATATAGATACACATATATATATATACATATATATGGTTGCGTTCACCATTTTAAGCCGAGTAGTGTCGCAACTGGCCGCAGGAACACTGTTCCGTAATCCTCAAGGCTCAAGCAGGCCCAGGCCCCCTTTCATTCAGGCTGCGCGCTCTGAGTCCGTCTGTTCGACTGCTCCCCGCCAGTACCCTCTTCGGGCGCGATTGGCACGCCCGACCTCTGCTGGGCGGTCCTGACGGCGTCGCGGTGGTGCGGCTCGCTTCACGCTCTCCAGTCTTGAGGCTTGACATCATGTCCGGCCCGCACCACCGGTGGCCAGCTGAAGACGTGGAGGGCATCATCGAGGCCGTCATCGAGATCGAGCGGCGCGAGGAGCACGGCGACGACATCATGCCGGACGAGGACGGCGGAGTCGCGCTCGGCGACGAGGAAGTCGACACGCTTCAGGCGCAGTTGGCCTTGTGTAGCCGTGCGGGTGCCACGGTTTCGTTCACTGCGCCTGCTGGTTCGCCACCCGTCGCTGCGGAGTGGGAAGTGGTTCCCGCGGTGGTGTCTTGTGCCGACCTGTGGGGGCAGGTGCCCGCGCCCGGCGCCTACGTCGTCAGCTCGGCTGCCGCCTCTTCGGCCGGCGCGCGCCCCAGCGCATCGCCGGCGATTGCTGCTCAACCTGCTGGCCCAGGGGGAGCATACCAAGGTGACCATCCTGTGGTTGCCGTCCGCAGCTTTCTAGATGCACCAGTGCGCCTCCGGTACTTCGTGGTGACGCTCGACAGCGATGTTTTAGTCCTTCGTGGACAGGTGGGCGGGGCGACTAGCACGCCTCCCGAGGATGTGGTCCTCACCTGCCGCAGCCGTTTGCTCCAGGACGGGCAGACGCTCCGCGTGCTGGGCGTCGGCGAGGACACCGATGTCATCGCCACGAGGAAGGTGCGCGGCGGGGCGGGCCGCGGGACGCCCCCGGCGATTCCCTGCTCGGCTGGGTGTGCAGCGGGTGTCTCACGCCCAATCGGGCCGGACTGGAATGTTTCCAGTGCGGGACGCGCAACCCCGCCCTCTCGGACAGCGACTCGGAGCTCGACGACGAGGACGAGGACGTGGATGAGGAGCAGATCCCGTCGGAGGTTGGCTTCCACTCGGGCGACGAGCACCCCGACCTCGTCGAGCCGCCGGTCGCGCCGGCTCAAGATGGGCCTCTTGCCGCTGTCTTCGACCAGTATGGCGTGGTGTGGGCGGGGCCCATCGGTGGCAACGCCGACGACGAGATGAACGAGTCAGACCCGGAGCCGCAGCAGGACGTCGCGCTCGTGGTGGAGGAGGGCTTCGGACTCGCGCTGAACGGCCATCCTGTGGCTCCGAGTGCGTCGGTGCTGTACCTCGACACCATCGCTGAGCTGGGTGTCGACGCGCCGCCGGGGGCCAGCGCCGACGCGCGTCCAGGCGCCCGGCCATCGGCCGCGACCGGCGTTGAGCAGCCCGCCCGTGATGACGAGGGCAGTGCGGACGCTGGTGGGACCGGCGCCCACGCCCCCGAGATGGCGGACGAGCAGCAGATTGGCGAGGGAGCTGACGTGGACGAAGACGTGCATGAACCTGATGGGAGTGAGGGTCGGAGTGTGACACAGGGGTGATGCCACCCCCGCCAGCCTCGCACTGAGGCAGGCTTGCAGTGCCCTGGACGGCACAGAGACATTTTTCCTCTTCCTCTTCCTCACTGCCACGGCAGCCTGCGTTCCGGTGCGTCGCTCTCTCGCGGCACCTCTCGCAGGCTCGCTCGCACCTCACATGCTTTGGACTGGGCCTCAGACGGCACTACCTGCCTTAATGAGCTTTTTGGCTTCAGCACCCCGTCGTCTTCGGCGCGGAATGCCGGCCAGGCTGCGGCTCTTCGGAACACTGAGGCGGCTTACCTCAGCGCGCCGCCGCCGCCTGGCGACCCCGAGTTTCGCAAGGGAGCCCTCGACGCGCTCTTTGCTGGGTCAGGCCTCTACTCTGAGGAGGCCCCCACCCAACGGCCGCATGTCAAGAGCAAGGTCTCTTGGCCTGCGCGTGGCAACGCTCCAGCTCTGCTCTCTGACTGCCTCGCGCAGGCCGACTCGAAGTGGCTCGGCCTTTGGCGCGATCATATGCTAAGATCGCCCGCTGCCGCGGATTTGCTGCGTGCGGAACAGTGCCCGAACGGCCCCTACACCGATCCGACCTCTTGCCTACGGTGACTTTGTCTCTGAACTAAGGCAACGGGGGATGGTGAGGTATCGGAAGGCCGCCGGTCGAGGCGCCACTGTCGGAATATTTTTGGTCGCCAAAAAATCTGGTGACATCAGACTCATATTTGATACCCGGGCCGCGAGTACCAGTTTTGTGGACCCTCCTCGCACTCGCCTTCCCACTCCTGGGGCTTTTGCGGGTTTTGAGAATGTGGGTCGCGACACCTTTTTCGCGGCCAGGGACATAGAGTGCGCGTTTTATAGGCTTGCCATTCCAGAGGGACTCGATGAGATGTTTAGGCTTCCGGCAATCGCAGCTAGGCATCTAGGTATCGTCGACATCGATGGCTCGCCGGTCGGCCCGAATGACTTGATCGCTCCGTGCGTGTGCGTGCTTCCAATGGGTTGGTCTTGGGCGTTGCATATATGTCAGGGTGTTCTTCAGCATGCCCTCAAGCTCGAAGGTTTCGACTCGTCGCGCATCATCGAGGATGGCTTGCCAGCTGTATCCCTTTCTCAGCGCTTGGAAACGGCCAGCGCTGGATACGTGGATGACTTCATGATCCTCGGCTCGGATCGCCATGCAGCGCAATCCGGCCTGGACGGCGCGCGCAGACGTTTGGAGTCACTCGGCCTCTCCGTGCGCGAGCTGAGCACCGCAAGTCGCGACGTATCGTTCGTGGGGTTGAGCTTTAGCGAAGGGTCCAGGGTGTCCGTCAAGCCAAACAACATGTGGCGTCTCAGGTACGGTATCGAGTCTCTGCTCAGGCGTGGAGTGTGTAGTGGATCGGCGCTCCAAATCGCGATGGGTCATGTGACCTGGGCCGCTCTTCTTCGTCGCGAGGTGCTCTCGCTATTCAGTGAATCTTACCTGTTTATGCAAGCTGCCGGCGATCGTCCACAGAAGATTTGGCCACGTGTGCGCCAGGAGCTGTGGACATTCCGTTCGATCCTGCCTCTCTTCTTCACCAAGATCGATATCCCTTGGCATAACGTCGTCGCAGCCTCAGACGCCTCCCTCTTCGGCATCGGAGTGTGCACCCGCGTTGTGTCACCGACTAAGGCCGGCGAAGTTGGCAGATATGCTGAGCGGTGGAGATATCATGTCGCTGGAGCGGAGCGTGCCAGAAAACATGCATTGGATCGTCTCGGAGATAGTCGTCCTCGTGTCGCTGGGTCCCAAGACAAGCGCAAGATGGGGTCCAACTCGGGGCAGCCTCTTGGGAAGTTCGACAACGGCGTTCTCGGTGTCTGCGACGATGCCGGGGAGCTTCAGAAGTTTCTTGAGGTCTCGGGGGCGTTGTTCGAGGAAGTGCCTGAGGACGTGCTGAAGGGCCCGTGGGTCACCGTACTCGCCTCAAAGGTCCTTGTGGATGCCAACATTCTGGAGCTCGAGGGTGAGGCCCTGATGGTGGCTGCCAAGCACATCCTGAGATCGTCGGATGCCTTCAACCGGCGGGTGGTCTTGCCGGTGGACAATTTGCCGCTGGCGTTGGCGGCCTGCAAGGGCCGAGGGGCTTCTCATCACCTCCTTCATCCTTTACGCAACTGGCCTGCTTATCTCTGGTGTCTGGGACGCGTTTTCACATGCGCTGGACCCCGTCCGAGGTGAACCCCGCCGATATTCCATCCAGGGGCAAGCTGGGCTGGTTCGTGGGCCCTCATATGCAACCTCGTCCCGTGGATCGCTGTTTTGGCTCCAACTTAGAGGCCGCTGTCAAACCGGCGGATCGCCCTGCGGCCATCTCCGCCGCTGACCCGCACAACCTGGCGGGCCTCGCTGACGACAACGGTGTCACAGTCCCGCAGGCGACCTCACCCTCTGGCGCGTGCGAAGTTGCGGACCGCCGGGCATCTGAAGGACGGCCGCAGCCCGATAGCAAGCCTGTTGACGTGGCGGAGTTCAGCATTGCCGCGCCTGATCAAGTCGACGCCAATCTCGGTGCGCCGCCTGGTCCTGGTCCTGACCGTGGTGAGGACCGCCAGGCAGAGCTCCCTGACGGTCCCGATCTGGACGCGCGAAAGAGGCAGCCTCCGGCTCATGCAGGTTCACCCTTGCCACAATCTGATGCTCGTCGAGGCGGTGACAGGGGCGCTGCAGCTGGTCCTCCAACTTCAGGGCGCCACGCGCCCGACGACTCCGCCGCCGAGGTTGCTGCCTCGGTGCCGGGAGGGGGGCTCCGCGCGTGCTGGGCGCCGCCGTTGCCGGGTTTGCCCGCCTACGTGCCGGTGGACGGGGATCTTGACCCTGGCGCAGTCCAGGGCCCGCAGTGCGCTCTGGCGACTCGGCGCGCCCCTGGTCATGCGGATGGCTGCTGCGAGACGTCCCGCAAGTTCGGGAAGCTGCGGGTTCCCCCACCTGAAGGGGGCGGCCAACGCCGCGGTGCTGCGGGGCAGGGACGCGCGGCTGCTGCCGCGCCTCGAGGCCGCGAAGGCACGAGCGATCGGCGACAGCGGCCTGTGGGACTGTTGGCCGGCTGCGCTGCCAAGGCCCTTCAGCTTGGTGGCGGTTGCCCACGGTCCAAGAGCGCGGCCCCCGCCCCTGCGTCTGCGGTTGGCAGGCGACCCAGGTCTCCACCTCGCCTTCGCCACCATGAGGCGCGGCGTGTGCCCGCACAAGCTGTTCATGCTGACCTACGTGCTCGTGGGCGCTATTCTGGTCGGCAGCCGGGCGCTCGCTCGCATCGCGTGCAGGGTGGCCAAAGGTCTCTGTACCCCACGGCTGGCTGCGCGGCAGGAACGACTCGCCGCTGGCGGACTAAGCGCCCTGCATCATGCGCCACGCGGGCCGCGGGTGACTTCCTCGAGTGCGAGGTGAGGCGCTACCTGCAGCAAGCCTTTCGTGTCAGCGCTGTACCGCGCCCGCTGTTTATGAGACACCTGGTCTTTCTGGAACTCTTTGCAGGCAGTGGTCGCATCGTTGATGCCGTCCGAAAGCTCGGCTATCGTGCGCTGTCTCTCGACCTGCTGAATAACACACGTGAGGATCATCTAGACCCCACTTTTCAGAAGGTCATCACAGGGTGGCTGACGTCAGGCTGTGTGGCGGCACTGTGGTTGGGCACCCCATGTACGACGTGGACGCGTGCCCTTCGTCGTCCGTTGCGAAGCAGCGCTGCCCCGTTCGGCCTCGAAAGCTTGACCGATTCGGAGCTCGAGCGCGTGAGAATAGGTAACGCCACGTTCTTGTTCAGCATCGTGCTTATCAAGCTGTGGATTGCCGCCAACATCCCCGTCTTCCTCGAGAATCCTCGCACGTCAATCGCGTGGTGGACTGAGCAGCTACAGGATCTCATGAGTAGCCCTGTCTTCTTTGATGCCTGCTGCGATTACTGTCAGTTCAGAGTCCCCTGGAAAAAAGGCAACTAGAATTGCTGCATGGCATGGGGGCAGCCCGCCATCCCTTTGCAAGCGCTGCTCTGGCAAGCACGGCTTCTGCAGTCTTACCAAAAAACGCCATATCGAATTGTCCGGCAATGCCCCCGGTGGGCGCAAATGGACCAGCACTGCCACTCCCTATCCTGTTCACTTCGCCGACGCTGCCGCTAAGCGCATGGTCCAGGCTGCCGAGAATTTAAAAACTCATAGGCTGAAAGGTATTTCACTGGGCCTGTAATGCGGCCATGTCTGGCCATTCTTCCTGTGCGGGATCGGGTGCTTGGCGCCCAGATGCTCAGTTTCGATCGCTCTCTGACCCTTCATTTTACTGCAGTCTGATTCTCGACAGCGGCGGCCCCGATGTGGTGCCTTCGCGCTCGCCTCACGATAAAAACCATTGTCTGGTCAGAGTAGAGAGCGCCCGGGCTGGTTGTGTTCACCACTTTAAGCCGAGTAGTGTCGCAACTGGCCGCAGGAACACTGTTCCGCAAGCCTCAAGGCCCCCTCCCACCCCTTTTAAACTCCCGCTTTCGGGTGCTTGGCGTCCAGATGCTCAGTTTTGATCGCTCTCTGACCCTTCATTTTACTGCAGTCTGATTCTCGACAGCGGCGGCCCCGATGTGGTGCCTTCGCGCTCGCCTCACGATAAAAACCATCGTCTGGTCAGAGTAGAGAGCGCCCGGGCTATATATATATATATATATATATATATATATATATATATATATGTATGTGTATGTATATGTGTACCTATACGACCACCATCCGGGTGATAAGGAGGTTCGGGGGGGGGGCAGGAACGAACGTCTCACTCGATCGGTCTCACTATCGACCTCACGATCGATCTCACTATTGGGCCCGCTCGATCGATCTCACTCGATCCATCCCACAATCGATATCACTCGATCTATTTCATTCGATCGATATCACAATCGATCTGACTATCGATCTCACAATCGATCCCACTATCGATCTCACTGTCGCTCCCACAATTGATCCCACATTCGGTCTCACTATCGATACCACAATCGATCTCACAATCAACGTCATCATCATCATCAACATCATCGTCATCAACATCACCATCATCAGCATCATCATCATCGGGACACCATCATCATCACCTCATCACTATCATCATGAACATCATCATCATCAACATCATCATCATCGGGACACCATCATCGTCACCATCATCACCATCAATATCATCACCACCGGGACACCATCATCATCATCGGAACACCACCATCATCACCATCATATCAGCATCATGAACAACATCATCAACACCATCATCATCGCGACACCATCATCAGCATCATCACCCACATCATCACCATCATCATCATCAGGACACCATCATCATCGTCACCACCATCACCGTCAACCTCATCATCATCATCATCACCATCGGGACACCATCATCATCACCACCATCAGCATCATCATCACCAATCTCGGGCCACCATCATCAAACTCACCATCATCACCTCATCATCATCCTCGTCATCAACATCACCATCAACGGGACACCATCACCTCATCATCATCAACTTCATCATCGTCATCATCATTTCCATTATCATCAACAGCATCAGCATCTTCATCATCACAATCATCGCAACATCATATCATCATCATCAACATCATCAGGAATTCATCATCATCGGGACACCATCACCATCAGCAACATCATCATCAGCATCATTATCATCGGGACACCATCATCACCACCATTACCATCATCATCGCCAACATCGTCTACATCATCATCATCATTATCATCGGGACACCATCATCATCACCACCATCACCAATATTATTATCATCATCGACATCATCGACATCATCATCATCATCATCATCATCATCATCATCATCATCATCATCATTATCATCAGCATCATCGGGACACTGGCGGGACACCGGCGGGACACCGGCGGGGCACCGCGCGGCACCGGCCCCCGGAAGGGAGTCATTTGGTCCGGCCGCGCCTCAGCCACAGCGGGACACCGGCGGGACACCGGCGGGACACCGCGCGGCACCGGACGCCGGAAGGGAGACTTTTGGTCCGGCCGCGCCTCAGCCACAGCGGGGCTCCGGCGGGACACCGCGCGGCACCGGTTGCCGGAAGGGAGTCATTTGGTCCGGCCGCGCCTCGGCCACAGGAGACTTTCCTCTCGCCCGCCCACGCAGCTTCGCCTCGCCCGCACGCGCGGCACGCACGAACACGAAACCGAAATCGATTTCCCGGTAGGGGGGCTCTCCGTTCCACTTCGATCTCGACCCCTCACTTCCGATTTATATATATATATATATATATACATATGTGTGTATGTGCATATAAAGATACCTATACGACCACCCTTCGGGTGATAAGTTGGTTCGGGGGGGGAGGAACCAACGTCTCACTCGATTGGTCGCACTATCGATCTCACTATCGGTGTCGCGCGATCAATCTCACTCGATCGATCTCGCAATCGATCTCACTCGATCTATTTCCTTTGATCGATCTCACTCGATCTATTTCCTTTGATCGATCTCACAATCGATCTGACTATCGATCTCACAATCGATCTCACATCTGGTCTAACTATCGATCTCGCTATCGGTATCACAATCGATCTCACAACCAACGTCATCATCATCATCAACCTCATCGTCATTAACGTCGTCAACATCATCACCATCATCACCGAGATACCGTCATCATCATCATCACCTCATCGAAATCGTCATCAACAGCACCATCATCGTCACCATCATCATCAACACCACCATCATCGGGACACTATCATCATCGTCGGAATACCACTGTCATCATCATATCATCAGCATCATGAACAACATCATCAACATCATCATCATCATCGGGACACCATCAACAGCAACATCAGCATCCTCAACATCATCATCGGGGCACCACAATCATCGTAACCATGATCATCATCATCATCACCATCGCGACACCATCATCAACACCAGCAGCATCATCACCATCATCGGGCCACCATCCTCAAAACTATCATTATCACCTGATTAGCATCCTCATCATCAACATCATCATCATCATCACCATCGGGACACCATCATCGTCATCATCCTCATCAGTATCATCATCATCATCATCATCATTGGGGCACCATCATCATCAACACTTCCTCATCAATCTCATCATCATCGGGACACCATCATCGTCGTCTTCTTCATCAACAGCTTGTCATTATGCTATCATCACCGATATCATGAGGGCCATCCACAGCATCTTCATCATCGGGACACCATCATGATTATCAGCAACACCATCATCGTCAACATCATCATCGGGGCACCATCATCATCACCACCATCACCATCACCAATCATGAACATCGGCAAAATCATCATCATCATCATCGGGTCACCATCTCCATCACATCACCATCATCATCAACAACAGCATCGACATCATCATCATCAACATCAACATCTTCATCATCATCATCATCATCATTATCATCATCATCATCATCATCATCATCATCATCATCATCATCGGGACACCGACGGGACACCGGCGGGACACCGGAGGGACACCGCGCGGCACCGGACGCCGGAAGGGAGACTTTTGGTCCGGCCGCGCCTCAACCACAGCGGGGCTCCGGCGGGACATTGCGCGGCACCCGTTGCCGCAAGGGAGACTTTCGGTCCGGCAGCGCAGCTTCGCCTCGCCCGCCCACGCAGTTTTGCCTCGCCCGCACGCACGGCACGCACGAACACGAAACCGAAACCGATTTCCTGGTACGGGGGCTCTCCGTTCCACTTCGATCTCACCCCCTCACCTCCGATACCTATACGACCACCCTGCGGGTGATAAGGAGGTTGGGGGGGGTGGAGGGGCCGAGCAATCGCAACAGTGGTGATTGTTTTCGGAGACCTGCTGAGGCTCCTCTCCCTCCCTTTGTCAGGTTGCACATGGTGCAAATGCAATTGGTGAGAACTGCTGCGACAGCGACGGCGGCGGCGTCCTGTCGGCGTATCCCTTTTTTATGTAGACGGACCAACTCCAGGGGCCCAGGTGCACCAGTTTTTCGATTCGCTTCCAGCCGCGGCGGCGAGCCCGCGCGGCCGCCGGAAGGAACGGGGCGCGCTCGGAGAGAGCGGCTGGCAAAGCCTAGCTTGTACTGGTGGGTGCACGGGGCCTCGCCCGCACGCACGGCACGCACGAACACGAAACCGAAATCGATTTCCCCGGAGGGCTCTCCGTTCCACTTCGATCTCGCCCCCCAACCTCCGATCACAATCGATCTCACAATCGACGTCGTCATCATCATCATCAACATCATCATCATCAACATCATCGCCATCATCAACATCATCATCATCACCATCATCATCATCACCATCATCATCATCGTCATCATAATCATCATCAACATCATCATCGGGACACTGGCGGGACACCGGCGGGACACCGCGCGGCCCCGCGCCCCGGTGGAGAATCATTTGGTGCGGCCGCGCCTCAGCCACAGAGGACACCACCGGGACACCGGCGGGACACCGCGAGGCCCCGCGCCCCGGTGGAGAATCATTTGGTCCGGCCGCGCCTCAGCCACAGGAGACTTTCCTCTCGCCCGCCCACGCAGCTTCGCCTCGCCCGCACGCACGGCACGCACGAACACGAAACCGAAATCTATGTCCCGGTAGGGGGGCTCTCCGTTCCACTTCGATCTCACCCCCCAACCTCCGATACACCTATACGACCACCCTGAGGGTGATAAGGAAGTTGGGGGGGAGGGGGGCCAGCAATGGGCAACAGTGGTGATTGTGGCGTTGCCGCTCGCTCTTGTGACCATCGATCCCACTATCGATTTCACTCGATCGATCTCGCTATCGATTCCACTCGGTCGATTTCACTGTCGATATCATTGTGGATCTCGCTACCGATCTCACTATCGATCTCCTTTTCAATATCATCTGTCATTTGATCTCACAATCGATTTTATTTTTCATCTCACTATCGATCTCACTATCGATCTCACGATCGATCTCACTATCGGTCTCACTATCGATGTCACTATCGATCTCACACTCGATTTCGTCATCGGTCTCACTATCGTTTTCGCACCAGCGCGCTGGACACCGGCGGGACACCGGCGGGCCACCGCGGCTTGCCGGAGGGAAAATCATTTGGTCCAGCCGCGCCTCGGCCACACGCGGGACACCGGCGGGACACCACGGGCCACCGCTTGCCAGAGGGAGAATCTTTTGGTCCGGCCACGCCTCGTCCACAGGAGACTTTCCTCTCGCCCGCCCATGCAGCTTCGCCTCGCCCGCACGCATGGCACGCACGAACAAGAAACCGAAATCGATTTCCCGGTGGGGGGCTCTCCGTTCCATTTCGATCTCACCCCCCAACCTCCGATACATATATGTATATATATATATATATATATATATATATATATATATGTATATATATATATACATACACATGTTGGGGCGGACCTTTTCACTTGAGGATTTCCCCATGTGGCCGGCCCGTTTCTTTCCTCTCTCCTCCTCCTCCTCCCTGCCGCCTCTGGCTTCGGGCAGGGTGCATGCTCTGTGCCATGTGCGAAGGGGCTCAGCCCCTGAGCTCGGACACGGCGACGCTCCTGATGGCTGGCGTCATGCCGGTGGTGGCAGGTATTTTCTTGGGGGGAGAGGTGGGCACCCGTCTGTACGCATCCCGCACTTGGCCCCCAGGGAGGCTGTGTCGGGGACCGTGGGCCCTGTCGAGGCAGGAAACCAAAACCCTGCGCTCCCCCTGGCCACGACTGGGACCTCGTTTTCTGTTGGGGGTGTTGTCCCCCCAGATCTCCCCGCGTGCAACGTGGGCGACGACGCTGGGGAAGTGGCTTTCATGGCCCCGGCGCTTTATCAAGCGCTTCCGCGTACCCCCGGAGACTCTGCCGGAGCGCCTGGCACTGGGAAAATCCCGACAGTCCATGCCCGAGGGCAGGACGGGAAGGGGAGGGCTACCGAACCCAGACTGGGAAAGGGCGAACGTGAGGACCCCTCACCTAGGCCCGTTCCCCCGAGGGGGCCCGCCCATGAACCCTTGCGCTCCCGGGCCAAGACGCCCCCCGCCTCCAGGGCCGAGGCGGGGATGCACCATGTGAGGGAGAGACGGGGCTCACTGCCCGTTGGGCGCCCGGATCGGCCCCCCCCCCCCTTTTCCTTGGAGGAGGCGCGCGCCGACCCCGCGGGGGGCCACAGCTCATCCAGTGGAGGATGGGCTGCCGTGGACCTGGGCCGGCAGGCTGGAAGATCTATGCGCCTCGGCCCTCGGGGCCCGCCTGGACGGCGAACAAAAACTTCAAGCAAATCCTAGCTCGGGAGGAGGTGCAAGAGGATTATAGTTTGCGTTCGCAGGAAGGCGGCGGGATGTCAAACCCCAGGGGTACGGCGCCTGGCTCTTTTGGCTGGCCTTCGGGCACTCCGACGACATCCTGGTCTTCCTCCTGGGGCAGCGATGGGAACAAGCCAAGGGGCGCATTGAGATCGGCTTAGGTGGGATCGCTCGGCATTGAGGCATGAATCACCGACTGGGGCTTGTGCCCATTTTACTGGGCCTGGAGGCGGGCGGCCCGCCCCCCCTGTTCCGCGACTGGTGCGCGAAGATGGAGGAGGATCGCATGTTTCTGTTGGAGCTCGATAGCAGGGGGCCCGATGCCAAGCCTGCGGAGGATGCCCACCACAACGATCCGAGCCCGCAGCACGGGGGGCAACACAGGCTTCGAAATCACCTGGCTGCCGAGATCAAACGGACGATGGAACGCCTCGACCGAGGGCACCGCGGGGAACCCATGTAACCCGCTAGGCGGTACGGACAAGACTTCCCTTACTCGAAGGCGCACAGCTGCACGGACCCCCGGCAACGGGCGAACCTGGAAGGGGCGACCGTCAAGGTCGTGCATGCATGCCGGGAAAGGGAGGTGCGTGGGAGCCAGGACGAGTACGCCATGCGCTTCCGCAAGTGCGCCCGGGGGCACACTGGAGCTAGGACCTGCCTGCACGAGGATCGGGCGGTGGGAAGCCCCCATGGTGCTCTTGGGTGGGCCCTCGCTGCACTCGCTTACTCCTGCTTCGCACGCTTTCTGTGGCGCCTCCTCTGGGATTAACTATGCTGCTGCAGGTGTCCGCGCAGGCGGCGGTGCCGGGCCCCCCGGGCCCCGCTTGGAAAATGGGCCCGTCAAGCGATGGGGAAATGCGGGGCCCATGCGTTGCAGACGGGGTCGCATGGTACAGCCCCCAGGGGAAGCGATTCTGCTCGCAGTTCCACGGCATTTGTCGGGCAGGCGCGCGCCAAAGCCGATCCCTTGCGTTCCTCGAGGACGCCCCGGAAGAGGACCCAGGGGCTGGAAGAGGACCCAGGGGGAGGGACCGTTGGCCACGTTCTGTCGCTTCAATTCAGCTGAGTACCAACTGGCGCGGCATAAGTTGCGCCGCAGCGCGCCTGGGCGTTGGCGTCTGGGGCACCCAGGGAGGTGGGTGGGAGAGGCGGTGCCTTAGATTCGCCCATGAAACCTCGTCCCCTTCGATCGCCCGGGAAGGGAAACGAGGCGCCGCGGGAGGCTCATGAGGCCCGCCTGCAGCGGCCAGAGGCCCCCCCAATCTTGGCGATCCCCTGGGCTCCGCCAGCGGGACTGGCGCTGGTGCCCCCGCCGACCCGCCCGAACGAGGGGGCGGAAGGGCCCGAGGGGGGAAGGAAACCCCCCAAATCATCGGGGAGAACAGCCCCGGCCACAAGGGGGGGCCCGGCCAAGCAGAGAGCTACTGGGCCAAAACGGCGGCGCCGAGACCGAGCGGCGGACCCCGCGCCCGCGCCGTTTTCAGGGGAGTCGGGCGCGGGGAGGGCCCCAGATCGAAGAGGGGGCACCCCCGCGTCGGTATGTGGCTGCTGGGTCAGAAGGTCCTGCAGTCTGTCCACCTTGCGGCGCTGGGTCCGTGGAGTTCGGCAAAAGACCGGGCCGCCCACCAATAGGGCCCCCCCGACGGCGTCGCGGAAGATCTGGCCCCTGACGCCTACCAAGGAATCGCGGTCGCCGAAAGGCCGGATGGCCGCCCCCTGACTTGGGCGGGCCTTTCGCGCGCGTTGGCCGCGCGCGCATGTCGAAATCTCTCCAACATATTCATCGCCGTAATGTAGGCACCATCATCGTCATCGGCGTGGTCAACATCGGCGTCGTCGTTGCCCTTGCCGTCGTCACTGTCATTATCGGCAGCAGCATTGCTGCTATTATCATCGTGTCAGTCGTTGTCGACGTCGCCATGATACTGCGCCCGCCCAGGTCACGGACTCGCATGTTGTGTCCGCGCGTCAGCGCGGCCTGCGAGACGTGCTGGGAACTCCCCAGCGGTTAGCGCCACCGCGGCCGCGTCCGTCGCGCCAGACGAGCTGGCCGCTCTGCGCGCGAGCCTGCGCGCGCTAACCCGGCCGCAGAAATGCACCAATTAGCACGAAACAGTCATCGCAATCGCCCCCACATGGGCTTTTGCAAACCAAGTTGCGAGTGTGTGGGTGGGGTGATTGTGCGAGCATGGGAGGTGGTCACGCGCGAGAAAGTCAAAACCAATTGCACCACGTAGGTAGGACCAAATTGATTGCAAATCCGAAGGTATAGCACATATACCGCCCCAGCTAAATTGCACTACGTAGACTGCCCCCCCCCCCCCCCCACACACACACAGATAGCACAACCTATTTTGCACAATGTGGATTGCACACATACGGCGCACAATATATATATATATATATATATATATATATTGCAGATGTCTTGCGCAACGTGGGTTGACCCATATCGGTTCTCCTCCCCAAAAGAACAATACACTCTACCCCCCCCCCCGCAGTTAACGGGTCACTTTTTCGTATTGCTATTTACACATGGTGGTGCCCCATCGTCCATCTGACACTTGAGTTCGTACTATCCCAGCCAGGCTGGTATCACTCCCCCCGCCATCCTCTGCACAAAAATACTATGCGAGCGCACTCGTTTAGCACAAATCATAAGTTTCCAAGAGTCCTTTGCAAAAGTGGGACGGAGTGCACACGCGCGCGTCGTCGCGTGCGCATGCCGGAATCTTTCAAAAAAACATTCGGTTTCGGACGGATTTCAAAATCGAGCTCCTCCAGAAAACCTACAGGACACAGGGTTTCGCAACACTGAATTTCTAAAAAAAGCTTCCGCGCGCGCTCTTAGGAAATCGGGCGAAAAACCATAGGTTTTTCAAGATTTTCAGAAACATGCTACCAAACGGGCTTCGCGCGCGCGCATGTCGAAATCATTCGAACGCCCTTGCGCGCGCGCCATCGCGAGAATCATTTCCAAAACAACGGGACGAAGTGCAGACGCGCGCGTCGTCGCGCGCACATGCCGGAATTTTCTTTTATAGAATAAAAAACCTTCGGTGTCGGAAGGATTTCAAAACCGTGTGTCCAAGAAACATACAAAAACAAAAGGTCTCGCAACACGGATTTTCAACAAAAGCGTGCGCGCGCGCTCTTGCGTCGTCGTCGTCGTCGCCGTCCTCCCTCCTCCCTCGTCGTCGTCGTCGTCGCCATCGTCGTCCTCTGTCTTTCCTCGTCGTCGTCGTCGTCTTGGTGTCGTCGTCGTCGTTTCCGTCGTCATTGTCGCCGTGGTCTTCCTTCCTCCCTCGTCGTCTTCGTCGGCGTTTCGTCGTTGTCCTTTTTTTTTCGTCGCCGTCGTCGTCGTCGTCGTCGTCGTCGTCGTCGTCTTCCCACCTCCCTCGTCGTTGTCGTCGTCGCCGTCGTCGTCCTCCCTTCTCCCTCGTCGTCGTCGTCTTCGTTGGCGACGTCGTCGTCGTTGTCGTCGTGGTCGTCGTCTTCGTCGTCGTCGTCGGCGTTGTCATCGTCGTCGGCGTCGGCGTCGGCGTCGTCGTCGTCGTCGTCGGCGTCGTCGTTGTCGTCGTCGGCGAAGTCGCTGGAGACTCGCCCGCAACGTCTAACATTGCCGATGTTGCCATGATACCGCGCCCGCCCAAGTCACCGACTCGCAATGAAGTGCCCGCTGGCATGTGCCCAACGACCAGCGCCACCGCGGCCGCGTCGGTCGCGCCAAACCAGCTGGCCGCTGCGCGCGCGTGCTCGGGTTGGCGCGGCCGCAGACACGCACCAGCCAACGCCGAGCATGCATCGCAATCGCCACCTTATTGGTTTTGCAAACCGAGTTGCGGGTGGGCGGGGGGGATGTTTGCAAGAGCGCGGGATGTTTCAACTCGTTTGTTAAAAACGATTCCACCACATAGGCTGCCCCACATAGACTTGCACCTCACAGATTGCATCACATTACCTGCACAACATAGACTGCACAACATGCGTGGGGTCCTAACATATGTGCATATATGGTGTGTTGTTACTGTCACGCGCGGCGTTCCAGGCATGCCTTCGTTTGCAGCGCGTCCCGCTTTCGGCGGAAGCAGGCGGAAGGCTGGTGGCCGCAGAAGTATAACGACGGCGGCGCCCCTTAGGAGTCCAACGGTTTTTGCGGGAGGCGGCGAAATCAAAAACGGTGTGTCAACAGTTTTGGATTCAGCGCTCCTGGGGTCCGCATTCGTTCTCCGCTTCCTCCGCCTTGGCTACCCCCTTCTCCCCTCCGCTCCCCTCATTCCCTACGGCCCACGCCGTCCCACATCCCACCGACGCTATAGTTAGCCAGGGAGAGCTTCGATCTGGTGGACGAAGGGAAGGGGCAGATGGACCCACCCATGTTTTTTGGTTCGATTTCGGCCACCGTGGACTTCATGCACTCTATAGCGCCGCTGTGACTTGACCACCACAACCATTCGCTTGTTTCTTTTCTGTCAGGAGGGCGCCGCAGGCTGGCCCGGGCGATAAAACTAGGCAGGTGTCCTCTCACATACTACACAGAGGGCACGCAAGTGTCCAAGCTGCTGCTGCTGCCCCCGTCGACGCCACAGATCGCCCTCCGACCGCAGTGGACTTCAACAGTCGCCTTACGGTCGGGGACTTTGGGCTGGCGTGTCGCGCTGCCCGCTCTGGTCCACCATGCCTCGGCTCGACACGCTAAGTACGTCCCAGCCCCCGAGCGTCAGCGTCCCGAGCTCTACCCAGCCTCCAGCCCCGCGGAGCTCAGCGGCACGCTGTCCGCTCGGAGGGCACAGCGTGTCGTCTAGTTTAACCTAGCTCATAGTTGCGCTTGCAGGTGCCCCAAGCGGCCTACGGGGAGCAGAGATCGGGGCTCAGAGGGCTGAGCCCACTTAGCAGAGTGACCAAACCCATGTAAGCCATCTCGGGCATGTGTAACCCACTGATAAGTTAGGTTCGGCCAGATTTTGCCGACCTTAACAGCCACGTAGAAGCCCCCTATCCCCTCAGCATTCCCCAGCGGTGATCAAAGTTTGCACTATGTCGACCCCCAGAGGTCGCGACTCATTCCCAGGGACCGGCTTTTCACCCTGAGTTGTTCGTTTGACGGTCCCAGGGCCCAAAGATGCCAGAAAACACACAACAACGTCTGTTTTTGCTCACGACGCGAGGTGGGCCAATTGAGCGAAGGAAACCGGGAAATGTCAGCTGACCGACTGCACCTCAGCCTGATCATTGGAGGCCGGCCTTTTCGGTCGCGACAGACGAAATCGGTCGGTATTTTGAAATCCCGATATCGGTACGACCCACTTGCTTCCAAACCGGTCGCGGCCGATTTGGGGAATGCCCGCGATCGGTCGCGACCCATCTGGGGTGCCTGCCGATGGATCCAATGGTCTGGGCCGCGGGGGAGAACTCGCGCTGGCCAGGTACTCCCAAGGTTTGGGCCCAGGGAGGGCCGCTCCACGGGCCGCGTGGATGGAAGCGGGCCCTGCACTTCGGGGGCTTTACCCACGTACCGCTTCTTCGCCCTGGGCTGTCGTTCGACAGGGCCGGCGGAGGCTAGCAGTGCATACGGAGTAAGTCCATATTTATACGACCACCCTTCGGGTGATAAAGAGGTTGTGGGTGGGGGAGAGGGGGGGAACCAACACCCGATTCAATCGATCTCACTATCGATCTCACTCAAGGGGACACCATAGGACACCACGGGACACCACGGGAAACTTGTCGATCTCACTATCGATCTCACTCAACGGGACACCACGGGACACCGCGGGACACCTCTCGATCTCACGATCAGTCTCACTATCGATATCACTATCGGTCTCATTCAACGGGACACCATCGGACACCACGGGACACCTCGGGGCACCTCGGGACACCACATCGATCTCACTATCGATCTCACCATCAATCTTAGTCAACGGGACACCACGGGACACCACCGGACACCTGTCGATCTCACTATCGATCTCACTATCGTTTTTTTTGGGGGGGGACACCACGGGACACATCGGGGCACCACATCGATCTCAGTATCGATCTCACTATCGATCTCATTTTTGGGGACACCACGGGACACCGCGGGACACCATGAGCCACCGCCGGACGGGCGGGCGGGGGAGAATCATTTGTCTTGACTTCGCCTTAGCAGCGGCGGACACCACGGGACACCACGGGACACCGCGGGACACCGCGGGACACCGCGAGCCACCGCCGGACGGGCGGGCGGGGGAGAATCAGTTGTCTTGATTTCGCCCTAGCAGCGGCGGACACCACGGGACACCACGGGACACCGCTGGACACCGCGGGACACCGCGAGCCACCGCCGGACGGGCGGGCGGGGGAGAATCATTTCTATTGACTTCGCCCTAGCAACGGCGGGTTCATTCCTCTCGCGCTCCCACGCAGCTTCGCCTCGCCCCCACGCACGACACGAACGAAACGACACAATTTCCCGGTTGGGGGCCTCCGTCCCACTGCGATCTCGGCCCCCAACCTCCGACGGAGTGCTCTGTCTCCGTCTGGACAAATCCCCAGGGCACAGGGCCGAAGGCGGTGAACAAAATGAGGGCCTGGTGTCCTCAGGGCGGCACCTCCTCGCCCCGCCCCAGCTGGCCGCCTGGCCCCTCGCGCGCTGCCCAGCGCCGGCCGGCTCAGTCGCCGGCCCGCCGCCTCGCCGCCTGGCCGCGCCTCCTGCCCTTCGGCGACACGTGAGTGACCTTCCTGCCGGAGTGTTGTTTGGTGCGGGCATATCGGGCGGGCTGTTGAATGCCATGCGATAGCAGCGGTTGGCGCGCTCGGGTTGGGCGTCCCCGCGCCCCCCGAAAGCCGCGCACCAGAGGTCACTCTTGCCTGGGGGGTCGCTCTTGCGTGTAGTGTGTGGAAGTTTTTCTTCGGATACTGGCAAGTTCACTTACATGGAAGGGGGTGGGGGGGGCGTGGCGAGGCCCGAAAGGAAATCAGAATTCCGCGCAAGTCGGGATGGACTTGCAAGCATCTTCGGCTCAGCGCGCTGTTAAAAAATGGCGGCGGAGGGGGAAGGAATGCTATATAAAATTATCCCAGTGCGACCCTACCTAGGAGTAAGAGCCTCTAGGAAAGCAACATTAGTAGGAGCGGTAATAATGCCCGCCACTCGAGTTCCGTAAGAATGCCCGCATGACGCAATACACTGCTGCACGCTCTTGCGTGGCTCTGCGAGTCATGGAATTGAGGCTGAACGGCAACGAGGATGAAAGGCATTACGACGCGGTGCTAAACAAATACATGCACACACACGCACACACACACATGCAGCATTCCACATGGGTGTTATGTGTATATATATATATACACATATATTTGCATACATAGAAAGACATTTAGGACATGCGATAATACGTCGGGTGTCATGTCTCCCGACCGGTGCTATGTGCGAAACCTCCGTGAATCCTAAGGGTTCAAGCCGCCCCACTAAGGGTTCAAGTCAAGATGGCCCGCAGACACGTACGCGCGCACACACATATATAAGTATATATAGCAGCATGCTATGCTATGCTATGCTATGCTTGTGCTATGCTATGCTATGATATGATATACTGCGCAATGCTATGGTGGGCTAGGCTAGGCTATGCTAGGCTAGGCTATGCTATGCTATGCTATGCTGCGCTATGCTATGCTACGCTATGCTATGATATGCTATGCTATGCTATGCTTTTCTTTTGCCTTCGCTTTTGCCATGTAGTTTGCCTTTGCCTTTGCTTTTGCTTGGCGCCCAGGGAGCGCAACTGGGGGAACCGCGCGTTTGCGTTTACCTTTGCTGCTGTTTCTGCTTGCCTCCCAGGGGACTGCCCAGGGCGGTTTGCACTGCCCGGCCCCTTTAAGCCAAACGAGTAAGAACCCTTCTAGGTTGAGCCTAGGTAGGGAATTATTTCCGTCCTGGGTTAATCGCCTGTACATTGCACACTGCGTGCTATTAGCACGGCCATCTATGGGACTTCTAAGGGAAATGGCCTCGAGGGTGCGGAAGCACTGCTGCAAACCCTTCTTTTCCGCCTGGGCTGAACTTTCTACGCAATTAACCCCAAGCTCATAGCCCCCCCATTAACCGCTGAATTATTTTTGGTTTACGGCCAAAACAAATTTGGGCAGGGAAAAGAACGGCAAGGCCGCACTCGATGATCGCGGGGGAAAGTTGCGAATCGAAGCTGTTCTCTTCTTATGTTGAATAGCAAGGGTTCCGGAGGATTCCTATTGATTTCCTAACGAATCTCATGGATGCCCGAAGGAGCCCGATGGACTTCCAAAGGATCCATGTGGATGTTCTACAGAATCCTATGGATGTCCTAAGGGACCGCATGAATATTTCAAGGGTTCGTATAGATGTCCCATGGATTCTCAGGAATTTCCGGAGAAATCCAATGGATGTCCGAAGGAATCCTACGGACGTCATACGGTGCCCCATGGATTGCCAGAAGAATTCCATGGATGTCCTAAGGGTTCCGATGGATTCCCAAAGGAACCCGATGGATTTCCTAAAGGATCCAATGGATTTCCTAACAGATCCGGTGGATAAGGAGTCCCATAGATGCCCTAAGGATTTTTTGGGGCCCAAAGGAATCCAATGGATTTCCTAAGGTTTTCCTGGGATGTCCGAAGGATTCCAATGGATTTCCTGAGGTTCCGATGCATGTCTTCAGGGATCCTACGGATGTCCTCTCTACGTAATCCGATGGATTCCTTCGGGGATCCCACTCATGACCGACGGATTCCGATGGATTTCCAAAGGATTCCCCGGGATTTCCGAAGGAATCCAGTGGATATCCGAACGAATCCCACAGATGTCATTGGGATTCCTATGGATTCCCGAAGAAACCCCAAGGATTGCCGAAGGATCCCAATGGACTTCCCAATGGATCCGCGGGATGTCCCCAGGAATCCGATGGCACTCTTGAGGAATCCGACGGATGTCCTAGGGAATCCTATGGATTCCCGGCGGAATCCCATGGATGTCGTAAGGGGTCCAATGGATCCCCTAAGGAACCATATGGATGTCCTACGGAATCCTATGGGTGTCATCAGGAATTCGATGCATGTCCCCAAGATTCCTTTGGATTTCTTTCGGAGCCCGATGGATTTCCAAAGGGACCTTGTGGATGTTATGAAAAGGCTTCCTTCGGGTGTCCTACGGAACCCGATGGATTCTTTCAGGGATATCATAATTTTCCGAGGAAGCCCGACGCATTTGTTTAAAGAGCCCATTGGATTGCCCAAGGCATCCTATGCATTCCCGAAGGAATCCCATGGATGTCTTCAGGACTTCTATGGATGTCCTGGGGAATCCCATGGATTTCCTGCGGAATCCCATGGATGTTCTCAGGAGTGCAATGGATCCCCTAAGGGATCCAATGGATGTCCAGAGGAGTCCTGTAGCTGCCCGGAGGATTCCGATGGATGTCCTAAGGAAGCCGATGGATGTCCTAAGGATGTTTATAGATGTCGTACGGGGAATCCGACGGATGTCCATCGGATTCGTTGGGAAATCCGTCGGGTTCCTTAGAACACTCGTTTTGAGTAGATCCAGGCACGCGTAAGACTCATAAGGACAGCCATCGGCTAATTCAAAATGGACTTGATAGGCTCTTTTTGAAACTTTGAAAAACATATGTTAACTTCAAAATCAATCCGTTCACTGTGAAAGTTTTCTTGCTTCCAGACGAACATAACACTTTTCCTATTGTGGCCAATGCAGGATTCGCAACGCGCGCGTCCGAGCGCGCGCGCGTGATCGGGTGACACACGCGCGGGCGGGTCACCCGAAGTCCCGCTGACCATTGTTCAGGCTTCGTCTTCAATGGCCAGCCAGCGTGGCGACCTTTTTAGTGTGGACACTACAAAACTCGCCACGCGCAAGTCCGCGCGCGCGTGGCGATATCTGTGTTGCCCACAGTGGAAGAATCGCCATGTTGGCTTGGAAAGTAACGTTGGCCCTTAATGGTGGCCGATGTGATTTTGAGGTGGACACGCGTGTTTTTGATGCTATCAGAAATTGCAAAAGGCCACGTGTTGGCTTGGAAATTAGAGTGGGCAATCGATTCGGTGTTGAAGTCGACATGCGCTTTCGATGTGCCCAAAGGAATCCATCGGATTCCTTACGAATTACCACATGGGTGTCCTAAAGAACCCGATGGATATCCAAAGGAATATTGTGGATGCCGTCGGTACCCCTACGGATGTTCAAAGGGAATCTACAGATGTGCCAAGGGATCCTATGGAGGCCCTCAGGGATCCGATGGGTGTCCTACGGAATCCGACGGATGCCCTCATGAATACTATCGATGTCCTAAGCATCCCTATACCTGTCCAAAAGATTCCTATGGATGTCCGACGGAATATTGTGGATGTTTGGAGAAATCTTTTTGATGTGTTTAGGAATCCGATTGGTTTGCTACGGAATGCGAATCCACGAGTAGTTTTCCGTACAGAATCATATGGGCTTCTTGTGGGAACCCAATGGGTTTCCTCAGGATTCTGATTGGATCTCCAGGAATCCGATGGCTTTCCGAAGGGGTTTGTGGATGTCCAAAGGTATCCTATGGAATTGCGACGGACTTCTCAGGATGTCCCAAGGCATCCTATAGATTTCCTATGGGATTTTACGGGATATCCTAACGCATCCATTTGATACCCAAAGGAACCCCATGGATGTCTCAAGGGCCCCGGTCGATTTCCAATGGGATCATACGGGTTTTCTGCGAAATTCTATTCGCATCCTAAGGTTTCTCATTGGTTGCTTCAGGAATCCCATGGATTGTGCTAAGGAGTCCTGTAGATGTCCTCAGGATGTGTATATATGTCTTCCGGAACCCTATGGTTTTTTGTCAAAGAATCCGATGGATAGTCCAAAGGTTCTAATAGATTTCAGAATGATTGTTTCTGATTATCTCAGGAGTCCGGAGGATTCCCGAAAGAATCCGATGTTCCACGGAAGCCAATGGATTTCCGAAGGATTCTTCCAGATGTCCGAAGGATTCCCATGGATACCGTAAGGGATCCGACGAATTTCTCTGCGAATCCTAAGGATCCCGGTCGAATTTCCTTACGGTTCATATGGGTATCGTAAGGAGCCCCATAGATGTCCAACGGAATTCTATGGACGCCCTAAGGAACCCTATCGATATCCGAGTCGGTCCGATGGATGTCCAGAGGATTCCTATGGATTTCCGAAGGTCTCCTATGGATTTCTGAAACGAAGTCTTGTGAACGCTCAGGATCATCTGGACCATCATTATCGCCATCATCCTCATCATTATGCAGAGATCTCTAGGAAAACGTGCTACTATCCCGCCTGAGCCCAGAACTTCGTTATCCCCCGGGGATTCATATCAGGGGCACAGGGTTACCACACCGATCTTCACATGCTCTTCGAAGCAACGTCACCGGGAGCAAACGCTTGAGTCCGAAGAAAAGCAGCCGCCCTGCGCCCCCCCGCCGTGCCGCCGCCGCGCACACCGCGCGGCGCGGCGATGGCCCCGCCGCGGCCCGCGGGCGGCCCTCCGGCGTGGCGCGGCGCTGCGGGAGATGACTCTGGAGGGCAGCAGGCCGCGGCCTCGGCACGCTGAGGTGCCCCCCCCCCCCCCCCCCCCTCCAAGGAAAGGAGTAACCACCCCGCCTCCCATAATCGGCGTTTACCAAACGGACCTGGGCGTTTACGAAACAGGCGTGTCCTGTTCGATTCCTTCCATTGGTGTTTACTACACGGCTTCGCTTGTCGGGGTGTTTGTTGATAGGGCGTTTTTTCTTTACCCCCGGCGCAGAATGGAGTGTCGCTCTGGGGCGCGCGTTGGCTCCGTTTTTTTTCCCCGATGGAGGAAGCGGCTCAGGGTTGAGAGCCAGACGTGTCGCTGGGGTGGGATGGGCGTTCAACCCGAAACTTCCCCGCAGCCTGCGATGTCAGCGGGCCGAGGGTGCCGCCGCGCAGCGGGAGATGGCCCCAGAAGGCAGCAGGCCACGGCCTCGGACCGAGGCGCGGGCAACCGCGGTTTCGCCGTATTTGGATCACCGCTAAGATTGCTAAGCCCTAACACATGAGATTTTGTCGAGTGATGTTCGGCCTCGCCGGTCCCCTGGACCGCAAAAAAATGATCAGGGTGAAGAGCTGGTTCTGGGGAAGGAGTCGAGACCTCTGGGGGTCGGCATGGCACAAATTTGGATCACCGCTGGTGGTTGCTGAGGGGATGGGGGGCTTCTGCGTGGATGCTACGGTTGGTGATATCAGGCCTGGCCTAGCTTATCAGTAGGTCGCACATGCCCTGAGTGGCTTGAAACAGGGCTTGGTCACTTTGCTAAGTGGGTTCCGCCCACTTAGCTCAGGTCTCTTTCCCGCGTAAGCCGCTTTCAGCACTTGCAACCCACTTCTAAGCTAAGTTAGGCCATGTACAACACCCATCGGCATCCGCTTTGAATCCCCCTATCCCCTCAGCAAACCAAGCGGTGGTCCAAACAGCGGGGGTCAGCCGATTCCTGGAGACCACGGCGGTGCCAGAGTTCGGGGCGATTTGATTGATTCAATCCAGGCGTTTTTCTTAAATTTTGGCTTTTCTGGATAATACGGCCCTGGGGCGATCACCAACCGATCTGGAACGCCAGAATATCCTCTCCGCAGGGGTTCCGAGTTCTGGGGGCGCGCAGTGGAAAAACAACAAAGCAAAAACATTGGCGGATGTCTCGGTCCGCCTCCAGGGGACGAAGAGCAGGGATGCCTCGACCCGCGGCTGCAGGCCTGTCTGGGGTGCGCCAACGGCCTGGCTTTGCAGAGTCCCTGTTTACGGGGACCCTGGGGGCCAGCCCGTGCCCTCCGACCTCTGACTGGCTTGGGCTCGGTGCGAGGCTCTGGAGCTGCCTCCTGGCATGGCTCCGGCAGCGCTGTCCGAGGTCAGCCCGCCCTGATTGGGTTGATTGTATTCAAGAGGTGACTCTCGGCGGCCTGGCCTCGTGGCAGCCTCGGTCCGACTTTTGGTCACCTCAAACGAGGGAGGAAGCCTTACGATTATGATTCCGCAGTGATTACTCTGATTATTGATGGTTATTCTGGAATGGCGTGAACGCCGCGAGTGCCCCAGCATACAGAAATCCGAGGCCCCTCGTGCCGGTCGCTGTGTAGCGTCGGGAACGTGTGTTGTCATTCGTCCTCGCTCGTGGGACACACACACACACACGCGCACGCACAAACACACACACACACACACACACGCCGAGACTTCGCAATGGACAACAAATCCATGCTTCATGTGTTTGGAACTGACTTTTGAAATATGGAGATTGCGTCATTCAGGGCCGAGGCACTGCAACCATACGTAGATGGATCGCGTTTTTTTCAGCATTGCGCTGGTGTGCCATCCTAGATTGATACAAGTCCCACGATCCAAATGAGTCGGACGTCCTATCCATATTGTGGCGATCGGGGCCCGACCCTTTCGGTTTTGCATGGCTAAACTTGTGTACCTGGCGCAAGCGTAAGTTATGTCCCTGGCGCGGCCTTGAGTCCCAGGCCGATTCGTTCTCGGGGGTCAGTGGGTCAGCAGTCGGGGGCGCGTTGTCTGTGGCGACTAGTTCGACGGCTTCTGGCCCCTGCCCAAGGTCTACCAGTGGCCCCACATAACAAAGCTTGGTATATGCAAATAGTTCAGCTCCGTGGCAAAGCTCGCGCAGTCTTGGAGAGATGACATGGGGCCATGCCATATCCGATGGCCGGTGCAAGACGTCACCCGCGAGACCACATGCGGCAGACGTCTAATGCCTCAGTGCAACGCGAGGCGGCCGGGCTCAGTCTCTTACTGCGAGGAGCGCACGCTTGCTGGTCTGCCGCGCCAGCGCACGGTGGCATCCGACGTGCTCAGGAAGAGGCGGTGGGACTCGGAGGAGAAGTCGCTGCCGATAGCCGACGCTGACGCCCATGTGGTCTGATCTGGGGTTGAAAGCGTCGAGCGCAGCCATTGGCCATTACAACACACCCTGAGTTATCCGAAAGACAGCTGGCGAATATGACCTGGAGAATAGGTCTCGCCTAGCTCGCCTCGTCCGGGGGGGCGCCCGCGACATCTCCCACGAACGTGGTGATGTTCTTGCGGGCGCAGAGTGGCCCAGAGGACTTGCTGAGTCTACAGGGCCGCCCCAGGGCAACGCGGGGCCAGATTCGTTTCCGAGCCGGCTCTTATGGCGGCGTTGCACCGCGCGTTTGGCCACCACCGACGAGTGGCGCAGCAAGTGGGGCGGTTCTTGTGGCCGCATGATTTCGCCATCTCTGTTGCGATATTCGGACTCCTTTGTGGAATTGGGCTTATGTTCGCCATTGATTTGCGTGGCCTCGCAGGGGCCCGCGCCCAATTTGCCCTGCCCCGTCCCCCCCCCCCCCCCCCCCCCCCCCCCGCAGCCCCGATCGCCCTCGCCATCCGCATCCCCCTCCCGACCCCCCCCCATCCTCTTCGACGCGCCCCCAGCGCGTCGCTTCCCCGGGCCGTCGCGCACCGAACTTGCAAAGAATGTCCCCCGCTCTTTCGGGCCGTCGTCGCCGCCCGCCCCCGCGGTGTCCCGCGGGCTCCGCGCTGGGTGGCCCGCGCCGAGATTGCAGGCCCCCCGGCGAAACTCCACCGCGGGGAGGGCCCCGATCTCGCCGCGAGCGCGAGGGCTCTGCACGGTGGGTCTGGCATTGTGCGTCCGTTCTCGATTGGCGCGAGGACCTTCGCGGTGGCTGATGATGAGATCAGAGAAGGCTGGAGTTCACAAGCTCGAGCCCAAACGGACAGATGCCGGAATATTTCTCGCGACGCGCGGTTTGCCCACAGAGGCGGGAAACAAGTTTTTGGCGCTGGGAGAGATGGAGAGGCACCGGCGCAGAGGACCAATGTGCGACCTGAGGCTACATCGCCTTTGCTCCATGCAGTCTGCCACCAATTGGGCGTAGCTGATGCCGCGAGCGACCCAGGCAGGTTCCGCCCACATTCACCTGCGAGGCATTTGCCTTCCATGTCCGACGTGGTTCAAGATTGCGCGACGCGCCATGCGCGACGGCTGCGGGTCGCCAGGCGCATCTCCTAACTCGGTCGGAGATTCATCGAGCTTCCAGTTGCCAGCCCATTGCCTGCCTGGATGGAGATGAAGAGTTTGGAGATGCATGGGTCGGCACAGAGAAGAGCCACTCCCATCGGGCATTCGCCATGCGCGCGCTCGCGTCGAGGCCTCATTTGGATGCGGGTGCGAAGTTGCGCGGTTCAAATTGCGATGCTCGTAGTTGCATCTAGCGAAGGGTCTTGGTTCAGCTAACGCGCAATCGACAGCCTGCGATGCGATACGACGATGCGATAAGATAATCTCGTCTGCATCAGGTCCACAAGTTTACGGAGTTGCGCGCGCATTTACCCCCTGTTTGGACGGGCGCATGTAGTCCTCGACGGGGGGCGGAGCGAGATAGGTATCATGACGAACGCAAGCACAGATACCCGAAGTCGCCCCAGTTTATGCCCCGCTGCAGCCATGGTCGCATGGCAGCCCATGCTGCATGCTTTATTTAGAAGCTGGGCGGGAATGAGAGCCCCGGCTATGCTGGTCCGTCAGGGGCCGCGCCTTCGTCGCCCTATCCATTCACGGTGGCGACCCCGCCGACGACGCCCCCCCATGCGCATCCATCAGCATTGCCGCTGGAGATTCCGCCAGCCGCAGGAGCTGGCCTCACGGGCCTCAACGCAGTCAAGCTCCCCAGCAGCCCAGAGATCCCTGGGGCCCCTCAGGCTTTCTGCCAGCCGGCCAGCCAGCCAGCCAGCCTCGATCGCGCGGCAAGCGCCGCCTCGAGCTTTGCATGCATCGCGGTGCCAAGCGCCTCCCCCGTCGTCAACCTTGGCCCGCCGTGGACGCCCCCCGCCTTGCTGCTGCGCGGGTGGCAGAGCAAGCGAAAACCGCGAAAGCGCCGTGTGATTTCGTGTCGCCCTATGGTCCTGAAGCTCTGGTCCATCCCATCCCCATCCACCCCTGCCCTGCCTGGCCCCCCCTGTCTTCCTTCGACGCGACTGCCGCCTCTGTCGCCGATCCCTACCTCGCGATGGCCTGCTGGGAAGCTAGTTTGAAACGTAGCTGCAGAGGTTCTTCGAAGTGCGAGAAACTCTGCAAGGTCCGAGACCCCAGGGGTCTTTCCAGGTCTCGCGACACATGGGCGGGAGGCCAGGGGGGCCATCGCGGCCCGCTGGGCCCGACGCACAGAAGGTGGAACCATCTTCGCGAGAGGAACCTCGTCGCCGCAATGGCCTGGGCGGAAGGCCGCCCCAAGTTTGTTCGCGCGTCTTTTCCTAGCGCAGCGTTGAACGACGTCGCGAATAAGGTAACCACCTGCGCCCGCTCGCCCACCTCCTCAGGGATCAACGCCCCAGACGTCAGCAGCGCTGTGCTGGCCCGCGCCCTTGGCGACATCATCGGGGATTGCGTGCCGTCTGCGTCACATCTGCCGGCTTGGGGCATGACCGCGGAAAGCCGCGTGGCATTTCTCGCCAGCCCAGTTTTTCCCAAACAGATGTTCACTAATTTTGGAGAGCGTTGGAAGGGCCCTGCCCCCCGAGAGATCGGCGAGGGGAAGCGCGATGGCACCCCTCTGTCAATTGCCAGGAAGAAGGAGGATACTAATAGGAATCAAATTTTTATATAAGAGGACAGGCACATGCGAGGGCACGCCTAGTCAGCCTGGCCAGGGTTGGCGGTGGCATAACTTCCGAAGTCGAGAACAAAACTATTGCAGCACTTTCTACCACAACCAATCGCAGACAGTCTACGGGTGGTTCCCCCCGAAGGAAAAACGGCGGCGGCGGGGCGCGGTCGCTTTTATCGTCTTCCCCGAATGGGCCCCCCTTGGGGCCTTGATGGGTTGGATTGCGTGGAAGGTTGCTTGCTCAGCGACGTGCGATTGCTTGCCCGCTTCTTGATTCCCCCTGCCCCGCCGCGCCCGAATGGCTGACCCCGGGCCCCTCGCGGGCGCCATTTCAGAAGGCATCGCCCTGAAGGCGCGGCTCCGCTCGCGCGAGCAGGCGCGCCAACGCCCGCGTGCCGCGATCCGCCGGGGGCCCTCCTGGGCCTGAATGGCGTCAGCCATGGCGTCAGCACCCCCCCCCGACTGAGCGAAACTTGAGCGAGCTCAAGCCCACGCTCTCGGAAACTCACACGCCGGATGGGGGGATTATTTTACCAAGGTGCGTTGTCCTCTCGTACCTGGCGGGCGCCTATTCTTTTGTTCTGCGTTTCCTTACCTCCTTTCTTTACAATTGTTTCTGCGGCGCCCGCCAGGCACCTGTGCCCCGAGTCGGATTTGATTGTTTTGTACATTCGCGCGAGAGCGCTACAGGCTAGATCTTTCAATCGGACTAACGAGAAAGGAGGAGGAGGAGGAAGGAGGAGGAGGAGGAGGAAGGAGGAAGGAGGAGGAGGAGGAGGAGGAGGAGGAGGAGGAGGCGGAGAGGGAGGGTTTTTTGCATCACCTTTCGCCTGCAATTTGAAGGCCGCAGCCCAGGAGGCGGACGGCCCGGCAAGTCTGCGCCGTGTGGGCGTGGCGGCGGCCCGGCGCAGGCGTTGAAGGGGAGCGAACGCTGCCAGTGACCCGAAATCGGCCGGGTTCGAGCGACTTGCGCTGCTGAGAGCCGCGGTCGCTGAGGGTTTGGCGACCCACGCGGCGCCAGGAGCCAAGGCGGGCATCGCCGCGCTGTGAACCTGCTGTGGCCGTGAACCTGCTGTGGCCGCCCCCCCCGCACGCCACCCGCATGCCGACGGCCCGTTCTGGCCCCCACAACGCGCGCCGACCCCCCGACCTTTCCGACTCGATCCAAACCCCCTCGCGACGCGCAGAGGACTGCCCACTCTGGCCCTGCACGCGCGTTCCACAGGTGGCTCGGGGACGCAATCCTGCGTCCCGGAGCTAACTTTGGAGCCCCTGGGCCCAGCGACGGGCCCCACAGCCCGAAGAACAGGGGAGAACCCCCCGCTCTGAAAAACCAGGGTGTTGAAACGCAACACGTGCCGTGTTCAATACGTCTGTATTAACACGCTGCGTGTTGGCTCGACACGTGATGGTCCATGTTCTGGCGAACGTATCGCGCCAAACCTTCGTTTTCAGTCAGCGTGTTGAGCTCCGTGTCAACACGCTACGTGTTGCGTGTTGCGCATCGGGGCATTTAGGATCGTCGGATATCTGGCCGCCCCCCCATGGAACAGCTCGGAGCGTGTGTCCGTGTCTTCTGGCTCGAGCGATCCCTCGGCAGCCCTGGCTGGGCCGGCTGAGGGCGCGTCGCACGCCGCAGCCCGCCATAGCGGCCGCGGGCGATGGCCCCTTGCGGCGTGGCCTGTCAGCGATGGGCGTTGCAGCGGGTCGCTGCTGCCTGCACGACTCGGAGGCCCCGACGGAGGCGCCTGACGCCGACGCCTGGGCGAGGGAGGTGAGCCCTGGGGGGCTCGCTCTGGTGTCGCGCAGCGAGCCCAGCCATGCCCCCGTGGGCGACGCGACGGGCGCCGTCGAAGGTCTGATGCCCCCCAAATTTTTGGGCTCCCGGGATGTCAAGTTCAGAGTCGGCGCTGGTGCGCGCCTGGCCGAAAGCCGGCCTGATCCAGTTTAGTCTCGCTCACAGTCAACCCGTATGGTAAGGACGCACGATAAGGATGCAAGGGCCTTGGAAGGCCATGTCGGCATTTTGCGAGCGGGGAGAGGCCAGCGAAAGCGGCCAAGGATGGGCCGAAGGGGAAGCATGCAAGGGTAACCTTGGAAAGTCGCTCCTCCTTACTATGCGGGTTGACTGTAATCTGGCTTGGTCCCGTTTCATCCAGCTTTCTAAACCCGCTTGGTTCGGCTTTATCTCAGGCGCAATACAGTCGAGTCCAGCTCAACGGCCCTTGAATCGGGCTTACTAGCCCTGCATCGTTCTGGTGAAGACCTCCAAGAAGTCGGGGCCCGAGTAGATGGGGCCGGGGGATCGCACCGCATCGTAACGGCATCGGCCCTGCGGCTCGATGTGGAGCCTAATTTCTTTCACGCCGACGGCGCCGATGCATAGCCGATGCATCGACGATGCCTGGGCGATGCATCGGCGATGCGCGCGATCCTCCGACCCCATCTACTCGGACCTCATGTGGGAGGCCTCTGAAGGTGCAGATACGGTCGCACCACCCAGCTCCCATGTGGCTGTCAGGGCTCTGGTCAGGATGGTCACCACCGGATCTTTCGTGACCAACGAGCAGGTCGAGGCGTTCGTGAGGAGGGTCACCGTTGACGACGACCAGCTCAGCCTCGCCAGTTCCAACGAAGAAAAGGAAGGCGAGCCGATGATTGGAAGGAGAACAAGCCGAAGTAGTCTTGCTTCCAACGACGAGGTTGATCCGACAGCGGCCTTCGGCAACCACTGCTACTTCTACAACCTACAGATACGGGGCCGGAACCCGAGGTGCAAGTTCAAGGCGGGTGGGTGCAGCCAGTCGCACGAGCGGATACCCGACCACATCTTCGAGCACCTCAGCATTCCGTCTCTCCATGGGGCCGGTAGCGACGCGAGTTTGCGCAAGATCTTCGCAGAGGTAGGTGCAATTGGGAGCGGGAGTTTCAGCAAGCAGGCGATGCAGGATTTTTTGGCGAACAGGGGCATGAGTCTGGATGGACGGCAGCTGGACACCGCATTTCAGCTGCTTGATCACGGTAAATCAAATCGGGTTACCAGTTTGGAGGAATTCTGCCTGATGGGGCGGCTGAGCTTGCAGTGGTACACCACCCTGTTCAACATAGTGTCCGCGGACTCCGATCCGAAAGAGCAGCGGCTGAAGCTGCAGAGGATCTTCAGGTCGGCGATCAGCCGGCAGCAGGAGTTTCAGGGTTCGATCGGACCGGTCGGCCTCTGCAGGATGTTCCAGAAAGCGGACGTGCAGGTTGAGAGGCAGACCGTGGAAAAGATGGTCGCGTCCGTGGGCAGGGAGTCCAGCGGCGATCTCGGCGAGGCGGAGGCCCAGGACCTGCTGGATGCGCTGTGCGTCATCGCCAGCCTAGCGCTGCCGGTGCCGGACGCGGACGCGGGGGGCCTGCGCACCCGCGTTCGGCGCACGATCCGCGCGAGCGTGGCCGAGGCCTTCCGGCGCGGCCGAGGGAGGCGTGGACCCTCCATCGTGGCTTCGGAGGATCTGAAGACGCTGATGCAGAAGTACGGCCTCCCTGTGGACGAGCATCGGCTGGACAAGATCATAGCTATGTTCGACGAGGACGGTAGCGGTGCGCTGGAGCAGGTGGAGATGCAGCAGCTCCTGGAAATTAGCATTAAGTGGCATAACCTCATGCAGAAGCTGGCCAAGGAAGGCGCCTCAGCTACGGGCAACTTGAGCGAGGCAGCGTTGCGCCGCAAGTTCATGGCCATGGACAAGGACAGGAGCGGGACGATCGACCTGTGCGAGCTCGCGAAGTGGTTCCACGAGATGGGCATGGACCTGGACTCCGACACGCTGAAAAAGGTTGCCATGCTTGCGGACACCGACGATGACGAGGTCATCTCGGGGAACAAACGATGGTACAAATATACATTTTCGCAGGTCCGCGCTGGATCGGCGCTGGACCCCTCCCATGGCGCGTGGAGCGCGCGCCGGGGGCGGCGCTGGAGGCACTGCCAGGGGGTTCACATGCCGATCCGAGGAATCCGCGTGGACCTCCTAAAGTTTATGTTCATGACATCATTTGTTCCCCGATGATCGGGTGGCCAGAGTTCAAGAAAATGTTTCAGATAATCTGCGGCCAGGGAAGTTGAGAAGCTATGCCGATCTGAGTGGTTTCGGGCGGCACGTGCCGTGTTTAACTCATGTATCGACGGGCTCCGATCCGGGCGCGCGCGCGTCACCATGACCATGGACGCCAGGCCCTGTCGCCGAGCATGTTGGGGCCAACGATGCTGATTGCGAAGGCCTTACTGTGCCGCCGACCCTGGAGTGGGACGTCGACGACCACGGCGGCGGTGGAGGCGGCGACGACGACGACGACGCTGACGTGGGCCCGAGTCCTCAGGGATGATGTTTGGGCTCTCTTGGGAAGGCTCTCGGGCCTCTGGGGAGGAATTTGTGGGTCTTTGGGGAGCCTCATGGGGGCCTTTTCGGGTGTTCTTTGGGCCTCTTGTGGGCTTCTTGGGCCTATTGGGAACCTCTTGGGGCCTCCTGGGGGCTTCTCGGAACCGAGGGCTCAAAATGTCCGTTCTGGTTCCCCGTCAAGGCACGCTCTTGGTGCTGTTTTGGGGGCCTTTTGGCCCAACTTGGAGGCGTTTTGGGGCTGTCGTGGGGTTCTCTTGGGATGTTTTGGAGAGCTCTTGGAAGCCTCTTGGGCCGTCTTAGGGCGATCTTGAGGGCCGCGTCGGCCGCCTTGGAGCGGCGGGAAGCGGAAACGACAAGACCGCCCAAATCCGTCAAAACCCTTAGAATTATCACTATTGTTTGCCTCTTGTGGCCCTCTCGGGAGTACCTTTAGAGGCCTCTTGGGGCGTGTGGGAGGTCTCCTCGGCAATCTGGGAGCGTGAAGGCGTTTTGGACCGATCGTTTGGCGATTGGGGGTCCCTTTGGACCGTCTCGGGTCTCGGGGGCCTCTTGGGGCATTCTTGGATTGTCTTGGTACCTTTTGCAGCCCCGGGACCCCCACGGGGGGATGCGTATCTGACCCCCCCTCCCCCCCGCGACCCCCCCCCTCGACAGGGGAGGGATCAAAATTCTTGATTAGGAATCCTCTAGGCCTCTCGGATGGAGTCGAAGTAGATGGAGGTCGAAGGATCGCGCCGCATCGCCGAGGCATCGGCGATGCGGCTGGATGCGGAGCCCGATTATGTCTACGCCGACGTCGCCGATATATCGCCGACGTCGCCGATGCACCACCCATGCATCGCCGATGTATCGGCGATGCCGTGCGATCCTCCAACCCCATCTACTCGGGCCGCATTAGGGAGGACTCTGCAATACATATTGTCCGGAAGTTCGGCCGGATTCTCTCCACTTTGGGGGATGATGTGGCTCGGGGTGTTCGGAGAGCGCGCCGGTTGCGGCCAGATTCGGTGCCCGTTCCCGTGGTCAGAGCACCCGAGCGCCGCCGACGGCGAAACTTTGTCCCACGTCTGAAATGGTGATGTGGTAGTGCTATAGTGTTGTTGCAAGCTGCTCTGTTTCTGAGTGTTGGCGACTTGGCCGTCTGGGCTGGTGCCGGGAGAGGGCGCCCTGGGGCGTGGCGCTTGTGCGTCCCGGTGCGTGGTGGGTCGGGTGCATTGCTATGTTGCGTATGCGGCGGTCTGGCGCCGACGCGTGAGCGCTTTCGTCAGGCATTGATGCGGCAGTCGAAGCGAGGACGAGTGGCATGCCCTGCTGATCCTGCAGAGCCGCGCCCGTCGTCTTATGCATTTTGTTTGAATCCATCTCGGAGCCCTCGTGCCCGCGGCCCAGACATTAGGTCTACCGTTTTTGTTGTGATGATTTCTGGCACGCCAGCCTAGGCCCTCTCGGGCTCACGTTGTCACCATTTCCTTTTCCAAGGAGCCGCTAGATCTGAGGATTGCTCGTGACGAGCACGATCTTTCTCAGACTCTGCAGGTCGGCCCCTGGAGCTGTTTCACCGCTACGTGACCACATGACATTCTACGGTCGGGAACTTTTGCCTAGCGTGTCGCGCCGCCGGTTCTGGGTCACCGCGCTCTGGCGTGACACGCTAGTCGTTGCCCCATTTCCAAGCGTCAGCGTCCCGAGCCTTTCCTCGCCTCCCGCCAGGCGGAGCGGAGCGACACGCGAAAAATCCGCTTGAGTGTCGCCAGGGTCGCCGCAGCGACACGGTAAGCAAGAGTTTCTGACCGTAGATCTTGCAACCACGGCGATAGCAGCTGGAGGTGTGTCATGGTATGCCGCAGTCTCGCGGCAGGTATCGTTCGGCAAACATGCCGTCCCAACCTTCCGTGGTACATTTCGTGGTTTCTTTCGCCGTCCTCTTAAGCTGCAGGCAAGGCGAATGGCCGAGCTCGCTCGGCGCCACACGAAGGAGAACGAAGGGGTTCATGGGTCGTGAGCGGAAGACATGTCTGCCCCATGGACTCGCGGGCCGCGCACGCCCCGCGCGGAGCGTGTATCCATGCAACCGCGCACCCGCGGGAGGTATTTCCACGTCGTTCAAGCCGCGAGGGCGTGGATGTGGATCATTAGTTGTTTGCCGCTCGTGGGGGGGAGGACAGGAGGGAAGGCGATGCGGTGTGCGCGGTCTGCCGGCCTGCCCGCTTTGAGCCAGGGCCCTGAAGCGCGCCGGCCCGCGCTATCGCTCGTCTGTTTGTCTCTTTGATCTTCGTCACTGGCTTCGTTTGCGCTCGTGTAAAAGAGGACGGCTATTCGGCAGGGGGGCCTGACCATTGGTTGCCAGATTTTCTTGGTCGCGATCGACGAGATAGTCCGCTACCAGTTTTGTGTCAAATCGCCGCATCCGTCGCGACCGATTTGCATCAGTATCAGTCGCGACCGATTCCGGAATCGGTCGCGATCGATTTGGAGTGCCGACCCGATTAAATTCGGCATCCAATGATTTGTGCGCTCGGGGCGATTCTGGCACCACGCGGGCCTGAGGATGTGCTCGCGCTGCTGGAACCAATTTAGGTAGCAACTCCTGTGAGTCTCCCATACCATCTTGTTCGCTCTTGCGAATCGACGCCAATCGACCGATCGTGACCGATTTTGAAGCAGACCGGTAGCGACCAATACCAGCATTTCAAGCAAGACTAGTAGCGACCGATCGCGTCTGCCACGACCAGAAACAATTCGGGTAACCAATGATGAGGGGCGCCCTTGGGCCAGGTGGCAATCCATGGAAGCCTCCAATACCATTTTGTTGGCTCTTGCGGATCGACGCCAATCGACGCTAATTCACGCTACGGTAGGTTCATGCAGCGTTGGCTCGCCGGCGGCGCAGGCGGAGGCGTTCAAGGTTGAATTCTGCGGCGCTGCAGCACCGAGGGGCACCGTAAAGACATTGGACCCCACCGAATTCAACCTTGAACGATCGGGGCCGCGATCGGTCCGAGGTTGAACGGTCGACGCGGTGTCGAAATTCTTCCCGCGCGCCGACCCCGCACGAGCCTGCCGCAGCTCCCGCTGATGGAGCTGTGCTCATCGGCTTTGAGGGCTCGGCCGGCGTGCTGTGGGCCCGGGCCGCCCCGACTCGCCGGCGCGGCGCCGCCGCGGGCGCCCAGGGCGACTGAGCGCCCCCCGCCCCCGGCGGCGTCCAGCGCTGCTGTGCCCGCGGGCCCCAGAGGTCTTGACTCCTGCCCCGGGAGGCGGTCGGCGGCGGGCCCGGGGGGAGGGGGGGGGGAAGCGAGAGAGGGCAGAGTCAGAAGGCTCGGAAGTCCCCCGGCCATCTGGGAAGTCTTCGTAGCCTTCCCCGGGGACACCGAGCAGTTCTCAGAGGGCGCGAGGGTGTCTGAGAAGTCCCGCCGACTTCTGAGAAGGCCGTCTCCTTCGCACATCCCCCCTTCTCTCGCCGCCGAGCTGGGTCCGCAGGCCCCAGAGGTCTCGACCCGTTCCCCAGGAGGCAGTCAGCGCTCCGTCCAGGATCAGAGCTTTCGATGGCAAGTCCTGGGAGCCTTGTTTACCTTCGCAAATCCGTCTTTAGAATGCATTGGCGTCGACTGGCGTCTGGTAGTCGATGAGGTGGCGCCGATCTAGCGTCGATTGGCGCCGAGTGGCGTCGCGTTAGCGTCGACTAGCGTCGATTCGTGTCAATTCGAAAGAACCAACAAAATTGTATGGGAGGCTCCCATGAGTTGCCACAGACATTGCTTTCAGTTCATACCCCAAGGGCGTCCCTTTATCATCGGCTGCCCGATTTGTTTCTGGTCGCGGCAGACGAAATCGATCGCTACCAGTGTTGCTTCAGATGCCGGTATCGGTCGCGACCAGTCTGTTTCAACATCGGTCGCAACCGATTCGGGCATTGGTCGCGAGCGGCCGCGACCGAGTTGTAATGCCGATCCGTCGACCTTTATCGCGACCGACAAATCTCGTATTCAACGATCTGGGTCGGCAGTGGCCCCGGCAGGCCAGACATGCGGGGAAGAACGCCGCGGCTGAAAAAAAACAGTCCGCAGAGTGTCTGGGCCCCGCAGAGAATCCACCCACAGCGCGACACCCGTAAATCTGCTCCCCTGAGCGCCGACGTCGTGAACAACGAGTACGACATCGGGAGGGTAAACAACAACAACAACAACAACAACAACAACGAGCATCTTACCATCATGCGCCATGGTTGCACTTGTCACATGCATCCTTGTGGACACCAACCCCCAGCATGGTTTTTTGCTGGCGTGCGAGGTCCGATATTCCCTCACCCAGATTTCCCGCCCACGAAAATATCGCCACCACCTCTTTCGAGGAACTTCGACATCCACAGCTCGGACGGCACATCGCCATCGCAATCGCCCTGCGCACGCCTCGCATTTCGGAGGAGGAGGAAGAGGACGAGGAGGGGAGGGAATATGAGGGAGAGGAGGAGAAGGATGGAGGATGAAGAGGAGGAGGAGGAGGGGGAGGAAGGAGGAGCAGTTGTAGTAGCAGTACCTCCGAGGACGAGGTGGTTCTTACTCCTCGTTCGAATTGTTGCGCCACCATCCTGCGGCCTCGGCGCGTGGCCCCGAACGTTCACGTCCCCAGGCGCTGCCGCTCCCGTGCTCGCATCCTCCACCTGCCCCACCCACGCCCACTCAAGGAGTCCTTGAAGTCAATCCTTCGACCCTCGATCCTTGGAGTCCCTGGGCGTCATCCGTCCTCCTTCTCCTCCTCCTCCTCCCCCGCATTATCGATGCCCTCCAAAAGTGATAGTTCTTTAATACATAAGGTAGGTTCAACAGGGACTCTTGGTAATTAGCCCCCCGGCTGCGATGCCGAAGCCAGGGTCCAGTCTTGCGTACAATGTGAGGAAATAATTATCAAACGGGAGCGACGAGGGAGGGCGGAAGGGGCAGGGGGGGGGGAGGAAGGCAGGATGAGTGGGGAAACAATGGAAAGGGGTGCCAAAACGGGAAAGGAGGAGGGAGGAGAAAAGGAGGGGGAAGGAGGAGAGAGGGGCGGGAAACGGAGGAGGGGGGGGGGAAGAGGATGGGGGCGGAGGGGGGAAGAGGGAGGAAGAGAGAGGGGGAAGGATGGGGGGGGAAAACAGGAGGGGTGGGATGAAGAGGAGGAGGAAGAGGAGGAGGAGGAGGAGGAGGAGGAGGAGGAGGAGGAGGAGGAGGAGGGGGGGGGGGGGGGAGGGATGAGGAGGAGGAGGAGAGGGGAAAGAGCCGGGGGGGGAGGGGGAGGAGGAGGCAGGAAAGAGGGGCGGAGGACGGAGGAGGGAGGAGGGAGAAGAGGAGGGGGCGGAGGAAGACAGAGGGAGGAAGAGGATGGATGGGGGAAGGTGGGAGGAGGAGGAGGAGGAGGAGGAGGAGGAGGGGGAGGAAGAGGAGGAGGAGGAGGAGGAGGAGGAGGAGGAGAACGAGGACGGGGATGAGGACGAGGAGGAGGAGGAAGAGGAGGAGGAGGAGGACGAGGAGGAGGAGGAGGAGGAAGACGACGAGGGGGAGGAGGAGGAGGACGAGGAGGAGGAGGAGGAGGAGAAAATGGCGTCAGTCCAGCGTAAAAAAAGAAGAGGTCTCGGGCGGGAGCCGTGGCTTTGTCGGGACGGGGGCTGTCGGCAGCGAGCAAGAGCACCGCCTTGCATCAAAAATGGTAGGACGTCTCGAGCGGGAACGTCGTTGTTGCTGGGGGGCGTCGCCGATGAGAAAACAAGTAGCGCGCTTGTCCAAGGTAAAATGGGAGGAAAACTTCAGCGGGAACGCTGGTTTTGTTGAGACGGCTGCTGTCGACGGCAATCAAGAGCAACGCCTTGAACAAAAAAGGTAGGATGTCTCGAGCGGGGGCATTGCTGTTGCTGGGGAGCCGTATTTTGCTGTCCTCCAAACAGCTTGAGAGTGAACTTCGTTTTCAATGAAGATGCCGCCGGCGCCTCGGCGAGAGCGCCAAGGCCAACACTAATATTTGTTTAGTAAGTATCAAACAACAGCAACGACAACAACAACAAAGGCCTTGACCCAACCTTTTCTGCGGCAGGCCTCCTGTCAGATCGCTCGGTGATGGCCCCAGGGGTGGAGAGCGGTCGAAAGCGCAGGGTGCGACAAACCCAGAAATCCGATGTATCGACTCCCTGAACAGGTGTATCTAAGTGTTATATGTGCTTTTTTGAGAATATATTCGGTGGGGTGCTAGATCTGGAATCGGGAGACTCCATTACCTCCCGCTGCCACTTGTTATCATTTGCAAGTGGATTCGTATGACCCGAACAGTGCTTGCATTTCGGGGCTTGAATTTTCTCTCTTAAATAAGTGATAGGGTATTTCGGTTTTGGGCTGGTGCCCGCCCGTGGGCTCCCGTGGGCGCCTCGTGGGCGCCCCGCGTTTGGGGAGTATGCCGAGTTATCGCCTGTTGCCGGCCCTTGGGTTCCTCGTGGGCGTCTCGTTTTTTTTTTGGGGGGGGGGGCATGCCGACGTTTCGCCTGGTGCCCGCCCGTGGGCGCCTCGGGTGCCTCGTGGGCGCCCCCCCGCGATGGAGGGTTATGCGAGGCTTCGTATGGCGTCCGCCAGCGGGCGCCCCGTGGGCTCTCCGCACTGGGGGTCTATGCCAAGGTTTCGCTTTTTCCGCCCGTAGCCTCGCTCTGAGTGGTGTTCCTAATATTTCGCCTGGTGCACGTCTGCGGGCGCTTCACAGGCGCCTCGACTGCGCCCCGCGTTGGGAGGGCGTGCTGAGGTTTGCTTGGCGCCTGGCGCCCGCCCACAGGCGCCACGTGGACGCTCAGAGAGTGTACGCCACGTAAGCCAGTCCACATAGCTTACATCGCATCTTATAGCGTTGTTTTGAAGTGCCCCCTTGGGAACTATCCCACGGGGACCGAACGATGCGATTGATAAATGCACATGTGTGTTTGTATATTTATATGTGTACACATGTCCAAAATGCACAGGAAGAAAATGTGTGAATCCAGGGTTCTGGGAACCAGCACAAGGCCACCCGTTGTTTTTTTGCGGGGGTGAAGGGCCTTGTGTCTGGTTCCCAGAATAGCGAATTTACACATGTTTTCCCCTCGCGGTATTGCGGGTGACGCGTGTCACCCGTTGTTTTTGTGAGGGTGAATGGCCATATGTTGCCCCAGGGTGCGCAGGGGTTGGTCCGTGAGCGCAGCTTGTATCCACGTCATGTTCGCAGGGCGTGGCAGGCGTGGCCTGACGTCACGACGCGGTGCGCAGGATTCCGCCCCTGCGCGCCTCCGCGCGGAGCGCCAGGGCGGTCGCGCGGACGTCCCCGGCAGTCTGGTTTGTTCCGCTTTCCTCTTGACCCACTACAGCGTTGGGATGACTATTTGTTTAACTGTCCCCTTTTTGTTTGATCGTTTAAAAGTTGTAGCCATTAGTTTGCACCGCGTATATTCTATTTTCTAAATAGAGAATAAGACTCTACCCCCCCCGGCTTTATCGATCCCCCTCCCGGGTATGTAATTTGAATATGATTATGACCGCATGTCCATCCGAAATATGAATTTATATTATCCCAGGGGGGCCGGTATCGTTCCCCCTGAGGTTCCCTTGTAAAAAACCATGCGCAGGGGACATTTTTGTGTTCTAACATAGCACTTGTTTCACGAATCCCTTGCAACAAACGGGACGACATGCGCACGCGCGCGTCGTCGTGCGCGCATGCCGAAATCCGTCAAACACACTCGGTGTCGGAAGGATTTCGCAATCTTGTTTCCAAAGAACATACAAACGCACAGCGTTTCGCAACACCCATTTGCTAAAACAATTCACGCGCTAGCCCTTGCGAAATCTTAAGAAAACATTGGCTTTCCAAGATTTTCGCAAGATGCTACCAAGCGGGCTTCACGCGCGCGCGTGTCGAAATCTGTCGATAGCCCTTGCGCGTGCGCCGTCGCGAGAACCCTCTCCAAAAATTGGGACGAAGTGCAGACGCGCGCGTCGTCGCGCGCGTATGCCGACATCCTTCAGAACCCATCGGCTTCGGAAAGATTTCAGAATCGTGTGTCCAAAAAACCTACAAAAACAAAAGGTTTCGCAACACGGGTTTTCAACAAAAGCGTGCGCGCGCGCGCTCTTGCGTCGTCGTCGTCGTCGTCGTCGCCGTCCTCCCTCCTCCCGCGTCGTCGTCGTCGTCGTCGCCTACGTCGTCCTCTGTCTTTCCTCGTGTTCGTCGTCGTCGTCTTCTTTGGCGTCGTGGTCGTTTCTGTCGTCGTTGTCGCCATGGTCGTCCTTCCTCCTCCTCCCTCGTCGTCGTCGTCCGTCGTCGGCGTCTCGTCGTCGCCCCTCCTATTTCGTCGCCGTCGCCGTCGTCGTCGTTGTCGTCGTCGTCGGCTTCCCTCCTCCCTCGTCGTCGGCGTCGCCGTCGGCGTCGCCGTCCTTCCTCCTTCTTCGTCGTTTTCGTTGTCGCCGTCCTCCCTCCTCCCTCGTCGTTGTCGTCGTTGTCGTCGTTCTCGCCGTCGTCGTCCTCCCTCCTCCGTCGTGGTCGTGTTCGTTGGCGACGTCGTCGTCGTCTTCGTCGTCGGCGTCGGCGTCGGCGTCTTCGTCGTCGTCGACGTCGGCGTCGTCGTCGTCGCCGCCGTCGTCGCCGTCGTCGTCGTCGTCGCCGCCGTCGTCCGCATCATGCGTGTTGCCAGACAAGTTGCGGGTGGGAGGGTGGGATGTTTGCGCGAGCAGTGGAGGTGGCCAAGCGCGGTGCAGGGTAGTCAGTTGCATCTCGTGGTTTGTACCACCGAGCTCGCACCACACAGCCTTCACCACGCAGGTTGCATTACACACGTTGCACCACATAGCTTACACCACCACGCAGGTTGCAACATGTTGATTGCACCAATTCTTGCGCCACATTGATGTCAATAGTTTAGCTTGCCCCGCAGAGCTTGCACAACACGGGTGCGCTGCATAGGTTGCGCCACACACCCTCATTGCATAGTCTGCACCACGTAGCTTACACATCCACACTGCAATATGTTATTGTGCCACGCTGGCCAACTGTATGGCGTTCGTAATCACATTCGCGTTCACATGCGGGTTTGGTTGGGCTTGGGCGTTCTAGTCGCTGTCGTAGTCGTAGCAGCATTATTAGGAGTAGTCGCTATTGAAATGTTTAGCCCCATGCGTGCTATTCGGGTGGTCCGTTGATGGCTATATTTGCGCTTACGGGCGGTAGTAGTAGTAGTAGTTGTAGCGTTGGAAGTTGTAGTAGTCGTGGTCGTAGTCGTCGTAGTAGCAGTATTAGTACGTAGCGGTAGCAGTAAAAGTTGGAGTAGTGGTGCCAGTCGACGTAGTAGTAATAGTACTAGTGGTCGTACGAGTACTAGTAGTAGTAGTAGTAGTAGTAGTAGTAGTAGTCGTAGTCGTAGTCGTAGTCGTAGTCGTAGTCGTAGTCGTAGTCGTAGTCGTAGTCGTAGTAGTAGTAGTAGTAGTAGTAGTAGTAGTAGCAGTAGTAGCAGTAGCAGTAGTAGTAGTAGTAGTAGTAGTAGTAGCAGTAGTAGCAGTAGCAGTAGTAGTAGTAGTAGTAGTAGTAGTAGTAGTAGTAGTAGCAGTAGTAGTAGTAGTAGTAGTCGTAGTCGTAAGATTAGTAGTGGTAGTAATCGTAGTAGTCGCAGCATTGGCAGCATCAGTAGCCGTAGTAGTAGCATAAGTAGTTGAAGTAGCCGTGGTAGTAGTAGTAGTACTAGTCGCAGCAACAGTAGTAGTAGTAGTAGTGGTAGTCGTAGTCGCATTCGTAGAAGCCGTAGTAGTAGTAGTAGTAGTAGTAGTAGTAGTAGTAGTAGTAGTGGTAGTGGTAGTAGTAGTACTAGTACTAGTACTAGTACTAGTAGTAATAGTAGCAGTGGAAGTCGTAGTATTAGTTGTAGCAGTTGTAGTATTAGTAGTAATCGTAGTGGTAGTAGTAGTAGTAGTAGTAGTAGTAGTAGTAGTAGTAGTAGCAGTAGTAGTAGTAGTAGTAGTCGTAGTAGTAGTAGTAGTAGTAGTAGTAGTAGTAGTAGTAGTAGTAGTAGTAATAGTAGTAGTAGTAGTAGTAGTAGTAGTAGTAGTAGGACTGCACAGGAGCACAGGAGCAACAAATAACATAAGAACAGGAGAGCTGCGCACCCGCACGATCCCCGATATGGCGTGGATCGCGAGCGCAGCGTGGCAAGCATTGACAGATTTGTGGCACCATCCACCGAGCCTGGATCCTGCGACGGTCAATAGGGTTGTGCGCTTCTTGGTCGACAGCGTGGTGGGCGTTGGTCTCTTTTTCCTGAATGCGGGCACAGCTGTGATCTCTGGGGTCGCCGCCGCCTTGCTGCGCGGGGTAGGCCTCTTCTTTGTCACTTCGGTCACGCTGGCTGGAACCTCGGTCATGGTCATTGTCTTCGTGTGGTTGTGGATGCAGGCAGGGCCGCTCTTGCGAAACAACATGGCGCTGAACGGCGTTACTCAGCTTCAGGCGGCGACTGCAAGGGCCCGGCTGGTCGCGGGGTGCTTCGTCGTGATCCCCTGGACGGGAGTCATTTTCCAGGTCGCAGGAATGGTGTTCAGCCCGCTCGCGTCAGGTGACGAAGCAGCTATCCTGTCGCTCGGCTCCTTTGCTACAGCGTTGTGCGGCCTTCTCTATTTTGCAGGAGTCTCGGGGGTCAGGGGATTCATAATGAGGTCCAAGAGGGCGACGGGAGCAAGGGTGTTGTCAGTCATGCAGCGCGTTTCCATGATTTCGGCGCCGGCCCTGCACCTCGGATTGATGCATTCGTCAGATGTCGTGAGGCGCCTCATCCAGGAGAAGATCAGAATCGAGATGTTCCACATCGCGGCGAATTCCACCGTGGCCGAAGTGAACGCAGCCGTTACGAACCACTTGAACGCTTCCAATTTTGCGATGGTGGTGACCTCGCCTCCCCAGGCCTTTGCTATGATCGTCGCTACCATCCTGGTTGCCATTTGGTTGATGGGCGTGCCCAATGCGCTCGCAATAGCGACGGCGCTGATTGGTCAAGCGGTTCGATCTGGCTCATTCGCTACAGCTGCCGCGATAGACCAGGAGGCTCAGGACATCACTCAGTGGCTCACCTGGCAGACGAGTGCGGGAGCTATTATTCGCAGCGACTGGCTAGCTGGCGACTTGGACGCAAAGCAATGGGCTTGCATGATTTGGCCTGCGGCGCACAGCGCTAAG